>CM076398.1:43485427-43810053 GCA_038363315.1 Mugilogobius chulae | reverse complement strand
GTGAAGAAAAGAGGAGAGAAAAAGAGGGAGAGAGAAGAGTGGTGGGAGAAAAGAGGAGAGATAAGAGAGAAGGAAGATGGAGGGAGATAGAAGGATAAGGAAAAGAGGAAGAGAGGGGAGACAGGAGTTAGAGAGAAAAGAGGAGGAGAAAAAGAGGTGGAGAAAGAGGAGAGTGGTGGGAAGAAAAGAGGGAGAGGGGATGAGAGATAAGTGAGAGAAGATGAGAGGGGGATAGAAGGAAAGAAGGAGAGGAGAGGGGAGCAGGAGTGAAGAAAAGAGGAGAGAAAAAGAGGGAGAAGAGGAGAGTGGTGAGAGAAAAGAGGAGAGGAGAGAGATAAGGAGAGGAGAAAAGATGAGAGACGGATAGAAGGAAAGAAGGAGAGGAGAGGGGAGCAGGATGAAGAAAAGAGGAGAGAAAAAGAGGGAGAAGAGGAGAGTGGTGGGGAAAAGAGAGAGGAGGAGAGATAAGGAAGGAGAGAAGATGAGAGGAGGATAGAAGGAAAGAAGGAGAGGAGAGGGGAGCAGGAGTGAAGAAAAGAGGAGAGAAAAAGAGGGGAAGAAGAGGAGAGTGGTGGGAGAAAAGAGGAGAGGAGGAGAGATAAGGAGAGGAGAGAAGGGAGAGAAGATGAGAGGAGGATAGAAGAAAAGAGGGAGAGGAAAGGGGAGCAGGAGTGAAGAAAAGAGGAGAGAAAAAGAGGGGAGAAGAGGAGAGTGGTGAGAGAAAAGAGGAGAGGAGGAGAGATAAGGAGAGGAGAGAAGGCAGAGAAGACGAGAGGGGGATAGAAGGAAAGAAGGAGAGAGAGGGGAGCAGGAGTGAAGAAAAAAGGAGAGGAAAAGAGGGAGAGGAGGAGAATGGTGGGAGAAAAGAGGAGAGGAGAGAAGATGAGAGGAGGATAGAAGGAAAGAGGGAGGAGCAGGAGTGGAAGAAAAGAGGAGAGAAAAAGAAGGGGATAAGAGGAGAGTGGTGGAGGAAAAGAGGAGAGGGAGGAGAGATAAGGAGAGGGAGAAAAGAGAGGAAGATGAGAGGAGGATAGAAGGAAAGAGGGAGAGGGGAGGGGAGCAGGAGTGAAGAAAAGAGGAGAGAAGAGGAGAGTGGTGGGAGAAAAGAGAGAGGAGGAGAGAAAGAGAAGAAGGAGGGAAGGAAAGAGCAGAGAGGAGAAAAGAGAAGAGAGGAGGAGAAACAGAGTGGAGAAAAGGGAGGAGAGCAGGAGTGTAGAGATGAGAAGAGGAGCAGATGAGAGAACATGAAGGGAGAGAATGAGGAGAAAGTGGAGGAAAGAAGGAAGGAGGAGCTGAGAGAAAAGAGTAGAGGAATAGAGGAGAGGAAAAAGAGTAGCCTATAACGAAAATGTTAAACCAATTTCTCTGCACCTGACATTCACACAAATCAGAAAACTGCTTTTTTTTTTCTTGCCTTCTTCACGTAATAATAAAGCAGCATAAGTATGATTCTGCTCACACACGTTTCATGGAGAGAAATAATAAGACTCTGAAGCGTTTTTTCACACAGAACCGGTCGCTCTGAGGAAGTGTGATGGAGAAAATTGGACCAGCTCTCGGTCAAAAAGTCATTATTTTTCACCTTTGCTTGTGTTTTTGACTTGGACGCCTCAAAACTGTCTGAGTAATCTGGTATTGTCCTGCAGAAAAGCCCTGTTCTCACCTACCACCTATCCCCGCCCACTTGTTTGTGTTGTGGTTGGTGAAAAAATATTCAGATCATAGTAAAGCATGTTTGGTTCAAAATAGTCACATAAACACATTTAATCTTCCAATGAAGAGGCGGGGCTTATCACTATAAAGAGGCGGGGCTTATTAGTTCTGCAGTTTTGCACAGGAAGTAAATGGACCTCTTTTCTGTTTCTAAGCTTTTTCATTAATTTTGTGTTTTATTAAAAAAAGAAATGTAAATGACTGATCTACAAAACACAATAGATCTCCTTTAAATGTGCACATCTCAATACCGTTAGCACTGAGACACCATTTTTTACTTTGATCCTGAGGTAAAATATTTAACGTATCTGTCCCAACTGCAACCAAAGGTACTGAAATGTGTACTCGAGTAAAAGTACTTTTAAGTATTGCTTAAGTGAGAGCACAAAGAAGTGGCGCAGAAGAACGTTCAAATCCCTGCGGCGACTTGGGGCCTTTTCTGTGTGGAGTTTGCATGTTCTCCCTGTGACTGCAAAGGTTTCCTCTAAGAACTCTTGTTTCCCCAGCCACAAAAACATGTCTAGTATAGTATATAATAAATGCAGTACATAGTGACAAAATGTGCAATAAAAACTGCACAACACAGGCTTAATGTGCACAGGTAGAACGTGATTTAAATGCATAAAAAGACTGCAGTCACATGTGTTTTTTTGTTCTTTTTTATGTTCACATGTGGTGGTGTTTGTGTGCTAAAGCACGTGTCCCCCTGTCTCCAAGACAAACTTCTCCACAGGAGACAGTAAAGGATTTTTTAAATCTTATATATTACCATTGTTACTTAATTGAATAAAACAAATAATTTTAGTTCCAATCAAGAGCCAAATGCAGCTCTCTGATTGGCTGTGCTTGAGTGGTCCTCTTCCGTTTCACTTTGCTGTTTTGGAAAAACAAGTTTAAAAAAAAATAAACTTTAATAAATGTAGATGTCATTGTTACTATAAACAAATAATAAAATCTACGTTTTTATTTTGAACTGGTTTGGATTACCACAATATGGATTGTGTTTTGTCCTGGAGGAGCCCGCTCATGTTTGTTTCTGTAGAAAAGCTCCTTTAACTGATTATTATTATTTTTTTTTATATCATGGCATAAATGGTTTTAACCATCTAATTCTACTGAATTGTGTAGTTAACCCTATTTCACCTCCAGAAAGTTACACAGTGCACCTTTAAATTAATTACTTAATTTACTAAACTGCTGTTCAGCCTGAACAAAACTTTTACACTGAGGTGCCAGGTTTACAAGTTAAGTTTGTGTCTTAAGGTGAAATTTGTGCATTCACACAGCAGCTGACACTGTCTTTTGAGGCAAGTTTACTAAGATTTTAGTTACCCCAAGTGACAAAAACTCAAAAGTTACTTCAAACCTAAATATGACCAAATGTTGAATAAACTTATTCATTTTACACTGACGTAATATTTTGTGCAATAAAAATATGTGTCCTTGAAGATTCGTTCAGTCGATGCTCTGAAGTAAAACACTGTCTTCACTCTTTATGCTGTAAATGTGTGTGTGTGTATATGTGATGTGGAAGTGGATGTGTGTGTGATGTGGATGTCCAGATGTGTATATGTGATGTGGATGTGTAGATGTGTATATGTGATGTGGATGTGTAAATGTGTATATGTGATGTGGATGTGTAAATGTGTATATGTGATGTGGATGTGCAGATGTGTAGATGTGATGTGGATGTGTAGATGTGTATATGTGATGTGGATGTGCAGATGTGTATATGTGATGTGGATGTGCAGATGTGTATATGTGATGTAGATGTGTATATGTGATGTGGTTGTGCAGATGTGTATATGTGATGTGGATGTGCAGATGTGTATATGTGATGTGTATATTTGTATGTATATGTGATTTGGATGTGTAAATGTGTATATGTGATGTGGATGTGTAAATGTGTATATGTGATTTGGATGTGCAGATGTGTTTATGTGATGTGGATGTGCAGATGTGTATATGTGATTTGGATGTGCAGATGTGTATATGTGATGTGGATGTGCAGATGTGTATATGTGATGTGGATGTCCAGATGTGTATATGTGATGTGGATGTGTAGATGTGTATATGTGATGTGGATGTGCAGATGTGTGTGTAATGTGGATGTGCAGATGTGTATATGTGATGTGGATGTGCAGATGTGTATATGTGACGTGGATGTGTAGATGTGACGTGGATGTGTATATGTGATGTGCAGATGTGTATATGTGATGTAGATGTGTAGATGTGTATATGTGATGTGGATGTGTAGATGTGTATATGTGATGTGGATGTGCAGATGTGTATATGTGATGTGGATGTGCAGATGTGTATATGTGATGTGGATGTGCAGATGTGTATATGTGATGTGGATGTGTAGATGTGTATATGTGATGTGGATGTGCAGATGTGTATATGTGATGTGTAATGGGGTTGTGCAGATGTGTATATGTGATGTGTGATGGGGTTGTGCAGATGTGTATATGTGATGTGTATATGTGATGTGGATGTGCAGATGTGTATATGTGATGTAGATGTGTAGATGTGTATATGTGATGTGGAAGTGTAGATGTGTATATGTGATGTGGATGTGCAGATGTGTATATGTGATGTGGATGTGCAGATGTGTATATGTGATGTAGATGTGTAGATGTGTATATGTGATGTGGATGTGCAGATGTGTATATGTGATGTGGATGTGCAGATGTGTATATGTGATGTAGATGTGTAGATGTGTATATGTGATGTGTAATGGAGTTGTGCAGATGTGTATATGTGATGTGGATGTACAGATGTGTATATGTGATGTGTATATTTGTATGTATATGTGATTTGGATGTGCAGATGTGTATATGTGATTTGGATGTGCAGATGTGTATATGTGATGTAGATGTGCAGATGTGTATATGTGATGTGTAATGGGGTTGTGCAGATGTATATATGTGATGTGTATATTTGTATGTATATGTGATTTGGATGTGTAGATGTGTATATGTGATGTGTAATGGGGTTGTGCAGATGTGTATATGTGATGTGTATTGGGGTTGTGTAGATGTGTATATGTGATGTGGATGTGCAGATGTGTATATGTGATGTGGATGTGCAGATGTGTATATGTGATGTGGATGTGCAGATGTGTATATGTGATGTGTATTGGGGTTGTGCAGATGTGTATATGTGATGTGGATGTGCAGATGTGTATATGACGTGGATGTGCAGATGTGGATGTGTGGATGTGATGTGCAGTGAGGAGTCAGAGGAGGTAACGTCATGTCTGCAGCACTGGGGCATTCAGGGACAGAGACCACTCCTGCAGCCTCACTCTGCAACAGCAAAGACACAGACACACACAGACAATCCAGGGAAAAGTACTGTTACCTCAAGGTTATGCACAACAGAAGTACTCACATATGTCTGTTAAAAAGTACAGACAGTAAAAGTATAGAGTACATGTAAAAAAGTATACATTTGTCCAGATTTTTCAATAAAACTTGATCATTTTCATTTGTTTGTCAGTTAATCTTGTTATTATATTTCCTAGTCAATAAATTTTGCAGATTTTTAAGCTAATGTTTGTTTAGAATTTGGAGTTACAGATGCAGAGGAGCTCGGAGTAGACCTGCTGCTCCACACTGAGATGTCAAGAGAGGAGCAGGTCCCACAGCAATATTCAACATGCGTGAATACACAAACATCTACTATGAGCAACTTAAAGAATTGTTATATTGCAAATTAATTGTGGACTGTGTTTTAGTCTTTTTTTAGCAAGATTATGGACATTTTTTACTTTAAAAACATCTACAGAGGTGAGTTGTGCATTTTTGGATGGGAAAGATGTCTGACGTGACTTCTCTGCAACTTTCTGGTTCAGATGCTTTGACCAATTAGATTTAAATATCGCCATGACGTTTGGTTTTGATTGATAATGTGTAGAACTCAATTCAGAATGATACTACACATACTGTATCAATCTGCCAGGTTAGAAAAGTGCACCCCAGTCCACAAAGAACAGAGAAACACAGACTGAAGAGGTCCCGATGAACCAGAACCAGCAGCAGTGTGTCAGACACAGCCTGAAGCACAATGTTCATTAAGGACAATGTACAATTGCATAAATCACAATGGCAGAGATGCTTGTAGATCCTAGTTTTTACAGCTAATATTGTAGAGTGGAGAGGTTAGGCACATTGGACATGTTTTTAGTTGTAGGAGGAAACTGGAGCACCCGGAGGAGACCTACGCAGACACGGGGAGAACATGCAAACTCCAAAAAAAAAGACCCAAGGTGGCCTGGGATTGAACCCAGGACCTTCTACTAACCGCTGCACCACTGTGTCGGCAACCGTGTCAACTGAGGCAAAGCTGGACCAACTGGAGGACATGAAGCTTAGGCAGCAGGACCGAGGATGAATATGATTGTCCAAAACTTACAAGGCAACAACCAACAAGTCCTGAGGCCGGTGAACTCCCCAAGGAACAAAGTCCTGAGGCTGTCCTCCAGAAAGACTGTGTGCTGGAAGAGTTAACAGAACACGGGAAGTAGAGTTGAAAAGGCAAGGCTCAAGTCCCAAGAGGCATGGTCAATGATCATCAGAACCAGAGAGCTGGTTCAGAGGTCAGGGCCTTTCAAATAGCCCAGTGTTGAAATGCAAGGCTCAGAGGAAGAAGAACATGGAGCAGCTCAAGAGCTTCATATCTCCCAAGTGAAGAAGGAGGCCATAGAAATCAAGAAGAAACGGCACAGCTTCGAGGGCAGACTGCCATTAATGGGCTGCAGCAAAAATACAGCACCTGCGAAGAAACCATTTGTTCAGGCAGCTGTGTCATGTCTCTGGAAATACCCCACTCATCACACCTCTAAGCTGGTATAGGCAAGTCCACTCGCAGTCACCGATGTGGCGGAAAGTGACACTCGAACTCTGGAACAAGTTTGGTTTATTTTACATCGCCAACAGACAGAAGAGCAGCAATAATGCTCACAAAATGTCAGAACAAACCACACCTCCAAATCTCAAAAACCCCTCTGAGTAATGAAACTAACTAAATATGGTTCTTTTATACAGTAAAACATAAGTAAATGACTGACTGCTGCTTACATGCCACTGTTTTGGAGCCTAACAATTTTAAACAAAAAGTCAATTCATCTTACTATTACTAAGACATTTTTAGATATTATGATCTACAACGAGCAAAGTTACTATCTGGAAAAAGCACAAAACGTCCAGGTAGTGTGGATCCATCTGAATATAAGTAGCTGTACTTTTAATCATGTTCTCCAAAACCCTGAGTGTTTCATGAAACCCAAATACATCCATCTGCATTTCGAGCTTACACTTTCTTTGTCGTTGAGTGATTCCGTCTTCTGCAAACCTGCCCAAACCTTCTGCGCGCGACCGTGTCTGTGCGCGCGCGCGCGTAGATGTATGTCTGCGCGTGAGTGTGCGCGCTCACGTCTTTACATTACAGTGACAATGGATGGCTGAGGCGGAGGGAGACAGACACAGCACTGCACCGCCTCCTCCTCCTCCAGCGCACTCAGCGGAGCACAGCACAGCGGGTCACCGAGGACAGCGCCTCTCTCCCGGGGAAACACTCTGCCCGAGCCCGCCGCCGCACCTGGATGTGATTCCCTGCGGATTTGTGGATCGTTTCTGTTGGATGGAGATTCCACGCGGACGGATCCAGCTGTAGGTAGGTGCAGCGGAGGGAGGCAGAGGCTGTAGCGGTGGTGGATGCATTGTTTTGGAGCCGTGCTAAAGTTGCTGATGTGGGGGATGGGCTGCTCCAGGAGGGGAGGCTGGCCAAACTTTAACCACTTCACACCGGCGTCTGTGGAGCTCTCCCCCCGGGCACGAGGCACTTCCGACGGGTCACTGCTCCGTTTGTCCTCACGCTTTCTCCAGACTAGATTTTAACTTAGAATGTGTGACTTTTAGTTCGTTATGCAACATTTTTAAGATGTCTTGGCACTTGTGCACACACTTGCTTTTTGTCCTAATCTAAAATAAACTAGAATAGGGCTTGCGAAAGAAGTTAACCCTCTACTGCATGACTTTTTATTTTAGGAGGAAAAAAATATTTCAAGATACTTTTTGAGAGCTTGTGGGTCCCTGACATTATATCAATTATAACATTTGACCCCCCACGCCCCCCACAAAAATCTGGGTTTGTTGCCTCAGGGCAACAGTGTGCGATGAGGGTACTAAAACACCAAGGTTTTCAATACTGAATGGAATAGGAGAAAATAATCTAAAAATGTATCAGAAAAGGTTTTATTCAACATAATACTAAAATTTACCTAAAAAAGAGCCAATTTAGGAGAAATGACGTTCCCACTTGCACCTATATCTACCAGCTCAAGGAGTTGCACTATTCACCCTGTGTAGATCTCAAAGTTATGTGGAATACCTTCAAAGCTGGCTAAAATGAGTATTTTGTATCCCCATTTCTTAGGTTTGGCTGGTAGATATTGCTTGTTCTTATTCTTTCCCTTGAAGGGAACTATCTGTTCATCCACAGCCAGCTTCTCACTCATTGGGATGGATTGCAATTTTGAAATAAGATGGTCTACCAGTGGTCAGATTTTGTAAAGTGGATCTGGACTTCCTGCAGGTATTGCCTCATTGTCGTTGAAGTGGAGAGCTTTCTTGATGGCCTCCCATCTGTTCAGACTCATGGTATCAGCTACTTGATGCACCCGAGAGGCCTTGGACCAAAACATCCGAGTGACTGGTAACCCAAACAGTGACATGTAGACTACAGTACCTATGAACTGTTCAAGTTCTTTAGTGCTGAGTTTTAAAGGTCTGCTTGGGTTGTTTAGTTTAGTTTAGTTTATTAGTTTATTTAACAGGGACAGTGTGCAAAAACATTGAAGATGCTTTGCACCAGATTTTAGCCGTAGCTAGTTTCCATCTGCAGTCCCTGAGCAGGTGAGATATACAAAATTTAACAACAACAACAACAGTCAAACCTGTAGAGCATACAGGTTTGACTGCTCTGTGATCACTGACAGGATATTTTCTGAAAAAACATCTTGAAGTAATCTTCTGATCTCGGAAGGCTTCCTTGCCATTCAGGATAGTCGGGGAAGTTGGCATTATGGGGTGTTCTCCAGCCATTGTCTTCCTCTGGTTCAAACACCTCATCCTCATCCTCATTTTCATCCCAATACACACACACCAACACACATCTTACAGAACCCTGACTGACCCCTGACCTACACTGAGTGTCAAACCTGATTCAAGGAGCCACTCTTCTCCACTATCACTCTCGTCCTCAAGCTCACTGTCTTCACTGTCGGATGGAACTTCACTACCATGTTCATTCTTGGACCCATAAAATGTTTTTATGTCCATTTCCTACAAGCAATAATACTCATTATTCACTCCAACACATCTCTTCTTGAGCACTTTTTTTCCCAACAAAAGTGCTACATCTGCATGATGTTGCCCTAGGGCAACATACCTAAAACACAGTATTAGCATAAACATACAAGTAAAAATTATATGTAAACAATCAAATGTGCATCTTGACATATTTCTGGACATTAAAATATTTTTTTGTATCAAATTATTCCAATTTAACCCAGAGAAAAGTGTTATTTATCTTACCGTTACCTAGCACTGTGTCACATGTGACTTTGCTTCCAGAAATGACTGCTTCAGACTCAGTCAAATGTGCACACCCACTTCAGCCTCTGATTTTATTGGACAGAAACATGTCTGCTAACATTATAAAAAACAAAAATAAAAAAAAACTTAAAGGGCCAGTGTCCAAGCCAAAAAAGTGGTTTGTTGCCTAAAAGCAACACTATGCGGTAGAGGGTTAAGAAGATTATTTTAATAAACGGGGTTCGTACAGTCATGGAACACCTGGAAAAGTCATGAAAAATTCAAATCCAAATTCCAGGCCCTGATTCTTTTGGGAGGAATTGTTCTGGTTTTGGAATAATTTTGGGTTCAAAGCAACATTTCTGGATAATTTTCTAAAAATCCTGCTCATGATAAGATGGAGAGAAAAATGTGTCTGTAAAATAAATATATTTTGCATGACAGTCACTAAAAAAAGAGATTTTGACAGTTTGAAACTGGACTTAAAGGCGCATAATTTGATCACATTTTGTTCAGTTATTTAGAGTTTAAAATTTGTTTTTTTGTTTGTTTATTGAGTCCTAAAATAATTGTATTTTTGTCTTAACCAGCTAATGAAAGTGAATAATTGAAACAAATGTATGAATAAGTTAAACAAAATCATGAAGATGTTGGCAGTTGTTTTGGAAAAGTCATGGAAAACCTTGAGTTTAAATTTGTATGAACCCTGTATGAAGCCTATATCATGTATAATGTAATGGGTCTTTTCATTTTACAAGAAAAAAGGTCATTCATAACAAGTCAGCATAGCAATTTGGTGGCATAAAGTTTAATTTTTAGTCATTAAAAATGCATAAAGTGAACTTAAAGGGGCACTATGTAAGAAAAACAAACAAACAAACAAAGTGATTTCCACTTTTGAACACCAGAGGGAGCCTTTCACATGCATTTTGCCTATTTACCATGCTGACATCTAGCGTCACTTATACACATTCCGGCCCGTAATAAAACATTTCAAATACGTATAAATGTATCACAATTGATGTGGATTGGTTAACAGTGCTCTCTTAAGTATTCATGTTGTAAAGAATAAATATGATTTAAATGTTTGTGGACTATATGTGATAATTAAAATTCTTACACAGTGCCTCTTTAAATGAAAAAGGCTCACTGCACCTGTCTGCTGTAGATAATAGGAAGTATTTTACTAGACAATAATATTTAACATAGATGTTTGTATGGGTCTGGATTAGTCATGAATAAAAAAACACCTGATTTAAAATGTATAAAACTAGATTTTTCATGGAAAAGTACAATGGTATTTAAAAAAAAATGACTTCAGTCCATCACTATCTGGTCTGATGACGTCGCCTCAGTCTAAAATGTGAACATAATCAACTAAATCAGCAGGTTTTGTAATTAAAGTCACATCTGAGAGCTGATCCACAGGTGTCACTCAGTTGGACACTTTGTTCCAGTGTGACAGAGACCGAGAAACTTTTATTTAGGCTTGAAGCTGCAATACACTTTTGATTCGGATCAAGATTCGTTTGTCTGGATAGTTCGGTTTGATTGTGCCGTTGTAAAGGCGCAAACGAACTCTGATCTGATCCACAATCTGGTCCGGTTGGAGAGGTCGGTCTCAGCTCAGTTGAATTGAGCCCTGGAGCGGTTCGATTTGTGTTGTGAATGCAGCCTCGAGAAGTAACAACGGCTACCATGGAAATAACGGCAAATCCGCCATGTTTCTTGTCAGGTTTGCAGAACTTCTATTAGAAAAGAATAGAGTTTGCCAAAACAATAGGGCTAGGGTTTCTAATACATCTGTCAGTGTTAGAATAGACTTTAATTAACACTGTTTTCTGTATTTGGCCATTTAAAATCTCCAAACATTCTACAGATGTGTGAATTATAGGTCCGAGTGACGATTTTGTCTGAACGGATTTGATTTCTTGAGCTGCATGCAGTTGTGAAAAAATGATCTACAAGTGCTGGTCAACGAATTAGAATAATTTGAAATGGTGCAATCATGAAATTCTTTGAATGCATTTGTTGTGCAGAAAGAAATTCAGGTGTTCACCGCACCTGTCCTACTCGTTAGAGTAATCACAGAACTCGTTACCTGTAAAAGACCTGCTCAGCTGAGCTTTCCAAAAGGTCCATTTAGGCCATTTAACTGTGACACTGTTGTTCCATTGAATTAGAATAATGGAGAAACCGTTTCATTGAATTAGAATAATTTTTATTATAATTAGAATCATCACTTTCTCAGTATTTTGTGGCTGCCCCCTTGGCTTGTATGACTGCCTGAAGTCTCCGCGGCATCGATTTGACCAGCTTGTCGCAAGTTTACGCACTCACAGCTTCCCAAGCAGTGGCGATGTTCTGCTTCAGTTGGTCCAGCTTAGTCGGCTTTCTGTCGCGAATTTTCCGCTTGATGATGGCCCAAAGGTTTTCAATGACATTGAGGTCAGGCGAGTTGGCCGGCCATGCCAAAACTTCAAGCTGTTTTCTAGTGAACCAATCTTTAGTCGACTTTGCCGCATGAGCCGGTGCAAGATCCTGTTGAAATATGAAGTCTTCTTTGCCGAACTGTTCCTCAACAGTCGGAATCAGGAACGTTTCCAGAACATCTTGATATACGGCAGCATTGACAGTCTTCTTGAGGAAGCAGAGTTTCCCTACACCTCGAGCAGACATGCATCCCCAGACCATAACGCTCTGGGGAAACTTGACGGATCTTTTCACGCACTCGTGGTTGTAGGTTTCGCCACCACGACGGCAGACACGAAGACCTTGGTCACCGAAGGAGATGCAGAAGCGTGATCCGTCACTGAAGACCACTTTCTGCCAGTCTTCAGCAGTCCACTCGCCGTGTTGTTTGGCCCACTTCAGCCGTTTCTGCATTTGTTTCTTGTTCAGCATCGGTTTTACCATAGTATGTCTATGGGTTTTACTGTTGGAACGCGATATTTGAAGCCGAGTCATTGAAAACCTTTGGGCCATCATCAAGCGGAAAATTCGCGACAGAAAGCCGACTAAGCTGGACCAACTGAAGCAGAACATCACCACTGCTTGGGAAGCTGTGAGTGCGTAAACTAAACACTAAACTAAACAAATCGATGCCGCGGAGACTTCAGGCAGTCATACAAGCCAAGGGGCAGCCAAAAAAATACTGAGAAAGTGATGATTCTAATTATAATAAAAATTATTCTAATTCAATGAAACGGTTTCTCCATTATTCTAATTCAATGGAACAACAGTGTCACAGTTAAATGGCCTAAATGGACCTTTTGGAAAGCTCAGCTGAGCAGGTTTTTTACAGGTAACGGGTTCTGTGATTACTCTAACGAGTAGGACAGGTGCGGTGAACACCTGAATTTCTTTCTGCACAACAAATGCATTCAAAGAATTTCATGATTGCACCATTTCAAATTATTCTAATTCGTTGACCAGCACTTGTGAGTTGGCTCAGTGGAAACATCCTTTACCTGCACCTGTCGGACGAGCACCTGTGTCACATTTTGTCCCAGAGATTCTCAACCTGTGGGGCTGGAGTCTGCAACCTGCGGCTCTTTAAAGACTGCATTATGGCTCTTTGCACTTTTGTGAAAATAAGGAACAACCCTGTGTCCACACCTGCTTGTCAAAGTCTGATCCTGTCACACCTCAGAAGCTAAGCAAGTTAAGGCCTGGTTAGTACTTGGATGGGAGACTGCTGGAACACCAGGTGCCACAGGGGGACGACAAGAGTGGACTGTTGTTGTGTCCTTGGGCAAGACACTTAACCCACATTGTGTCTGCTACACTGTGAGTGGATAATTAGATTGTAAAGTGCTCTGAGGGCCTGGAAAGGTAAAAGCACCATAAATATAAATAAGTCGTGATAAAAATCGAATCGTGAGCGCTTATCGGATTTCCCATTTCTCTATTTATTCCAACTGTTCAAATATTTTTTTTTTTTCTTCCCCAATCTACTTTTCTCAGTTTTAGAGTTGCTAAGTTTTCTCTTTTCAAAGTCTCTTATGAATTTTGAAGGTTGTGGTTCTTTGGCCTGCAGTTTCAACGATAGATTTGAGCTGATTTGAAATTATAAAGGAGTTTTAGCATATTTTCAAGTCTAAAAGTCGTTATTAATGTTAAAAATGGCTAGAAACTTGTTTTGTGGAGACACAGAACATTCTAATTAAAGGGACTGTACCTGATTTTTGCATCCTAAAAATGTAAACAAACAGAAATAATTAATTTTAACCTTTTTCCTTCAGGCTACATGATTTGCTCACGTAGCTAATGCATTCTGAGCTTCAGAATTGTTCATCATGATGAGTTTTAATGTTTTTTCACAGCTTTTAACAGCGAGGTGAGTCACTATGCTAACAACAGTTAGCCACAATGCTAAAAACAAAAACAGAAAAAGAAAAAGACATAGACAGGACTTTGGGGACTAATTTCCACCTGAATAGATACAATAACAAGGCATCAGTGCTAGGGGAAAATTGCTTTTAAGTTATCTTGTTGCAAAAAAATCGAGTACAGTCCCTTTAAGGATTATTTTTAATGTTTTTTATTGAAGTGTTGAGGTTGCTTGTTTTTCTCTGAAAATCTGGCAACACTGATCAGCCTATGACGACTTTAGACATTGATCGTGAAGAAGGAACTTTCTAAAAAAGCAAGTGATTGTATTTACCTCAAAAGCAATTTGAAAATAGACAGTTTACAAGAATCGTGATAAACTTGAAATCGTGATCTGGCTCCAAGAAAATTGTGAGATGATTTTTTTTTACTATATCGCCCATTCCTAATATAAATAGACCATATACCCTGTAAAAAGTTAAGAGAAAAATAAAAGAACCTCCTGTTATGCTATAATCATAACCACGGAGAGAAACTGTGGGTCTGGGGCCAAACAATACACACACACAATGTTTCAAGAATTTAAAAATGTATTCGAAGCTCTGATCTTGGCATATCTGATCTCACAAACCGAAGACTTGTAAGAATATAGTTTTGGAGGTTACTGACGAAGGCTTTTTATGTCGATAATTCATCTGACATGCATCAAATCCGGTGACTATTTGACAGGGGCGTAGCACCAAATTCGGGGCCCCAGGTACAAACTTTGTTGATGGGCCCCTAATACAATTATTTATTATGTGCTTGTTACTTTCATATTTATTTGGGGTTTTATTTCCTTCTAAAATATTCATTTACAGCCAATGATTTAATTTCCACATTAACACATATAATTAGTGTTACTATTAAGGTTTTACGGGTTACCCTCTAAATTATGACAAAAACATGTTGAGAAAATCCTTATGACAGTTTGCAGACATAATGTTGCTGGATTGAGAAGTTGTGATATTGACCGTATTCAAGTGAATATGTACATTTATTGAACCGATCTTTCTGTGTCAAACCCTGGCTTTTTGTTCTGTGAATAATGTAAACTCTTGCTTATACTATTATGCTTTCTATCAATTATTTGTTCATAATCAAAGCACATTTGCTACATTTTATACGAATGATAGAGTGCTCTGATACCAATAAATTAATACATTTAGAGGAACCGTCTATGCAGAAGCGAAAATGGCATGCTTTGGAGGGCCCTTTCTTGCCCTGGACCCTGGGGAAAGTGGTACCATTTACCCCCCAGTCCGACACCCCTGCTATTTGATCAAGTGTTTTACAAATTTTGTGTCGATTTTTACGTAGATGTTATTACATGAATTCAGTTGTGGATCTTTCTGATTTAAATAGGTCCTATTGTGTGTTTTTTTTATATTTAGTAATAATATAGAACATGCACAGATCAATAATTGACCTTTTGTTCATCGTAAAACACAAAGTTGATCTAAAACAACTTAAAAATAGTAACAGCTCTACTGACTTCCTGTTCAAAACTGCAGATCTGATAAGCCCCGCCTCTTCACTTTAAAATGTAAAGTGGGAGGGATAGGTGGTAGGTGAGAACGGGGATTTCTGAGCACTTGAGCTGCAGCTGAAGAACAATACAAGATTACTCCAACATGTATGAATCAATTCAAATATAACTTTGAGTAAACTAAAGGTGAAGGAAGCCTATCATAACAAGGTTAAAAACTTAGAAAAGTGGATTTGACATAATAGGTCTCCTTTAAACTTTATTGAGTCAAGTCAATGCAGCTCTTTTGATTTTAAAGCTTACAGACCGGTGTTCTGGGTAATCAGGCTAGAGCTGGAATGTGTGATTGATAATGAAGAGATGTCATGTTATTGGCTTCTATTGCAGTTTTCCTAATTTTACTAACCCTATATTCTTTAAGATAACATACCCTTTATTGTTCCCCAACTTCATGTGAAAGTTCCAGTGTTGCAACAGCAGAGACATACAGTAGAAGCATGCAATCAAACTAAATAATAAATGTAATATAGACTGCAAAAATATATAGTTATAGTTTAAAAACTCCTATGACATTACAGCATTGATAGATAAAGTGACATCTGTACACAGTATAATAGTTTTATGTACAATATGTGACTGTGATTATGAACAACTGCAGCAGAAGGGCAGAATAAATAACCAGTGGATAAATATGAGGTTAAAAGTCTTTGATATTTCTATGTTCATGTACAGAGCAGCATTTGAGAAGGAATAAAGAGAGGTGGGTGAATAATATCAGATGAAGTGACATCCGTGAGTCGTACCGGAGTTAGTACGAAGTTATTTATTAAGTCTGCCTGTTTGGGCTGTAAATTCACACATCATTTTATATCTTTATTAATAGATAAAACCTGCCTTAAGACAATTATTTATTTACATTATTTTAGGTTCGTGTCATAAGTCTGAGGGCTATCCAGAGTGTTTTAGGAAATAGATTCATGTGGAATAATTTCACTTTATTGTTCTATATAGTCATGAGATTGTTTGTTTAGACAGTATGTAAAGAAAAAGGCCCTCAAAAGCTTGCAGTTAAAGAAAGATACATGGATACATTTTTTTTATCTGAGAACTCAATCATTCCTTTAAAAACAGCAAATGAAAAAATCATTATTCACATTTTTGACTGATGCCAAATATAACAGATTTTTTTTATATATATATATTTTTTTGTTTAATTATTGACCTTTATTTAATCAAGAAAAAAATTAAATGATGTTCCAAGCGGCATTTCTTAAATCAGTGGTTCACAACTTTTTCGTCTAGTCATGTGTTTTTAGGGGTATTTCATCTTTACTCATACATTTTCATTTGTATTGTTCTATTGGAGTCCATGTCAAAAAACTCATTCTTAACATGTAAAATATGCTGCAAATAACAATACTTGCAATTCTACCTTTCTTTTAAATCTGCAATCATCCCAAGTACCCACTGGGGTCCATGTACCCCTGGTTGGGAAACACTGATCTAAATAACTAATAGATTAATCAAAATAGTCGGTCCTGTACAGCCACTTGATAAATGTTTAAATAAATGTATTCAAATTCTAGTTTATGTATCAGGAGCCCAACAACAAAGTTTGTACCTTGGGCCCTGAATTTAGTGCTACGTCCCTGGATAAACTTGCAGTTTTTTATGTTGGCATGAACCAATTAGGGTTCATGCCAACATAAAAAACTGCAAGTTTTATACTTAACCACACATTACCAATTATTTTAATATTGTTTTGAAACATTAAATACTTTTGAGGCTGTAAATAGAGGTTTCTGAAAAGTTGTCGCCCGTCCCGCACGTTGCCCAACTTGCCCCACTTTTCTAACTTCCCCGGACCCCTTACGTCCCTCTCCCCGGCGCTCTCACGCCTCTGTCCCCGCTCCAGCCCTGCCTCACACGGGTTAAAACTCTCATCCATCCTCCCCCTGCAGCCCGCTCCGCTCCGCTCCGCACCAGCTCCCCGGGCATTACGCGCCTCTCCACGGCCTCACTCGCCTCGGCTCCGTGTCCCGGGATGACCTGTTGATGTCTGCCCCGAAGATGGAGCGCCAGACGCGGCTGTAGACGCCCCGATCGCACGGTAAAAGCGCCTAAAGACTCATCAACATGGCTGGCGTTTCGAGGCAGCTGCGCGTAAAAGTTAAATAAATAAATCAAGACTATACCATAAGCGACATTTTGGGAGGGAGGGACGTACAACTGCCTGTCCCGTAATGATGTATGTCGTTACGTTTTTCCACAAAAGCACTCTCCAACATTAAATTCTACATTTCAAAGCTCAAAACGCGACACATCTTGAGCTCTTGCCTCGCCAAAAAGCGTCGGTTTCGCTTTGATTCGCGTAGAATTGGGGGATTTCTTTTTCTTTTTTTGTAGTGCGCGCTCAATCTCAGCCCCCAGACAAAACTCTGCATTGAAAAGCGAGCACAGACACGGACAGACACACGTTGTTCCCCTCCAAAATGTCGCCGGAGGAGACGCGTGCACTTCGGCAGGCAGAACAGAAGCGAGACGCAGACAGTGGCACCGCCAGGAAACCGGAGCAAATACAGATTCAGCCGCTAAATATTTAATTCCGGCGGCTATTTTGGGAAGGTTTTGGAAAGATCTCGTGCTGTAGTGCGGATAGACAGCGTGTTCCCAAAGCGGAGTAGCCCCTCATTGTCCCTCCCACCCTCTCTCGCTCTGCGCTAAAGCCCCAGGAGGAGTCCCAGAGAGCGGGCATTCAGACTGGCACACGGCGGGCAGTGCGCGCTCTCTGCCCGCCTCCCTCTGCACCTCTGCCCGCCGTGGCTCCGGACGAAGACCCCCACAGCGCTTAACGTGAGACAAACTGATTTATAGTGCATTGTAAAGCTGTGATTGTGAAGTTTTTGTCACATGTCGTGCGTCTTGGGGCGTAATTTGCACGTTAAATGTTCTTTATGGTTACGTTTTGGCATCCGCAGATTCATGGCTTTGTTTTAATTCTTGATCGAGTGTCAGTTTCTTGAAAAGACAATGCTAATTGTAGCTTTAGCCTGATTGTCACCTTTAACCTCCTAAAGGCGGAACTGATTGGCAGTGATTGATAAAGTGATGCTGAGTTGACTAAAATGGTGATTTTATTGGATTCTGGACTGAGTGCATTGCATTTTTGATGTTCTGATAAAATATTTCAAGTTTTTTGCAAGTTTTGAGCAAAGGAATTATAAGTTGCAGAATAAATGACTTAATGTTGCATTTTGTTTTTATTATGTTTTGTATCAGACTCATGTTTTGTATCAGACTCATGTTTTGTATCAGACTCATGCTTTCTCATGTTGAACTGTAAAGGTGCAAGAGCAGTAGTTTAGTGCAGGCATCCCCAAACTAATTTGTAGGATTGTTAAATCCGAATACTTAAGAAGATTAAAAGAACAGAGTTTGGCTCTTCCTGAGCACAAGACATAACAATGTATTTAATAAAGAAAGTGCAATTACTTTGTGTTACAAATGTCAGTAATGCTAAAATCTTTAAGAATCAAGTATTGTCCCTCTTTCAGAAACAAGTTTAACATTTTGTGACAATATTAACATTTAGTATTATGTTATGTATAATATACAGTATCTTTATCATTATTAACCATAAAGTAGTGTAGCAATACCGATCTTGGACTTAAGACTGATCTATTGAAACCGATTTTTAAGATCTTGGTCTTGTCACGGACTCAAGCGCATTTGGACTTGGTTTTGTCGGTTTTATCCTGACTTGGTCTTGGACTCTGTCTTATCCTGGACTTGGTTTTGGTCTTGTCTTGAATACCAAAAGCACGTTTCATTAGCACCACGCTCAGCTAAACTTGCACTAGGAGTGTGGTGACCTGTTCCAGACACAGTTGGCTGTAAGCTCTGCACAATAAGATCATGCAGACCACTTTTTTCCTCGACGGGCCAAATTAGCAGAATTTTCTTTGGTGGGCCAAAATGTATTATGTTGAAGTGTGCAGAGGGCCAAACAAATTTGTTTTGCATTTATTTGATCTGTTTATTTATTTTTTAACATGTATTTTTTTTTGGAGATAACACCTGAGTTGGTGTCATTTGACCGTCAAAAACTGAATCAAAACGAAAGTCTTGAAAAACCTAAACACCCTTTCGCGAAACAAATTAAGCTCTCTGGTGGCCGAGTTTGGCCCCGGCCCAACAGATGTAAATGCTGATAAATGTATAACACTTAAAAGATGGTCTTGATTTGGTCTCTATGTACTGTGGTCTTGGTCTTGTCT
This sequence comes from Mugilogobius chulae, assembly GCA_038363315.1. NCBI lineage: Eukaryota > Metazoa > Chordata > Actinopteri > Gobiiformes > Gobiidae > Mugilogobius > Mugilogobius chulae. The sequence continues at coordinate 43,790,605 of CM076398.1, read as the reverse complement.
CGTTCTTGACCTATAAAGTCTCGGTGATGTCTTGGTCTTGGACTCTGTGTTCTCTGAAAAGTCTTGGTCTCGATTAGGGCAGTCTTGACTACTACAATACCAGAAAGTAATCAGTAATCAATTTCTTTCTTAAGAAAGTTTTCTCTCAGACATTAGAAGAGTCTTTGTGAGAAAAGGTTGGGAACCACTGGTTCATGAAGTCATGCAGGTTGAAGGTTTGAATCCTACTGTACTGACCTATCATGGGTCTGTCTACACAATAATCACAATTATATAAACTTTAATTGAAATCACAATGATTTGCTTTAGAACAAAAGTGATTCTTCTTGGTGCCTTAAATGCTGAGAAGTAGGGCTGAGTATGTGAGTTTAGTAGCAGCTATACCATCTTCTTACAGCAATAGTAGAATGACATTGTACTAATACAGTAAAGATGGCCTTGCCTGAGCTCATTCACACCAGTCATGGAACATTTTGCTGAAAAGCTTTTTATGCCTGAATCACTGCGTCAAATACAACACTCTGCTCATTATTACTGATCATTATTGTATAGATGTGCCAACAAAACTCCACTGATCCTGAACAATCGTTTGATTTAGTTTTTTTCTAAGGAATTAAAAGTTTGTTCTGTAAAAGACGATATGAGCGATTCTTGTACCAGAAACACATGAACATTCTGATCTGATTCTTCTGATGTGCAGCTCCACTCTGCTCGTTTTCATGTGGACATTTTATATGGCCTCGTCCCTCTTTGCAACTAACAATTGTTTTGGTCATTTATTAATCCATTAGTTGCGTTATTGAAAGATTTTTGCAAAATAATCTTTAAAATTGCATGTGAGATCATTTTTCTCCATTAAAAACTCTTCTTCTGCTGCTCTGCCTGGGTCCGCTTCAGTTCGTTCATAAAGACGTTTCCTCCTCTGCTTGAACTTAACCCCCCCCCCCCCCCAAGACTCCGGGGAGACAGAGGTCAAAGGTTAAGTACCATCGATTAGTCGCTCTTTATATTTCTCAGACAGTGGTTGTAACCTTTGACCCCAGGAAGTGAACCGTGACCTGTCAGTTCGTCGGCTCAGTCTGAGACGATTCTACGCTCGTCTTTTCCTCATGTTTAATAATTAAGAAGTGGTTTAAATAATTAAGGTCAATGCAGATGAAGAGTTTGAATCTGGGTTTTAGACGTAACATTCTGCTTTTTATAATTTAATACAGATTCATGTTGTAAATGCAGAGTTTTGTGGTAATACACAGAGTTCGGCTTGATTTTGACGCCACAGTGTGAACATGTTTCTGCTGTAGAAAGAATATTAGTCTAAAGAACGACCCACAGCTTTTATTCTTATATGTGACACAGCGTCCCATTCACACAGGATAATATTTACCTTTGGACATGTGCAAACGTTAAATTATTGGACGACGTCTGACTTTTTTGTGTGCAGAGATTCTTGTCAAATAAAAAAAAAATCAAATCAAAGATTATTTGTAAAGCACTTTTCATACATTTCATGTAACACAAGGTGCTTTCCAGTGCATTTAAAACAATCCCACGAGAAGTACAATAAAAACAGATCAACACAAATAAAAGCAGGTATAAAAGAACTACATAAAAATATAAAAACAATAAATACATGCAATAAAAAGTACAACAATTACTTAAAATATTTCAGTAAAAAGCATGATTAAAAGGGCAGTCTTCAGCCTAGATTTAAACATTGTCACAGTCGAGGCCTGTCTTACATCTTCTGGAAGACTGTTCCAGATCTGAGCTGCATAAAACTGAAACACTGATTCCCCATGTTTAGTCCTGACTCTGGTCCATGTTTAGTCCTGACTCTGGTCCGCGTTTAGTCCTGACTCTGGTCCGCGTTTAGTCCTGACTCTGGTCCGCGTTTAGTCCTGACTCTGGTCCGCGTTTAGTCCTGACTCTGGTCCATGTTTAGTCCTGACTCTGGTCTATGTTTAGTCCTGACTCTGGTCCACGTTTAGTCCTGACTCTGGTCCACGTTTAGTCCTGACTCTGGTCCACGTTTAGTCCTGACTCTGGTCCCGTTTAGTCCTGACTCTGGTCCGCGTTTAGTCCTGACTCTGGTCCGCGTTTAGTCCTGACTCTGGTCCGCGTTTAGTCCTGACTCTGGTCCGCGTTTAGTCCTGACTCTGGTCCGCGTTTAGTCCTGACTCTGGTCCGCGTTTAGTCCTGACTCTGGTCCGCGTTTAGTCCTGACTCTGGTCCACGTTTAGTCCTGACTCTGGTCCACGTTTAGTCCTGACTCTGGTCCACGTTTAGTCCTGACTCTGGTCCACGTTTAGTCCTGACTCTGGTCCACGTTTAGTCCTGACTCTGGTCCACGTTTAGTCCTGACTCTGGTCCGTGTTTAGTCCTGACTCTGGTCCGCGTTTAGTCCTGACTCTGGTCCGCGTTTAGTCCTGACTCTGGTCCGCGTTTAGTCCTGACTCTGGTCCGCGTTTAGTCCTGACTCTGGTCCGCGTTTAGTCCTGACTCTGGTCTATGTTTAGTCCTGACTCTGGTCTATGTTTAGTCCTGACTCTGGTCCACATTTAGTCCTGACTCTGGTCTATGTTTAGTCCTGACTCTGGTCCCATTTAGTCCTGACTCTGGTCTATGTTTAGTCCTGACTCTGGTCCATGTTTAGTCCTGACTCTGGTCCACGTTTAGTCCTGACTCTGGTCCGCATTTAGTCCTGACTCTGGTCCATGTTTAGTCCTGACTCTGGTCTATGTTTAGTCCTGACTCTGGTCCACGTTTAGTCCTGACTCTGGTCCACGTTTAGTCCTGACTCTGGTCCACGTTTAGTCCTGACTCTGGTCCACGTTTAGTCCTGACTCTGGTCCACGTTTAGTCCTGACTCTGGTCCACGTTTAGTCCTGACTCTGGTCCACGTTTAGTCCTGACTCTGGTCCGCGTTTAGTCCTGACTCTGGTCCGCGTTTAGTCCTGACTCTGGTCCGCGTTTAGTCCTGACTCTGGTCCATGTTTAGTCCTGACTCTGGTCTATGTTTAGTCCTGACTCTGGTCCACATTTAGTCCTGACTCTGGTCTATGTTTAGTCCTGACTCTGGTCCACATTTAGTCCTGACTCTGGTCTATGTTTAGTCCTGACTCTGGTCCATGTTTAGTCCTGACTCTGGTCCACGTTTAGTCCTGACTCTGGTCCGCATTTAGTCCTGACTCTGGTCCATGTTTAGTCCTGACTCTGGTCTATGTTTAGTCCTGACTCTGGTCCACGTTTAGTCCTGACTCTGGTCCATGTTTAGTCCTGACTCTGGTCCACGTTTAGTCCTGACTCTGGTCCATGTTTAGTCCTGACTCTGGGCACCAGCAGGAGGCCGGTCCCTGAGGTCCTCAGAGTCTGAGATGGTTCATGCAGCACTAACATGTCAGAGATGTACTTTGGTGCTAGTCCATGGAGCGACTTAAACACAAGCAGAGCTGTTTTAAAGTCTATTTTCTGAGCCACTGGAAGCCAATGCAAAGACCTAAGCACAGGACTAATGTGATCGTACTTCCTGGTTCTGGTCAGGACCCGAGCAGCAGCGTTCTGGATGTACTGCAGCTGTTTTACAGCTCGTTTGGATAGGCCGGTGAGAAGGCCGTTACAATAGTCTAACCTACTGGAGACAAATACATGAATAAGTCTCTCCAGGTCGGGCTTTGACACTATACCTTTAATTTGGCAATGTTTTTAGATGTTAAAAAGCCGCTGATGTTATTGACTTAATGTGGCTGTTAAAGTTCAAGTCTGAGTCCATTATTACCCCCAGATTTCTAACTTGACTTGAAGGTTTCAGAGAGAGAGACTGAAGGTGACTGTTGCCACGTTCTCTGTGTTTCTGTGGGCCAAAGATGATAACCTCAGTCTTGTCTGAGTTTAGCTGGAGAAAGTTGTTTTGCCTCCACACACTGATCTGTTGGATGCAGCGACAGAGTGAATCCACTGGCCCATACTCACCTGCTGTTAATGACACATAGATCTGAGTGTCGTCTGCATAGTTGTGATTAGAAGTTATTATACTTTTACTCAAGAAAAGCAGTTTCAACAGTATTTAAAGTTGTTTTTTACACAAGTACCTGTACATTTTCTTGAGTAGTGAGTTTAAGTATTTTAGCCGATGCTCTGCTCTCTCTCAGAGCCAGACCTATACGCAGACTACGCTGCACTGCGCTGACAGTTTTTCTTGTTTATGTCAGTCCAGTCATCAGATCTGTTGGCTTCAACCTCTGGTTTTTGTTGTACATATTCCATGTTTTACCAATCCATCTTAAAAGTGATCGCTCCTTCCTCTTCTGTCCTTGTGACGCGGCAGAGACACAGTCGCTTCCAAACAAGTGTCTGATCATTCTCAGCCCAGAGCGCCAAATCAAAGACTCTGGGAACAGCCTGGACACCAAATACACGTCTACATCTTTTAAGCTCTTAATCAATCTTTATTTTGCGTCAATAGGACAAGTATTGACTGAACTATGAACACAAATATGAGCTAATACATCTGCAAATTTAATCGCAAAAATTACCGTGGCGAAATACAGCGGATTTCTGCAAATTTTTTTTTTATTCTTTTCTTTGTCCTAAAAAAAAAAAATCTGATTCTACCTACCGACCGACCGACCGACCAACCGGACCACCATCCACCCCCAGGACTCCCTCCCAGTTATACCACAAGGCACAACTGCACGTCCGCCCCAGAGCCAGGCCCACCTCAGGCACCCCTCCCCTCTCTGATTATATTTATTTAATTTTCCTTCGCCCCGAAATTGTTTCAATCCCTATACTTATCCTGTTCTTCTGTGTGCTGTGTGTTTGATGCTACGTTGTGTCTAAGTTATATCACTGTCCATAAAGTCCAGTACGCTGATGCAGCTTATCAACTGTGTGAGATATGACAAAACATGAAATATCCAGCCCTATATCTGTCTCTCAAAGTACCACCAGATCAACATTCAGATTATATTAGAGCTCAAAAATATACACGATAATGTCTAGACTTTGGTAAACTCTAGATACGGCAGTTCTAAAGGATGGTTACTCCAAAAAAAGGACCAAAACATGAACATTTTAAGCTGCAGGTGGTTTCAAGTCCCATCAGACATATCCTGATTAACACCAGAGGTACCACAGCTTGAGAAACACTTATTTAAAGAATGACTATAATCTATCAGACTAGAGTCGAGCAGTCCTGGAGTAAACACAATGATGTTTGAGATTTCTGATGCAACTCGGATGATTGACGGCAGGTGTTGGGTCTATTTTTCACACGAGTCTGATTCTTTGTTTAATGATTTCGCAGCCAAACTCTTCTCCTGAGGCACTAAACACAAACCGTCAGGAGGTGTGAAGTCTCATTGTTTTTGGACTCAGAGATTTTGTAACATTTCACGGAGATTTGGCCGGACTTTGAAGGGTCTCAGTCGGACGTGGGCTCTTTCATGTAATATTCATCCACTTGCCATTTGTTCTCGAGCTTGACAAGTGATATTATGATTAAACTAGAATTACACAGAGAAACACAGAGCCCAGTTTGAAGGGTCTGCAAAGTTTATGTTCTGATTTATAAGTAAGAAAGATGGAGGCTCGTGGTTTTTACTGGACATAAGATTATTGTTAGTTTTTCTTGTAACAATGGAGACTGTGGTAAAATGAGGTTTATTTTTATAATACAAAAGTTAAATGCGTCAAGTCAGCCCAGAATTTACCACTTTTTAAATTTGTAAAATATTTTTTGAAATATTTCATGGCACAGTCAAGTGTTACTAACACCGCCAACCTGCCCTTCAAGAATTCCAGCAATAGAACTAACAGATGGAAAACCCAGGATAAAACTGTTTGCACTCATACAGCCCGATTTTGCCCTTTGTCCTAGCCGGTCTTAGCGGATGGTCTTAATTATTCCTTGTTGGCCACTAGTGGCTCTCTCCAAGCTCTATACACTGTCAGTATAGAAGGTGTGGCTCCAGCCAGATGTGAGGGTGCAGTTTTTTTCATTGAACCTGACACATGCTCACGCCTGTGACAAGTGAGCAGCTGCTTTACCCCGGTCTCACACTGGATCCAGTCCGTACTCCGGTCCGGCGTACGGAAGCTTTCCGTTTCTTGAAAAGTAATGAGAGGCTCTCACACCGCGATCCGTCCGGTCCGGCGAGCCGCGCGGCTCTGCTCCGTACGTCCGTATCGTTTCCGTTTCATTTAAATTTTTCCGGACTGCCGGAGCGCTCCGGAGCCCTTTTTGGTAAAGTTGTGAAAAGAAGACACGACAAACAGGAAACCAAGCGCTCGCGGGTGAAGTGAATCCGGTGGTTTTCAAAGTAAAAACATTACGTTTCTGCTACTACAACAAATACAGCAAAATGCTCGACATATACGCGACTATTGAACACACAGGAGGCAAATAAACGTCCCGTACTTACCCATTATGCGTCGAAAAATCCAACAGAAAATGAAGTGACGTGAAATAAGCCCAAAACACGGCGCAAGTGTTCCTTGTTTACATATCCATGTGCCAGAGACTCCCAAGTTGAGCGTGAATCCCCGTGAACTCGTGGTCTCGCGATGCCAGCAGTGTCCGTGCATACGCATGCATATTCTGGAGGCAGTGTGAGTGACAACCGGACCCAGACGGATCCGGATCTGGATATGGATCTGGATCTGGAGGCAGTGTGAGCCCGGTGTTAGGATCACAGGCAAAAGAGAACTGTAGCAGCAGCTTCAGTTTGAAAAAAAACTGTAATAATAAAAATCTATTTGGTGAAAGTCTATTTACTTGACAGACTTTAACAACTTTGTCTAAAAATGTGTCTTTTCTTTTACATAAAGCTTGTTGACTTAATAAAAAAGATAATCAGATGTGAGAGTGAACATGGGTCTGTGTGAATGCTATGGAAAGGCCAAAGAGGCCATCATGTATTTTTAAACCATTTTTTACGTGTCAACGCGTTAAAATTTTAGGCTAAGACCGGCTAGGACAAAAGGGCAAGATCGAGCTGTTGGACTTTCATACAAATATAAAGCACAAAGGCTTTATCATGAAGACAGTAAAGTGTTTGATTGTTGATTTATAGAGGAATTATCGGGTCGTCACTTTTCGCTCTATTGCACATGTTGCCTGCAGAAAGAGACTTGGTCTGTCTAGTTGGCTGGGGAAACTTCTTTGATTAAAATAACAAAACAGGACGAGAGCAGCTGTTTGGATCAGGTCTGAACCGGTCTGACAGACGTCTGTCTCCTGAAGCTTGAGACAGTGTTTTTCTCAGTTTTTTCACCTGAATGTAACTTTTAAAGGTCGTAGGGTCGAATTTTATTCACAGATGTTGAATTAACTTATGTTTTCTCAGAATGATAAACTCTTAGCTGACAACAGCACTGGCTTTTGTTGTTGCTACACTGTGTGTCAATCAAGCAGCGGCTCTTTCTGCAAACCGGGTGTGCATGCATCGCTCGTGTTGATAAACAAAAATCCTTCTATACTTCACGATCAAAGCCATGCTCTCTCACAGAGTGAATATCTTTAATTTGTTTCATTCTCATTTTTTAAACGGTAAAAATCCTTTTATAAAATCAATCTTTCTCAGTTTAAAATCTTAATGTGACATTCTTATAAGATGTGTTTTAATGTAGATTGTATCAATATATGTTTTTGGGCATTTGGTGCTTGACTTCCTGCATTGGTGAACTGATATTTGCAGATGCCAAGATTTGGAATTTTAAATTCCTAACAAGACTAACAAAATCACAAATAATTCAAACCAAGAGTAAGATATAAAAAACATTTATCTATAAACCCTCTATAAATCCACTAAGTTCATCTGTTGTTGTTGTTGTTGTTGTTGTTGTTAGCGTTGTGGCTAACTGCTGTTGACATATCAGCACGTCTCGTTCCTAAAACATCTGTGAATAAAGCTTAAACTCACTGTCAGAATGCATTAGGCAAGTGACAGATGTAGGAAGTTTAAAATGAATTATTTCAGTTTGTTTTTAAGGAAGCAAAAATCTGAATTAGCACCTTTTAAACCGATAATCTTGACATCCCAACTTGTGTCACCTTTGTTCCTTTGTGCGACACGGAAACTGATCAAACTAATGATGAAAGAACGGTGTTGTAACAAGGTTAAATCCCCTTCAACTGAAATTCCACCTCGAGCGTCTGAAATCTGCAGGTGGAGATTTTCCTTTGGGGTTTTTCTCGGTTCAAACGATGTCGTCCTGAGTCACAGTGAAAGTCGTCCTGCTCTGGTCTGTTTAGAGTTTATTCATATCGGTTTATTCAAATGTCAGATTGTGTGAGTCTGACTCAAAGGAGCAGCGATTTTGACACACATTTTACATCGAGATTATTAACTTTGATATAAAACAGAAAAGTCAAAACAGTCTGTGACTTTGCAGAATAAGCTTTAGTTTTACCAGTGTTTAGTTAACATGGTTTGTCAAATGAAGATGTAATTAAAAGACGTCTTCTTCATGCTTCTTTTCATTCATGTGAAGTCTTTGTTGTATTTTGTTAAGATAAGGCCAGTTGCTTTTTAGATATATTATAAAAAATCTACTATCTAAAAAATAACTCTCAAGCTTCTGGATAACTTAGATAAAACTAGAAACTCTAAAATCCGTAATTCTGGAATGAATCAGACCCGGTTTGTCTGTGTTAGCTCTATGTCATTGCCCACTTTGCATTTTTTAGCGCAACTATGAATGCACAAGCCAAAATTACCTTTATTTGTAAGTGTATGATTTATTTATATAGATATTTATGACTGTACTTCACAAAAGTTTGCCAGTAGAAAGTCCAAAAAGCCACACTTATTAATGATTAGTTTAAACTAAAAGTTAGCAACTGGAACTACCATATTTGAGCATTTACAGCTTTAAATAAGAAATCATTTTACAATTATTGACTTTGTTTAAATCTGTGATCAACAGTTTAGTTTAATTTGTGTTTGATTAAAATATCTAAATTAATAAAGCAATGTAGGAGAAGTAAAGTGAAAGGTAGTACTGCTGTGGTTCTCAAAATTATTAGTAGTCAACTGGTCTAAAATGCTTTCTTGAAAAAAATTGTTGTTTTTCGACTAACTCTATTGCATTTTTAGCACAGATTGGCTCAGATCCACAAGATATTTTTGTAGTTTCAGAGCACGTCCACTTTTTAGTTGACTAATCAGTTGATGGGACATGTCTTTGGTCGACTCCAGCTCTTAAAGGTACAAAGTTACTGTTACTGAGTGAGGAGGTGTGGGCTGTGTGAAGCACTGTGGAGACATGTGTTAAGGTTAAGGTAGGTTAAGGTACACTTTATTGTCCCCGTAGGGAAATGTGTCCTCTGCATTTGACCCATCCTTCAATGCCTCTGGGGCATTTCCTCAGGAGCAGTGATCGCCGCAGTGCAGCGCTCGGGGACCCATCTCCAGGTGTTGTTGCTAGGCTTGGTGAGGACTACCGTAGCTGGAGGATATTACCCTAACATACATGTTATTGGTTGGTGGGGGAAACCGGAGTGCCCGGAGGAAACCCACCCAGACACGGGGAGGAACATGCAAACTCCACACAGAAAGGCCCGGGCCCGTGCGGGAATCGAACCCGCGACCTTCTTGCTGTGAGGCGAGAGCGCTAACCGCTCTGCCACCGTGCCTGCCATGTGTTTGTTCTAATGTCTCTGTAGGACACATTTGTTTTCTGTCCCTCTGCTCTAGAGTCTCTGTAGGACACATTTGTTCTCTAGTGTCTCTGTAGGACACATTTGTGCTCTAGTGTCTCTGTAGTGTCTCTATAGGACACATTTGTGCTCTAGTGTCTCTGTAGGACACATTTGTGCTCTAGTGTCTCTGTAGTGTCTCTGTAGGACACATTTGTGCTCTAGTGTCTCTGTAGTGTCTCTGTAGGACACATTTGTGCTCTAGTGTCTCTGTAGGACACATTTGTGCTCTAGTGTCTCTGTAGTGTCTCTGTAGGACACATTTGTGCTCTCGTGTCTCTGTAGTGTCTCTGTAGGACACATTTGTGCTCTAGTGTCTCTGTAGGACACATTTGTGCTCTAGTGTCTCTGTAGTGTCTCTGTAGGACACATTTGTGCTCTAGTGTCTCTGTAGTGTCTCTGTAGGACACATTTGTGCTCTAGTGTCTCTGTAGGACACATTTGTGCTCTAGTGTCTCTGTAGTGTCTCTGTAGGACACATTTGTGCTCTAGTATCTCTGTAGGACACATTTGTGCTCTAGTATCTGTAGGACACATTTGTGCTCTAGTGTCTCTGTAGGACACATTTGTGCTCTAGTATCTCTGTAGGACACATTTGTGCTCTAGTATCTCTGTAGGACACATTAGTGCTCTAGTGTCTCTGTAGGACACATTTGTGCTCTAGTGTCTCTGTAGGACACATTAGTGCTCTAGTGTCTCTGTAGGACACATTAGTGCTCTAGTGTCTCTGTAGGACACATTTGTGCTCTAGTGTCTGTGTAGGACACATTTGTGCTCTAGTATCTCTGTAGGACACATTTGTGCTCTAGTATCTCTGTAGGACACATTAGTGCTCTAGTGTCTCTGTAGGACACATTTGTGCTCTAGTGTCTCTGTAGGACACATTTGTTCTCTAGTGTCTCTGTAGGACACATTTGTGCTCTAGTGTCTCTGTAGGACACATTTGTGCTCTAGTGTCTGTGTAGGACACATTTGTGCTCTAGTATCTGTAGGACACATTTGTGCTCTAGTGTCTCTGTAGGACACATTTGTGCTCTAGTGTCTCTGTAGGACACATTTGTGCTCTAGTGTCTCTGTAGGACACATTTGTTCTCTAGTGTCTCTGTAGGACACATTTGTGCTCTAGTGTCTCTGTAGGACACATTTGTGCTCTAGTGTCTCTGTAGGACACATTTGTGCTCTAGTGTCTCTGTAGGACACATTAGTGCTCTAGTATTTCTGTAGGACACATTTGTGCTCTGTCACTGCTGCTCTAGTGTCTCTGTAGGACACATTTGTGCTCTAGTGTCTCTGTAGGACACATTTGTGCTCTAGTGTCTCTGTAGGACACATTTCTGCTTTAGTGTCTCTGTAGGACACATTAGTGCTCTAGTGTCTCTGTAGGACACATTAGTGCTCTAGTGTCTCTGTAGGACACATTAGTGCTCTAGTGTCTCTGTAGGACACATTTGTGCTCTAGTGTCTCTGTAGGACACATTTCTGCTTTAGTGTCTCTGTAGGACACATTTGTGCTCTAGTGTCTCTGTAGGACACATTTGTGCTTTCATGTCTCTGTAGGACACATTTGTGCTCCGTCACTGCTGCTCTAGTGTCTTTGTAGGACACATTTGTGCTCTAGTGTCTCTGTAGGACACATTTGTGCTCTAGCGTCTTTGTAGGACACATTTCTGCTCCGTCACTGCTGCTCTAGTGTCTTTGTAGGACACATTTGTGCTCTAGTGTCTCTTTAGGACACATTTCTGCTCCGTCACTGCTTCTCTAGTGTCTCTGTAGGACACAGTAGTGCTCTAGAGTCTTTGTAGGACACATTTCTGCTCCGTCACTGCTGCTCTAGTATCTCTGTAGGACACATTTGTGCTCTAGTGTCTCTTTAGGACACATTTCTGCTCCGTCACTGCTGCTCTAGTGTCTCCCGTGTCAGACTCATCTCTTATTCACATCGTCAGAGTTCAGAGGCGTCTTATGTAACTGCGTCTGAGTGAAACTGTAAAGTAGGACAAAGAATTTATTAGCAATTCAATGGAAGAAGAAAGAGACGCTTGCGTAACGTCATGGCTGCTCTGAAGGAGGTTGTGGGTTCGATTTTCCTGATTTCTGCTCTGACACTTTTCTTCTTTCTTCTTCTCCGCAGACCCTGGTGCTCCGGTTTGGGCGGAATGGCTCAGACGTTGCAGATGGCGATTCCAAACTTTGGGAATAATGTTCTGGAGTGTCTGAATGAGCAGCGTCTGCAGGGACTTTACTGTGACGTGTCCGTGCTGGTGAAAGGACACGCTTTTAAGGTCTGAGGCACTACATCTCTATTATTAAACTAAACTATTAAAATGAATGAATCCTGGAGTGTGTCTGTATTAAATGGGCATTGATACAGGTTTATAGACCCAGCAGGGCTACTTGGGTCGTATATGTGTGTGCTGCTGGAAAAATATAGGCCTGTATATTGCAGATGTATAATTAAATAATTATTGACAACAATTGTTTTCAGAGAGAGGGGGGGGGGGTTGGTTGAGGGAGAGAGAGAAAGGAGAGAGAAGGGAGAGAGAGAGAGAAAGGAGAGAGAAGGGAGAGAGAGAAAAGAGAAGGGAGGGAGAGGGGAGAGAAGGAAGAGAGAGAAAGGAGGGGGAGAGAAAAAGGAGAGAGAAGGGAGAGAGAGAAAAGAGAAAGGAGAGAAAGAGAAGGGAGAGAGCGAAAAGAGAAAGGAGAGAAAGAGAAGGGAGAGAAGAGAGAGAGAAAGGAGAGAGAAGAGAGAAAGGAGTGAGAAGGAGGGAGAGAGGAAAGAGAAAGGAGAGGGAGGAGAGAGAAGAGTGAGAAAAAGGAAAGAGAAAGGAGAAAGAGAGAAGGGAGAGAGAATAGACAAAGGAGAGAGGGAAGAGAGAAAAAGAGAAGGGAGAGAGAGAATAGAGAAAGGAGAGAGAGGGTAGGAAGGAAGAGAGGAAGGAGAGGGGAGAGAGAAAGAAGAGAGAGTAGAGAGAGAGAAAAGGAGAGAGAAGAGAGAGAAAGGCGAGGGGGAGAGAGAATAGAGAAAGGAGAGAGAAGAGGGACAAAAAGGAAAGAGAAAGGAGAAAGAGAAGGGAGAGAGAAATAGACAAAGGAGAGGAGAGAAAAAGAAGAGAGAGAAGAGAGAAAGTAACAAGGGAGAGAGAATAGAGAAAGGAGAGAGAAGAGAGAGAGAAAGGAGAGAAAGAGAAAGAAGAGAAGAGAGAGAAAGTAGAGAGAAGGGAGAGAGAGAAAAGAGAAGGGAGGGAGAGGGGAGAGAAGGAAGAGAGAGAAAAGAGGGGGAGAGAAAAAGGAGAGAGAAGGGAGAAAGAGAAGGGAGAGAGAAATACGTAGACAAAGGAGAGGAGAGAAAAAGGAGAAGAGAGAAAGTAACAAGGGAGAGAGAATAGAGAAAGGAGAGAAGAGAGAGAAAGGAGAGAAAGAAGAGAAGAGAAAAGAGAGAGAATGGAGAAAGGAGAGAGAGGGGAGAGAAGGAAGAGAGAGAAAGGAGAGGGGGAGAGAGAAAAGAGAGAGAAGGGAGAGAGGGGAAAAGAGAAAGGAGAAGAGAGAGAAAGGAGAGCGAAGAGGGAAAGAAGAAAGAGCGACAAAGGAGAGAGAGAGAGCAACAGACAACTGACATTCATGAGTTTAATCAACATAACACTTTAAGGCAGAAATTGTACTTAAAGTTTTATGTTAAACTGCCCTTTCTCTTTTTACAGTGTGGTCACTCTCTCTGATTTAACATCGGGCTAAAAGACTGATAGCCAATACGCAAAAAAGTTTAAATATCGGCCCCAAAAGCTCAGTCAGACGATATATCTGTCTATCATAGTTTGCATCCTTCTAGTGTTAAGATTTAGCAATATCAATAGTTTTGTCAATTCCTCTTAACAAAACAATTCCTTATCGATTCATAAGTTATTGTGTCTATAAACCTGTTATTAAGTCATTTTAAAACATTTAGACAAAGATGTGGACTAGATTATGATGCTGTGTAAAAGTAAAATCACATTTCGAAGGTACAGACATAATCACAAATGTATTTATAACTCTGAGTGAAGCAGACAGACTGAGCAGGATCAGTCTGTTCTAACACAAAGACTCTGAGATCTGTTCTGTAGCTTATTCTTCTCTCTGCTCCTCACATTTGAATGAGCTAATGAATGGTTTATTTATATAGCACATTTACACTGGCAGATGTCTTCCAAAGTGCTTCACACAGCAACCCCCGACCACTCAGTGATGGCGCAGCTCAGCAGAGGGGAGTCGCCTAAACATCTGGAGCTTTAAAGGGATAGTTCAGGATTTTTGACATGGCATCCCCATTACACTGTCTTACCCCCGACAGCGCCAGTGAGCCGAGTTCCTGTCCACTTTTGGTCCAGACGAAAGTAGTCCGGCATTTTTGTTGGTATAGCCTGGATAGTCACAAGTCCGCACTATGTTTTTAAGTTAGCTTGTTCGCGTCGCCTGCATGAGAATGTAAACACAGCCAAACAACTGAAAAGTGAAACACGCGCGGCTGTCAGCTGGCGGCAGCGCGCAGTGATATGAAGGGAGAGAAAATAGTGCCAGGCGATTACGAGGTCTGACTTTTTCATGGACACACTTTCTCATTCAAAGAGTCTTCTTTATTTTTATGACTATGGACATTGTAGATTCACACTGAAGATATAAACACCATGAATGACCAGAAGGAGAGTGATGAACCTGGCCTCCACAGTCACTAGACCTGAACCCAATCGGGTTTGAGTGAGCTGAACCGCAGTGTGAAGGAAAAGCATCTACCAAGTGCTAAGCATCTCTGGGAAGATAAGATAAGTCTTTATTGTCTCTCGAAGGAGAAAGTTGTCTTGGAGACAGGGGAACACATGCTTTAAGACATTATTTACACAAACGCCACAAGTGAACATAAAAAAGACCAAAAAATAAAAAGACATGGTGACTGCAGTCTCCTTAGGCATTTAAATTAAGTTCTACCTTACTTGCACATTCCCTAAGCCTATGTGACTCCTTCTAGACTGTTGGAAGAGCATTTCAGTTGACTACCTGTTGAAGCTCATCAAGAGAATGCCAAGAGTGTGCAAAGCAATAATCAAAGCAAAAGGTGGCTTCATTGAAGAACCTAGAATATGACATATTTTCAGTTGTTTCACACTTTTTGGCTGTGTACTATACTTCCACATGTGTTAGTCATAGTTTGAATGCCTTCAGTGTGAATCTACAATGTTCATAGTCATGAAAAAAAAAAAAAAAAAAAAAAAGTATTTGATTGAGACGGTGTGTCCAAACTTTTGGTCTGTAGGCTACTGTAACTCTTTTGAACATGTATTGTTTGAGAAGAAAAAGTCTTTATTTTTTTTATCCCAGTAACTTGCCGGAATACTTTCGTCTGGACCAAAAGTGGACAGGAACTCTGCTCACTGGACGCTGTCGGGGGTAAGACACGACACTGGTGATGGGGTTGTCATCAGTGGTTAAAGTGGGATTTGGGAGGTGGGGAACTCTATTTTAGGTTCAGGGCCGTACGTAATATTATGAACATACAAAGTCCAAAAGGATATGAAAATAGTAAATAGTCTTTTCTTTTCTTATATTGTCACTTATATTTGCTATTGGAGGATGCAGAAGAGAGAAATTCTCTGATGTGTCTTGACATTGAGCAGCTGGAATTAGGCCACTCTTCAAATTTTTGAAAAATTCAATGCAATTCCTGTATTTTGGTGAGATTTAGATGTGATATTCTTATTATGTGATGTAAGTTTACCATAATTAAAAAGACATCAGGCAATAAAAATTAAATAAAAAGAGGCAACTAGAGATCAGATTAAGGGGGGCCCAGCCTGGATTCATTCTTTAGCTCTGCCCCGGTAAACTGGGTTTTAGTAGGTCAGTCAGTTTAAATCTTGTTGTGACAAATATAGGTAACTGCTAAAAACAAGAAAGTTTTGAAAAATGTTAAATTGTTAGCTGGAAAAAGTGTTGATTTTCAACAATACAGCAGGACTGTACTGGCTTTAAGAGAGAAAAGCTGTCTGTGGACTTAAAAAAGTAACCAACCAACCAACCAACCATCCATCATCCATCCATATCTATCTATCATCTATCTGGTTTTATTTCTAGAAAAAAATATATAAGACAAGCCATTTTTCTATATTGGTGTACACAAGCTATTGTAAACCATAATAGCTTGTATACACTTACTCCCCAGTCCTCTCTCCTCCTTGAGTGAGTCCTCCTGCCTGTCACTGCCCAGTCATGCTTCTGCCCCTGCTCCTGTCCTGTCCTGTCTCTCTGCCTCAGTGCTGGGCTTTAACATATAACTGCCAATTTTATAGTCATTTTTAGCGCAGTAAAATCACACGCGGTTATTTGGATGTTATATCGCTCACGCCGTTCGTGCATGCCGCGCTGTCGGACTTTCTCACATCCGAAACAACACCAGCGGGAGGGGCTCGCCCTCCGCGGCGAGTTGTCTCGAGGAACGCGTGATTATCACGTTATCGTTTACGTCGCCTTTAGCTTTAGCTCTGTTGATTTAGTTGAAAAGTAAAGTCCTTAAAGTTTCGTTTTGGGGCCAGCTCGTTCGCCGCTGTTGAGGATGAGCCCTTCCTCAGACAGAAACAAGTGTTTCCCGTGTGACAGCAACTTCTGCGCTGTGCAGCGAGGTGCGCGTGTAGTTCAGGGCCAGTTGTATTTCTGCCGGCTTGCTGATCACTTTGATCAAATTACTAAGGCTGCCAAATAGAATGCAACTGCAGCTCATGCATCTGACAACTCAATCCTTATGTCGTAATCATTTTCCATGTGTTGTTTTATTATAACAATGGTTAGTTNGAGAGTGACCAGGATAAACTGTGGTTTCACGTAGAGTCAGTCAGTGTTAGGAGATACGCCATTGTTAGTGACAAAAATAGTAACATGGCAGAAAAGAGGAAGGAAAGTTGTTTGAAAAATGTTAAATTGTTAGCGTGGAGAAAAGAAGTATTGTGATTTGACAGACGCACAAATACAGAGGCAGAAGAGACTGTACTGGTTTAAGAGAGAAAAAAACTGTCTGATAAGGACTTAAAAAAGTAACCAATACGCGGGGAGAGCACCAAGCGACGAGCAATAAGGCACGCAAGTAGTTGACCATTACCATACGCGATATGCTATCTAATCAGTCAGTATCTGGTTTTAGGTTTCTAGGAAAAAAAATATATAAGACAAGAGGAGAGAGGGAAAAGGCAATCCCAGCGAAGAGTATTGTATTAACTAAAAGTTGAGAAAATGTGAGTGGAGGGTGCGAGGTTTAGAGGGAGAGCACAAGAGAAGTCATTGGAGAGAGAAACGGCATAAAATAGCTTGTATAACATCTGTATCATATAATACCACCCGACATTAATAACAATACTTTGTAGATTCTCACGCTCCAACATAGCAGTAACATCATCTCTGATCCTCCGTTGAGTGAAGTTCGCCTCGCCACCACGGCCTGCTATCTTTCCACCTCGAGAGCCCCATAATAATAAAAGGCGAGTGTATCGACTTACTGACCATGGAGGGTGTTTCTACACGTAGAGCTCACAGCGTGTTTTTCCTCCATTACAGTCTTGCTGTGTTTCTTTGTCTGATTATTAGTAAATGAAATGCAAGGGCTCAGGTTTTAACCGATTCAGTGTCAGTCTGTGGGGACTGAGTGCTACTGTCTTGGCGGGAGGTCTGCCGACCGTGGGATCGGGAGTGAGGGACTGGAGGTGGGGGTCGTTAAACAGTATGTACCAAGTCGGCCCTGAATATTTATAACAAGGTGGAATAAGTCCACTGTCGTTTGTTAGTCGAGCAGAGACGACTTATACAATAAACATCAAATCAACATCTAAGGACGCGGGTTATTAGTTCAACATATCTGGGTATGCTTAATAAACATACGTGAATCAGAATCTTATCTAAAAGAACATCATAAAAAATTGACAGACAGATGGGGCTGGCGCCGCCAGTGGCTTAGCTTCAAACACACAAGGAAAACAACCAATCTAGGTTTGGTTTCTTAGTTTTTATTCTCTCAGTTCTATCCAGACGCCTTAGTTTTCCCTGTTCCTTCCTTATCCTGTTACCCCGCCCTCTTTCCCCCGCCCCCTCTGTTTTCTTCCACTTCCTGTCTCCACTCACTAAAAAATTGTGGCTCCTCTCAACGATCTTCCTCGATCTCTCCCTATCGGCGTGTCCGTCCTCTATTTCCACTTTCGCTCCCCCTCTCCACTACCTCTTTTTTTTTTTTTTTTTTTCACCCTCTCTTTCTTGTTCTCCTTCTGCGTCTTTCTTTTCTCGGTGCTCTCTTCGCCGTTCTTCCCACTTTTTTCCCCGCTCCAACCGCCCCTTCGGATCGTCTCTCCCTTTGATTCCCCTCTGGCCTTTCTTCTTGTTTTTTTTTTTTTTTTTGTCGGTACTTGCTTCTATCTTGCGTTTCCTGTCTCTTTCCTCTGCTCCTCTTTCTGCTCTGCTGATTCTTATCTGATCTTATAATCTATTGTTCTGTCCCTGTTCTTATACCTGGTTCCTCTTTACTTTTTTTTTATTTTCCATGCCCGTTCCGTGCATGCCGGCTTCGGACTTTCTCACATCCGAAACAACACCAAGCGGGAGGGGCTCGCCGCTCCGCCGCCGAGTTGATCTCGAGGAACGCGTGATTATCACGTTATCGTTTACGTCGCCTTTAGCTTTAAGCTCTGTTGATTTAGTTGAAAAGTAAATCCTTAAAGTTTCGTTTGGGGCCACTCGTCCCGCTGTGAGATGAGCCCTGTCCTCAGACAGAACAGCTGTTTCCCCGTGTGACACAACTCTGCGCTGTGCAGCGAGGTGCGCGTGTAGTTCAGGCCATTGTTCATTTCACTGGTGCCGCTGTGACTTGATCACTTATCAAATATATCTAAGCTGCAATAAATGCAACTGCATCATAGCATCTACAACTCAAATCCCTTAATTCTGTAATCATTTTCCATGTGTTTGTTTTATATAACAATGTTATTTTACATTTATTATTATTATTATTTTTTTTTTTTGGAGGGCATTGAAGGTGCCGGAACGCCGTTCCTGACCGTTCCGGCCCACTTTAACCACTGGTTGTCATACAGATTCATGTCAAAAATCCCGAACTATCCCTTTAACCTCCGACCAACACCAAGCGTTCTCTAACCTGCATGTTATCGGTTGGTGATGAAACCGGAGTGCCCGCAGGAAACCACCCAGACACGAGGAGGAACATGCAAACTCCACACAGAAGGCGCAACTGTGCTGCCATTTGTCCCTCAAACATTCACATTAAAGGTCTTCTTACCTCTGCTGTGCTGGTCTGTGCGTCTCAGTGCTGCAGTTGAAGCTCCATCTTTGGTCGAGTGTAAAAGACAGACTACAGAAAGTAAAGAGAGCGAGTAAAGAAGAGTAAAGACGTACGATTAGGATGGATTACTCAAAGTAGAAGCGGTTCTCATGTCAGACCTGATGTAGTTCAGTCTTTTCCTGCAAAGACACAGTACTGGGCAATATTTGAGCTATGTGACAATGTACTTTTTTCATGAAAATCATCACACAATATACCTGTATATTTTTAAAGTTTCTTATACATTTTGAAGGTTGTGGTTTTTTGAGCTGCTCATTCAAGTCAGAAAGAGGTGAATTTTAGCATTTTCAAGTTTGATTTACAAAAAATATATCAGTTATTATTGAAATTATTATTATTGTTGTTAAACTATCCAATTATTAAGACTTGTTTAGAGGCGACACACAACGTTCATATTAATTGTAGGTGTTGTTGTTTTTTTTACTTTTATTGGGGAGCTGAGATTGCTTGTTATGAGATTCATTTCAAAGGCTTGGTCTCTTGTTTCACTCTGAAAATCTGGCAACAAGTCAGACTTTGACAGCTGTGTTTAGTCATTGATAAGTAGAAACTTTCTGAAAACTTTTTTGTACCTTAAAGGCAAAAAAAAAAAAGTAGTAATGAATCGTGATAAATCGAAATTGTGATCTGGCTCTAAAAAATTTGCGAGGAATTTTTTTTTTTTGCCATATCGCCCAGCCCAGTAGTTTCCTCTCTCTCTTTCTCTCTCTCCTCTCTCTTCTCTCTCTCACTTTCTCTCTCCTCGCTCTCTCTCTCCTCTCTCTTTCTCTCCCCCATCTCTTTTCTCTCTCCCTCTCTCTCTCTGCCCTGTCCTCCTCAGGTCCTGACTGAACCATAAAGCCAGTTTCCTCTCTCTCCCCCACTCTCTTCTCTCTCTCTCCCTCTCTCTCTTCCTCTCTCTCTCTCCCTCTCTGCCTGTCTCTTCTCTCTCTCTCCCTCTTTCTCTTCCCTCTCTCTCTCCCTCTCTCTTCTCTCTCTCTCCCTCTCTCTTCTCTATCTCTCTCTTCCTCTCTCTCCCTCTCTCTTCTCTCTTTCTCTCTCTCTCCCTCTCTCTTCTCTCTTTCTCTCTCTCTCCCTCTTTCCCTCTCCCTCTCTCTCTCCCTCCCTCTCTCTCTGCCCTCTGTCCTCCTCAGGTCCTGACTGAACCATAAAGCCAGTTTCCTCTCTCTCCCCCACTCTCTTCTCTCTCTCCCCCCTCTCTCTTCTCTCTCTCTCCCTCTCTCTCTTCCTCTCTCTCTCCCTCTCTTCCTGTCTCTTCTCTCTCTCTCCTCTCTCTCTCCCTTTCTCTTCTCTCTCTCTCCCTCTCTCTCTCTTCCCCTCTCCTCTCTCTCTCCCTCTCTCTTCTCTCTAGCTCTCTCTTCCTCTCTCTTCTCTCTCTGCCCTCCTCAGGTCCTGACTGAACCAAAAGTCAGTTTCCTCTCTCTCTCAGGTCCTGACTGAACCATAAAGCCAGTTTCCTCTCTCTCTCAGGTCCTGACTGAACCATAAAGCCAGTTTCCTCTCTCTCTCTCTTCCTCAGGCTCACCGTGCCGTCCTGGCTGCCAGTTCTTTGTACTTCAGAGACCTGTTTAACTGTGGAGGGAAGAGTTCAGTGGTGGAGCTGCCTCCTGCTGTCCAGCCGCAGAGTTTCCAGCAGATCTTGTCCTTTTGCTACACCGGACGCCTCAGCATGACTGTGGGAGACCAGTTTCTCCTCATGTACACAGCAGGCTTCCTCCAGATCCAGCAGATCATGGAGAAGGGCACCGAGTTCTTCCTCAGGTAAGTCTAAGCTGCTTTCTCCACCATCCTGGTATTTATGTACTACACAACAGGAGTACAAGATTTGTCTGGGGTCTAAAAAGTCAAAGGTAGGTTTTAAAATGTTTGCACAGGTCTTACATTTTCAAATGAGGTGATTTCTATCAGATTTCCTGATTAATGTAACACTGCTGCAGCTTTTTCTGTTGCAAAATTTTCAATAATATACACAGTTGGTGTGTTTCTTCTATTATTTGGTTGATGGAACAAATGCAATGCTCGGTTGCTGTATAAATTGTGTTCTTTTTTGTTAATTCCTTATTTTTCATAATTGTAGCAAAATATAAAATTATATGTTAAGAACCCTGTGGAAAAGAAGCAGCAGTGTGAAACACTATTTGCCTGCAAAATCCAGAAGATATATACTGTATATATAAAATATATTGTCTGGTCACCGTATCCCTCTTTCGAATTTCTGTAGCCGTGATTGACAGATTAATTAGCCAATCAGAGACACGCATCGTCTGCCGTGTGAAAACCAACATGACAGACGAACAATCAGCTTCTTTGTTTCATCTGCGTCACATAAATAAACTAATCTGATTGTCCGGTACGATGTGGATTTGATCTGAAACTCAGGCGGGGGGTGTGGTGACCAGACCGACTCTTCACAGTTTGCTGAAGCCTGGATCTGGATCCCAGGCCAAACCGCTATAGGTCATGACTCACTCACAGGTCTTAATTTGTATGTTTTGTGGTCCTAAAAAGCTCTTTAAAAAGGCCTCCAGACATCTCCCACTTTTGCGAGTCTGTTTGAGGTTTGGTTGTGGGCGGAGTAAATCGCTGGTCTTTAACATGTTTTCCGGGAAAAACAATCACAACTCACTGTCGAACTAAACAGGAAATAAACATGCCTGCAAGATGTTAGCATTTTTGAAAAGAAACAAGCCAAATGATGCTTTGTGCACACAGTTAATTGACTTGGCTTTTGAGAATGTGTTTGCTCTTGTGTTCTTAATATATGTGGACATATAAATAGATAAATAATAGGGATTGGACGATGTCATGAAGTCATGTTTTGATTCAGGTTCTGATTTTGCAACCACGATTTTCGATTTAGTTCGATTTTGTTAGTTTATTCACTTTTTTCTAGGGCTGTCAAAGTTAACGCGTTAATCATGAATTATCGCAGATTAATTGCACAATTTAATTTGACCGCTCAGTACGCGCTTCAGCGCGGAGGGAGCGCGTACTGCGCGGAGGGATACGGCGCAGGTTGTTATTAGGTCTGCGTAGTTGCTCAAGTGAATGCATACGCGGTGTAAAGATGAATGGGGAGAATGCGACTGGTGCGTTCGCCTCGGCAGAACTCGGCAGAACGTCCCGACAGGACTCTAGATAAAACGAAGGTAGTGTGCATATATTGCAATAATGAACTCTCCTTTCAACGAAGCACAACAAGCTTGAAATGCCACCTTAAAGCCAAACGTGTTTGAGGCAGCGGCTGCAGGAGCGCTGCTACTAACTTACATCAACACCAAGCCGTGCACGGCAATGTTAACAAAAGCATCACAGATAAGTTAAGCAACGCTTTTGCTAAATGGAGCCACAGCATGAAGACTCATCAACATCGTTAAAGAGCAAGGGACACAAAATATCAATTATTATGCATATGGCCACAGGTGATCCCATATACATGTTACCTTCCAGAGGAACAATCACAACCAGAATAAACCAACTGTATAGCGCGAATAATAATAATTGACATATTCAAGTAACAAACATTTGAATGTTAAGACATTCTAACAGTCATTTTCAAAATGTTGTGATCATTTATAGAATATCTTTGAAAGTCTGCAATCAAGCAATTAACTGCGATTAATCGTGATTAATCAAAATTTGAAAGTGTGATTAATCTGATTAAAAAAATTAATCGTTTGACAGCACTACTTTTTTCCCTTAAGACACAAAATAAACCCTAATAAATTATATTTAAAACATAGCCGCTGTTTGTGAACTGTTCTGTTTCATATTTAGTGTCCACATTTAGAGTCGTTAACCCATCAGTTGTTAACGCAACATATTATTGCAGATTCAGTCAGGTCTTGCACAAGTTCACACTTTGTTTCTTCAAACATTGTGGCTTTTATTGCATTATTGTGTGGATTATACAACCACAGAGTCAGTGGCTGCATTAGCAAAACTGAATGATTCTGGCCTTTCGATTCGATCGGTGCAAACTTTGATCGATTTTCGATGTTTTCGATCGATTTTCCATCCCTAATAAATAATCTAAATATTATGAAATATGTGCTGGGAACAATGACAAATTATTATACCAATAATAGCGGTCTGGCCCTTTGTCACTATTCTGGATTCGAATAATGCTCATGAGGAAAAATAATTGCCCAGGCTGCAGTTGAAATTCGCCTAGCTTGCATTGAAATTAATTAAAAATGATTTAGTCTTGTTTCAATCAATCCAAGTTTATTTATACTGAACCTTCCAACAGCGTAAATGATGCAGAAGGAGCAGAAAACACACATTTAAAAAGAACAGCACTGTAAAAATCATACAGTCAATGAGTTAAATGAACTTACATCTGTGTGTTGATGTAACTTTCCAGTGCGAGTCAAAGAGAAGGAGAGAGAGAAGAGAGGAGAGAGAGAAAGAGAGAGAAAGAAGGGGAGAGGAGAGAAGGAGAGAGAGAGGAGAGAAGGAGGGAGCGAGAGAGAGAAGAGAAGGAGAGAGAGGGGGAGGGAAGGAGAGAGAGAGAGAGGGAGGGGGAGAGAGAGAGGAAGGAGAGAGAGATGGGAGAAGGGGAGAGGAGAGAAGGAGAGAGAGATGGGAGAAGGAGAGAGGAGAGAAGGAGGGAGCAAGAGAGAAAGAGAGGGGAGAGAGCAAGAGGAGAGAAGGAGAGAGAGGGGAGCGAAGGAGAGAGGGGGAGGGAAGGAGAGAGAGAGCGAGAGGAGAAGGAGAGAGAGAGCGAGAGAGGAGAGGGAGGAGAAGGGGAAGAGAGAGAGAGGAGAGGGAGAGAGAGAGGAGGGAAGAAGAGAGAGAGGAGGGAAAGAGGAGAGAAGGGGAGAGAGAGAGAGGAGAGGGAGAGAGAGATTAGGGAAGGAGAGAGAGGGGGAGGGAAGGAGAGAGAGGGAGGGAGGGAAGGAGAGAGAGAAGAAGGAGAGAGAAGAGGAGAGAAGTAGAGAGGAGAGGGAGAGAAGGGGGAGAGAGAGAGAGGAGAGGGGGAGGGAGAGAGAGGAGAGGAGAGAGAGAGGAGGGAAGGAGAGAGAGAGGAGGGAAAGAGGAGAGACAGAGGAGAGAAGGGAGAGAGATGGGGTGAGGAGAGAAAGAGAGAAGAGAGAGATGGGGTGAGGAAAGAGAGGAAGGAGTGAGAGAGGAGAGAAAGAGAGAGGAAGAAGAGAGGAGGGAAAGAGAGAAGAGAGAGACGGGGGGTAAGGAGAGAGAGGAGGAAAAGAGAAAGGTGGAGGGAAAGAGAGAAGAGAGAAAAAGAGAGAGAGCACAATAGAGAGTGAAAGAGGGGAAAGAGGGTTAAAGGAGTGAGAGAGAGAATAACAGACAAACATGAGTTGAAGCTGCTTTACATTTTTTACAGGATTCTGATTCACAGTTGTGACTCTGTAATGATGAAGCTCTCCACAGGATCCACTGTATCAGCCGCAGACTGACGATGTTAAACCTCTGCATTCATTTACATATTAATCAGACAAAGACACAGCAAACTTATGGAGAAAACACCTGGTCTACGTTTAAAACACGCTCTGATACACTCGCCTTATGGATTAGGAAAGATATGAAGCCTGTATGACTGAATCTACCATTTATTTTATTATGTCTGTATATCTCTTTCTCGCTTTCTTGCTCTCCCTTCACTGCCCCCTCCTTCTTTCACTTTCTTATCTCTCTCTGATTCTCTTTTCCCTCTCTCCTCCCCTCTCTTCACTCTCTCCTTTCTCTCGCCCCCCTTTTCTCTTTCTCCCTCAATTCCCTTCTCCCTCCCTCTCCTTGTCTCTTCCTCGTTCACTCTCTCTCTTTCACTATTTCTTCTCTCCGCCTCTCTTTCACCCTTTCTCTGACACTTTCGCTCTCACCACCCTCTTTCTCTCTCCCTCTCTCCCTCTACCCTCCCTCCCCTTCTCCCTCCCTCTCCTCTCTATTTCTTTCTCTCTCTCGCTTTCCCTTCCTCTCTCCTCTCTCTTTCGACTCTCTCTCTCCTCTCTCTTCTCATCTCTCTTTTCTCTCTCTCCTCCTCTCCCCTCTCTCTCTCCCCCTCTCCTCTCTCTTTCTCTCTTTCTCTCTCTCTCTGCCTCCTTTCTCTCTCTTCCGCTCTCCCCCTTTCTCTCTCCCTCTCTCCCCCTCTCTTTCTCTCTCTCCCCCTCTCTCTCCCTCTCTCACGCTCCTCTCTCCCTCTCTATCTCACCCCACTCTCTCTCCCTCTCTCACGCTCCTCTCTCCCTCTCTCTCTTTCTCTCTCTCTTCTTTCTCTCTCTCTCCCTCCACCCCTCCCTCTTTCTCTTTCCCTCTCCCATCTCTCTCTCCTCATTCTCTCTCCCTCCCCTCTCTTCTCTCTTTCCCCCTCCCTCTCTTCTCCTCTTTCTCTCTCTCTCCTCCCCCTCCCTCTTTCTCTTTCCTCTCCCATCTCTCTCTCTCCCTCATTCTCTCTCCCTCATTCTCTCCCTCTTTCTCTCTCTCTCTCTCTCCCCCTCTCTCTCTCTCTCAGGTGTCGTCTCCGAGCTGTGACTCTCAGGGTCTTCACACAGAGGAAGCTCCGCCCTCAGAGCCTCAGAGTCCTGTCACTCAAACCTCGGGGGGAGGAGCCTGTGGAGCGGGGGGCGTGGCCTCAGTCGCAGGAAGACCCACCTCCTGCCAGACGCCCCTCCCTCTGATGTCAAAGGTCAAGACGGAGCAGAGCGCCTCCACTCCTCAGCCACAGGTACCAGCTGTCAATCATGTTTGTCCTGTGTAGCTCTTCTATAGTGCTTTTATAACAATAACATAGTCCTAAACAACAGACATTTTCTTTTGTTAAATGTTTTGTGGTTTGTAGTTTTGTTTGTGTTAATGCTGCGTCAGTGCAGCTGCAGCTTGTGATGTTTGGTGATGTGCTCATTAGAAACTGTCCTAATTTTAGCCTCGTCTGAGCGTGACAGAGCTGTTTCTGCTCAGTCACATGATCTCACTCAACTATTCTGGGTTTTCCGACACTTCAGACCAAATCTGTGACAAACCAGAACAAACCAGGGCTGCACGACAAATATCTCAGTGTCCAGTGTTGTAACTGTGATTTGATTTGCAAGTTTATTTTTGGAATTAGAATTCTGTACTGATTTCACATATTTTGCCCCAGGCTATGTTTTGGCGTTAACATAAAGAGATGGACAGATGCGATGTTAATTTAGTGAACCTTATTACACATGACAGTGACAGTGGAGCGGAGCAAGTTCAAAGGGAAAGCTTACATATTTTTTGCTCTCTATTCTAATTGTATTATTTATTTAGTAAGTCATTCTTATATCAGTATCTATATTTCTTCAAAAAAAAAATTCACTCTGGGCTTCAATAAGTTTGTGTTTTTCTTTAACAACATTCTGTTTCGTCGACCTAAAGTTATAATAAATGATTCGATGCATGTGACATGAGACTTACCTGAGAATCTTGATCTGTGCGTAAGTTTAAGAAACTCAAAGCAGCGGCGTGTCCTTGTTATAATCCTTTTGAATGAGACAACCGTCCATAGTCAGGCTCACGAGCTCACGGTCCCCTGTGTGATGCTGCAGAGGGTTTTTCGTGAGTGACTGCATCTACAGTCCTGGGACAGACGAGTGCAGGGTTGTGTCCACTTCGTTCTGGTCTCTGCTTTTGCGCGATGCACACCCTTCATGGTTCAGATAAAGCAGAGCAGGGCTCAGATATGTAATATTTATTATCTATTATCTATTTATTATTTATTTGACAGTTTATTTGACAGGGACAATGCGCAAAAACATTAAAGAAGCGCTGCACCAGATTATAGCCGTAGCTAGTTTCCATCTGCAGTCCCTGAGCAGGTGATATACAAAAACAAGCAATATTACAGATATATGCTCTCATACACACACAACAGAAAACTACTTTTACACATTAAAATTATACATTAAAATTTCACTAAGACCAATATCACTCCGGACACATTTCTTAATGTTGACACTGCTGGTTTTCCATTAGTATTTTCTTAACATTGCATGAAAAATTCCTCATATCAGTGGAAAGTTTCAGATTCTGTGGGAGTTTGTTCCATTCTTTGATGGCTTTGAAAGAAAAGGATGTTTGTGCAAAGGTCGATTATGATGATCATGCCGAGCAGACCTCACTGTTGTGTCCAAGTGTGTGCTTTTAAATGTGTCTATTTTTATTTCTATGCTTGAAACTGCTTTTACTTGAATTCCTGAGAGCCCTGCACAAGAATTCCAATGTGTACGGACTTCTGTGTGTGCACAAATGGCAAATACATTTCTTGAATCTTGAATCTTGGTCTGGACTGTGCCAAAACTGTTCCGTGCACTTTTCCTCGTGCCCATGCATGGTGTTCTTTGTCGTAAAGTCGACAGGCTCTGGTCTACGTCCAGCGGTCTGTTATGAGGGCACGTGGCCACCTTTCATCCAAAAAGCGCAGAAGGGACCAGACTTCACGCAGCACCGCGCTCTCCTAACCTGACTCACTCCAGATGGATCTGTGTTGAACTACGATTTGAGTTCTTCCACAGTCTCCATCTGGAACTTGACTCGCTGAAAGCGTGTGGGAAATGGAGAGGTGTTTAGTAAAATACTTTGAGCTGATTGGGTGAGCGGCCGACTTTATTTGAGCTTAGCCAATCACAGCAACAACTCGTAATGGTGTGTCCAATGTCCACGTGAGATAGAACAAGTGTCACACTGCTCTTCTTTCAAAAAGAATTGCTCAGTATTTCTGCTAAAACAGCATCAAAAGCAGAAGAAAAACGTACATCCACCAGAGCCGCCATCTTTGTTTAGCTTGAATGAGACGCAGCGACGGCGCCGGGGCATTAACAGCCGTCTTAACACCGCCGAAACACCGCTGGTTCGGACTCCCAAACCAATCGGGCGGCTGGAAGACCAGATGGTTTATCTCTCGAGTTTGTGAATTCACAAATATTGCGAGATAAACCATCTGCCTGGCCAGGTTAGCGCTCTCCTGGTTTATCTCACGAACCTCTGCTCTGTCGTGTTCACTCTCACGTGTGATCATTTTTTATATTAAGCCAATAGGATTTACGCTCACTTGTGACAGACGTGACACAGCTCAGGGTCTCTGAATGAAATGTGTCTCACATCTGGAGCCACACCCCCTAGAGTGATGACATATGGAAAATCTAAGACCACCGTCAGCGCTGTGTCTGTGAGATCGATCAAATTCAATATGTCAGTGAACAGACAAATTAATAAAATAATCACATGTAAGCTATTATAAGACGTTTGTACATATCTAAGCTACAGAATTAACAGCTTTGATGCAGAAAATGTGTGTTTGTGAAGGATTATTACTTGTGCAGCCCTATTGCAAATAGAATTAGATCATCAAAGAAGTGCAGCATAGAAATATGATGTGTAAAGTTCTTATAACTATAGACTATATTTTTCTCTATGGATTGGTTTGGGTTTCTGTGTCGCTGAGTCATACTTTGCCTGTTTGCAGGAGGGCTCTCTGTTCTCCGTCGTCTGCACTCCGGTGGCCAAGCGTCTGTGGGAGGGGTCTAACCGTGACGGAGGAGGCGGAGCTTCAGGAGGAGGGGGAGGGGCTTCAGCAGGAGGAGGCGGAGCCAGGAAGGCGGCACGTTTCTCCTCCTCAAACCCGAGCCAGGATCCAGGCTCGATGCGCGCTCCGGCCGCCTCCTCCACCAACAGTAACCACAACAGTAGCAGCGCTGGAACACCGGAGGGCGCCAGTCCCGGGACGCTCAGCCTGTACGCCAGCCCCTCCTGCGACTCCCCCAACAGTTTCCACGAAGAAGAAGAGGAGGAGGAAGTGGAGTACAGCGAGGAGCAGTACCGCCAAATCTGTAACATGTACAACATGTACAGCATGCTCAACGCCAACCCTGCAGGTACACAACATGATTTTATTAATTATACACTGGCGCAGGCTTTCAGTTGTATATCTGCAATACAGTCGGTTTGTAGCAGTATAGGCAAATTCTAAGAGGCAGTTTATGACAATGAATTTTTACAAATTCGTGACGTTTCTATGTCAGATTGGCTTCTCTTTAACACGACAACGAGCTTCCTGTTCATTGAATCTGTGTTCCTCAGGATACGATTTAAGAGGTAGTTTCTGGGGCAGGTTCAGTGGAGACACTGCTGTGTAAACAGGAAAAATCAGTTGTCAATGAAGATAGTTATGTCACTGATATGTGCGCGCATTAGTCGCCACTCGCTACTTAAGACCGTAGAAGAAGAAGACTGCCCAGTCACCAAAAATGTCTCTTTCAGCCAAAGCACCTTCCATTCTCACAAAGTTAAGCCAGGAGTATCCAGCGTTTCTTACCTGCGTATTGCAGAGGAGACACAAAACAAATCTTCTAAAGCCTCTCCAGGGGCTGAAGATTTTGATTGGTCCATTGAAATTCATGTGTTCTGAAGAAACAAGTATTATTCCACTGTGAACGTCCAGGACAGCTGTCCAAGTGTCTGCGCAAGAAAGCAGTTTAGTTTTGGATGTGTTCAGTGTAATGGAGAGGTAGCAGTGGGGGACAGCACAGAGGGGAGCAGAAGACTGAAGAAGGAAAAAATTTGAATCTTTGTGGAAAAAACATGCAAATTAACTATTGTAAAAGATGCATTTATTGGTCCAAAATACCCCAGAATATAGAAAATTGCATCCATTTTCAGAAATGTTAAAATGTCTGGGGGAGTACCCTCAGACCCCCTCACACTCTTTCAAGACCAAACATCCTGATAAGGGACTAAGACCATCACTGATCTGCAATGTAGCTACACACATATGATACTGGGATTGGATATCCGCACAGGTCCATGAAATTTTGCTAAATCAGGCATTTGGCCCATAATATCAGTTCAGCCAATACCTGGTTGATTCTTTAACTGTAGGTAATAAGACTGCTTATTGACTGATGTTACACAACAGGTTTGAAGAGAAATAAAGCCATTTTAGGCTCTTCTACACTATTGATGCCCACTGTCAAATGATGTTTAAATATCAGTATCAGAATTGAAAAAACTGCAAAATCTACAGCTGTGTAATCAAAAGTAAATCGAGTGAACGTCTGGACAATGATATGACTCACTGAGAGTTTGTCATTGTCTCATTCTGAGGAAACAGCTGTTTAGATGTTTGTATTTGTATTTGCATCTATAAGTGTGTGTGTCTCTCAGTAGTGGCGGAGCGTGTGGAGGCCCTCCCTGACCTCCCTCCGGACTCGGCCCAGGGCAGAGGCTCTCGTGGGGGCAGACCTCGCTCGGAGCTGGCCTGTTTGCCCCCGGAGCTGGTGTCTCAGATCGGACAGAGGTGTCACCCGCGGCTGTACGAGGAGGGAGATCCTGCAGAGAGACTGGAGCTGGTCAGTGGCACCAGTGTGTTTATCTCCAGAGCTCAGCTCATGAACTGCCACGTCAGCGCCGGCACTCGCCACAAGGTGCTGCTGCGGAGGCTGCTCGCTGCTTTCTTCGACAGGTGAGGACTCTGTCTGGTCTCAAAAGTTTAACCAGTAACTTCAGACTGGAAAGGATGGAAATAGATTTTAGAATAGACATCGCATAAAGGTCTAGATTACTCACATTAAACGTTTCTACAATAGTTAATGATGGTCCAATGTGATTCAGGACTGGGAATAAAGTCTGCCCTGTAACCTGTTTTTGCTTTTTATGAAATCGTCATTTTGTAATGACCATTTTTATCTTTTGATCCGTTGGGACAGACATTATTGTTCCCATCTACAGTACTTCTCTTATTGGTCCATCTTTGTTATGCACATGAGTGAGTGAATAAACCAATTACAGTGAAGTGTGAACTGTTCTGAAAAAAACAACAACAAAAAACAAAAACATTTTGTTTACCCGAAGTCAAGAGCAAAGTAGATGGTACAATGAATTATTCTGCGCTGGCTCCAGAAAACTAATATTCAGTACCACCCTCAATGAGATGCTTGTACCTGATTCTAGCTTTACAGCTAATCTCTGTCTGTTGTCCTGGAGGAGAGGAGGGGGAGGTACTGCTGTACATGTTTTTTGTGGTAAGTTCATTAAGGGTTCAGTTGTGTATCTTTAAACAGCTGTAGTAAAAAGTCTCCTCCACATATAGTATGATAGAGCACATAATCGAACATAAAATAGCCTAAGCTCTGTCTCAGTGTGTATTTTGATTTGATAGGATGGATATTGACGAAGATAATTAGTCCTAAACGTTGTGAAAATCGAGTATATGCAAGATCAAGTACTTCGCGGGAACAGCTCGATGTTTTCCACACTTAAATATAATTTAAAATGGACGCATTATGGCATCTCTAACTTGGTAAAAAGTAGGACAGACGCCCCGTTCTCCTCTGTGTGCGTCTGTCTGCAGCAGCAGCAGCAGAGGGAAAGGATCCAGAGGTCAGTCAAAGTCATAAGAATACTGTTATAGACAAGATCAAATGTACATCAAATATAAATTATAATGACTTATTTTTGTAATTTGCTTTGTTAAAATTATAAATTGAAAAATAATTATGCAAATATTGTAAATTTCTCGTCTCTTCCCTAAAAGAAATTTATTGATTTTGTTCAGAATTTCCTGGAGGAGCACCACCAGACCCCCTGCCTTCTAACCTGAAGCAGGCTTGTGCACGTTAGGCTGGAGGGGTGAAGTCAGTGTGCCTCCAGTGGATGTAACTGTTGTAATTTTGTCTCTTCAGGAGCACTTTGGCAAACAGCTGTGGCACCGGGATCCGCTCGTCCACCAACGACCCGAGCCGCAAACCTCTGGACAACCGAGTGCTGCACGCCGTCAAATGTAAGACCACCACTGTGACTGTCACTTCTGCACAGTTCTGCACAGTTCTACATGTAAATGAAGCTTATATAAAGGCACAATGGACTGAACTTTAAATGTCAGATGTGAGTTTTGTACTATAATCACACTAAAGCGATATTTCCATGGAAACAGAGAACAATCAGAGTCTGTCCCAGTTTTTATTTCACTGAGATGAGACCAAACTGATGCATCGTATTAAAAATCATCAAAAACACAAAACACACATGAACGCAGCCTGTTCATACAAGTGTTGTGTAATAATGTGATGCTTGTCGGAGTTAAACTGCAGTCAGACTTTCACTGCATTTGATGAAAGAAAAAAATGAAAGAATGAACCAAAGGTAAAGAAAAAGATGATGGTAGTGATGATAATAATATTTATGTTAATATTTATTTATTTGTCTTCTTATTTTCTTTGACACGCAATGATGGATATATTATACTCTTTTCCTGTCAGTAACTGCGTTTCCACCATTATAAAATATTTAAATTTAGCATAAGTAAAGCGAATAAAAAAGGCAAATTAATCTCCGTTTCCATCAAAGCGCATATCTGGGTGTTGTTATGACAACATAAGCTGCTGATCCTGCAGAGGGCGCTACATGCACAATCTGTTTGGTTTCAGTTTTTGTCCACAGCCGCTGGTTCTTTAATATTAAGTTATCAACGGCAGACTGCTCAGTCTTCTGCAAACTTTATCCGGTTATTACTTTCTTAATGCTATGGATCTGTTTAACTGCGAAAATAAAAGGCTGCTGTCTTTGTTTTTAATACAAATCCTCCGCTGTGGAAAGGACGAGCTCTGAATCACCGCAGTGTTGAACAAACGTAAAATTTCAGAGTTTTTTAATCTGACAGCACTGTGTTTCTCCGGGTTAGTTTTGATCGGCTGACCTCAACAAACATGAGCTGTTTTTGCTTGGTGCAAGACTTGTGCAGCTTGTGTGTCTGCAACATTTTGGACTAAACAACTTACTCAGTCTGTATGGATTATTTATGGATTCATCACCTCTGTGCCTCCTCCAGAGCTGCTGCAGCCGGTATGTAACCAAGGTACCCGGGGGTTTTAATAATTTGCTTCATGAGTTAATGCGAATAACTGCGTTTCCAGCTTTCGAAATTCGCTTCAGCCGTTATGAGCATAAAACAAAATCCACCTCAAGAGAGCGTATAAACTTTTATGTGCATTAGGGATTTTAAATGCGATATTTGGCGTGTCCACCTCCCAGGACTTGTTCAATACTTCTTAAAGGGGTCCTATTGTGTGTTTTTTTTTTTTTATAGTTAGTAAGAATCTAGATCATATGCAGATCAGTAATTTACCTTTTGTTCACTGTGAAACACAAAGTTGAACTAAAACAACTTAAAAATAGGAACAGCTTTACTGACTTCCTGTTCAAAACTGCAGATCTGATAAGCCCTGCCTCTTCACAATGTAACTGTAAAAAGCAACAGATTTTTAAAAACAATTTTTTATTGTTGGAAAGTGGATAGGGGACAGTTTTGAAAAACTTAGAAAAAGTGAATTTGACATAATAGGTCCCCTTTAATGCGCATTAAAATCAAGGGGGTGGAAACTCAATTAATGACAAATATCTGTCATTGCGAGGCCAATCGTAGCCTGCCAGTGACGTCTATTTCCGTCAGAAACCTTTTTTGTGTCTGCGGCGATAGAGGGCTGTCAGATGCACAATCTGATTTCACCAGCAGCCAAAAACATGATGCAGTTTCATAGATCCACCATCGGAGGGAGGTATGAAGTGCAATCGGCTGTGTTTACGTGATCAGCTGCTTCTAACGAGCCGGCTTTTTTTTTCAAACAGATTACAGACAAAACATCTGGAACTATAACATAGCTGAGTAAGTTTAGAGCAAATACTAGATCTTTATCTCAAAAGTTTCTTGTCAAACACTAAAATCTAATGAAAACAAGAAATATCAAATGCCTATAAAAAAGGAACGGATTAATATAGAATAACTAGTCTTTTTTTTTTTCACTTGTAGGTCTCATTTTATGTACAACATGTTCATGATTCCAGTTGCACAAAGTTTTTTGTAGAGCTTTGAATATTGCTAAAAAAAAGGCCTGGCAGGGAAGGAGGGTCAAAGCCAGAATAGGGTTGGTGGTGAAAAAGAAATCATATTGAAAATTACAACATAACTCTGTCTTGTGTGTTTAAAATCTCACTCGGTCCTTGTTCTTTGCTCCAGTTTACTGTCAGAACTTCGCTCCGAGCTTCAAAGAGAGCGAGATGAACGCCATCGCGGCCGACATGTGCACGAACGCCCGGCGCGTCGTCAGGAAGTCCTGGATCCCCAAACTCAAACTCCTGATGGCCGACTCCGACATGACCTACTCCGGCTTCCTCTCCGACGCAGCCAAGATGGACGCCGCCAACGCCCTGGGCAGCAGCAGCGGCAACGAGCCCACGCACTTCGACCCCGCCTCCCTGGACCCTGTGGCCAATAGCAGCGAGGCGGTGAGCGGCCAATCAGACGGGCTCGGGGGCGGGGCTAACGACGCCAGCACTTTGTTTTGAGAGAAAGAAGAGATCCACAAAGACTAAAAAAGGTTTGTCGTAGAAGGAGAAAAACGGATGGGACTTTTGTTTTTGGGAAGAAATTCTTAAATATTTTCATTGCTTTTTGACAAAATACTGTATATAAAGATGGACTATGAGGTTGAATAGAAAAAGAGCAACGTGAAATAAGACTTTTTTGTTTGTTTTTAGAGAAATACTGTTCCAATTCAACAAGCAGTGCAGAGCCGAGCTGCCAACATCGCTGGAACACATTCTCATGATCACAAACACATTTCTGTGACAAAGTACAAGGGACAAGCATAAAAAAAAAAAAAAAAAAGTTTGGGTTACAAAATTAAACTTGTAACATTTCCAGATTAAGGTTAGAATTTTAAAGAAATTGTAAAAGTTGTAATTTTATGAGGAAAAGTTCATTTTATAAGGAATAAATCTCTTCATATTGTAGTCTTATTCTTTCTGAGAATAAAATTAAAGCCACCACAGATACTTACTTTATGTTTCAAACTCAAATGGAGCCGAGGCCAAAATAATCAAAGTCAGAGTTAGTCAAGGGCCGTAATTTAAAATATAGGAGAAAATATAAATAACTTTATTTGACTATGTAAAGTCTAATGTTTTCTAATATGTCGACATCCATTGTTTTACATTTTACATCGAACACACTATTGACAAAGTAAATAAAAGTGGGTAAGTAAGTAATTTGCTGTATTCTGGGGCATTTTAGAAGTTTTATAGAGGGATTTTTTGTTTATCAACATGAGCTATGCAATAAAGTTCTGCTGCTAAATCAACATTTGTGAATAAAATTTGATCCTATGACCCTTGAAAGTAAAATGGTGAGAAAAAACCATGTCTCAAGCTTCAGGAGACAGACGTCTGTCAGACCGGTTCAGACTTGAACCAAACAGCTGCTCTCGTTCTGCTTTATTGTTTTAGTCAAGGAAGTTTCCCCAGCTAATCTGATGGACAGCGTCTCTTTCTGCACGAAGCATGAGCAGTAGAGCGGAAAATGATGTCGACCAAAATTCCCTCTAGAGTCACATCCTAACAATATTTGATTGGTGGGCCACTATCAATAATAATCAGAAATCATCCTAGGGGCCACATGAAATTACCAGTAGAGCCGCCAGTTTGAGACCCCTGCTGTAGATTAAATGTGAAATTTTACAAGATTAAGTAAAGACTAAATATTATCAGGGCTTGGCATAAAAAACACAAGTCAGACTTTATCATTTTGATCTTCATAACAAGTGTGTTATAGTCATGAATAAAATGATGCCTTTTCTCTGGTAAAACTTCCAGCTTAATCTAAAAAAAAGCAACTTTTTATGGCTGTAAGAATGTGTGGTTATTCTCTTCTATTTGGTCTATAAATGTTTATTTTGGATATTTTAGTCTCGTACAATTACAACAATTACAAAGATTTAAAGCTTTGACTTTATTCTCATTAACATTGTGAGCTTAAACTGGAAATGTTACAAGTTTATTCTTGTTTTTCTTGTCTCTGATACTTTGTCAAACATCTGGCCCAGGTCTGACCTCGATGATTGTAAATTAATGTAATAAACTTCACACATTTTTATAGTTCATTGTGCCCAAACCGTGAATGAAGATGTTTGCAGCCAAAAAAACTGAAACTTGAAGCACCTTTTTTAACCTTACATTTGTAGTTCTCTTTAAAGTGATAAATATCGATAATGTTTGTCTAGTCGAGGTGATTAAGGCCTAAATACTGACCGAGCGAACAAGCTAGCTAAGCTCATCAACATCAATCACCACAAACAAAACAACTCAAATTGTATCAGTCGTGCTGCTAATTTTCCGTATTAAAATGGCACCTTTTTAATCATCATTCCCAAAAATACGTCCAAAAATGTTCTTTATTGCACCTTACTGTGTCTGAATACAAACGTCTTTTACGCCATTGTCCATCTTTATATGTGGCTGTTTCTGTCTCTGTTTCTCTTTACGGCGTGAGGAGGCTTGGATATTGTTTTATACTTTACTTTTTTAAGCTGAATTTAGTCGCCGCGACACATTCCCGGAGAAAGAGGGAGTCTGTAAAAACATTAGGGTTCGGTTTGAAGCGTAAATTGTCCCTAAATTCTGAAAACACTGTCCGTTTTGATGCTGAATGTAAGAAATTGCACAGAGCCCTTTTCGTTTGACGTTTATTTTGTGCGTTTTTTGCTTTATAAAGTGTCAGTTTTTTTACTCCTGCAGAGACGAGAACAAGCGGAGTTTAGAGTGTTGTCGTGTTTATTGGCCTGTTGTGTGATTTTAGACTAAAACGGGCCCTAAAGCATGCTGGGAAATGGAGTCTTTAGCTGTGGCAACATCACCCTCGTGTTTCTAAACTCAAATAATATTCAGAATCAATGAAAGTTACAATATTTACTACTGAATGTGTCATGTTAAGGTTTTTGTCAACTAGGGCTTGCACAGACTAATTGACTAGAAAGGTCACATGCGACTAGTCTGAGAGGTATAATAATAATAAAATCAGAGGCTGGCTTAAGAAAAAGCCCTTTTAAACTTGTGTCTCTACAACACATAAATGTCAGTAACGTGTCCAATATTTACCCAGCCCATTCTGCATCTCTCCCCACTCTGTTCTTCTGACTCGGGCTGCTTTGTCCCGCCGGTTCGGTGCACTGTGTCAGTCCAGGAGCGTGTTGTAGGCTTGCCTGACCAGCCAGTCCCTACACACTTTGACAGACACTTCACAAAGACGTGAGGGTCTGGGATCAGAGCGCCGGGTTTCAGTTTCGAGGACGGGCTTTCCGAGTGCGGAGTCAACCAATCACAGAAAACCCTAACCCGGCAATTCCACCGACGCGCTTAACCGGATGTTATTGTGAACATGCAGCGCGAGGATTTTTTCATTGGAGCACTGACCTGTGTGAAGCCTCTCAACACAGTTTGCTGCTCGGGTTTGATTGATAGTTCCTAATTGTTCTAAACTGAAGCTAAAGCCGAAAACGTCCGCCATCTTGAATGTTTTGAAAGGGTAGAAATCTTTTATTTTTTATTGCGGAGGGGAGGGGGAGAGGGGCGGCCGTTTGTGGTTGGATCGTCCTGACTTTGGACGACAAGATCATTGTCTCTGTCTTTGGTTTCAGACCTTTCTGCATCAAACAGGATGTAGGAGGGGCTGACTGGTCAAGCAAGGCTTCCCCTGCCTTGCATAGCCCACGGACCCACTGTGTCCCCACTACCGAGCGCGACCTTGGCTCGGCTCCAATAGCGCACGGACTGTCCGTCCCAAACCGCTTTGTCTAGTCAAGTGCACAGACGCTGGAGCACGCTGTATACCCAGTCTCAAAGTGCTGGGATCTTTCGCTCCAACGCGCTTTGGCCAGTTGTCTCCAAACGCACATCATCCGCCTGGGTCCGACTCTGTGGATCCGCACTGTTCTTTGGTCTTAGAAAGTGTACAGCACGGTTTGTGGGAGAAGTAGACGAGGGCGCGGATTTGTGTTTCCTTCACTGTTTAAAACGCACTGACCAAACACTCAACAGTTCAGTGTGAGTGTGTGTATGAGCAGACTTAATTCAGCTGGATTCAAGCCGCTGTCAGAGTCTCTGCCCCTCACACTTTTATGTAAAATTAAAGAGCCTTTGTTCATCTTTATTATAGCGTATTAAGTAAGTCTAATATTTCCTGATCATATGGTCAGTCATAGTAAACTGTTTCTAACAATCGCCCAAGCAAAATCATCGCGCCTTTCAATCTTTGTTTTTGTTCATCGACTAGTCAGAGCTGACGCGACTAACGCTCTCGGCTAGTCGACTAATAACATTCAGTAGTCGTGCAACCCCTATTGTTGACATAACTATTGTAAAAGTCAAAACAGACCCAGCTTTACAGTCTTGGAACATTTTACTGACAGATTTTCTTTTGACAATATTTTAATCAGACACATAAAACACATTTACAATCTTAATTCAGTTTGACGTTTGTAGCTTTATTTGTGTTTGTAAATGTAAATGTGATGAAAGTGCACTAGAGTTTGGACCGAGGGTGATTTTGGACAGAATTTAAACAGAATATATATATTTTTTGCACCTGTTTTTTGTCCCTGAAGCGTGAAAACTGTTTTAGACATGATTACGTCTCGTTTTGTATCGAGAAGCTGCAGATAGAGACGATGTTTTAAACCAATGATTGTCACAGATTTAATGGAAAAATGCACTGACAAGATGTATTTTTACATCTGAGAAAGAAAGAGATTCCATAACATTTAAATCAAGTTTTGAAGAATAATTTAATATTTAATCTAATGAAAGTGTGTTTACATTTTAAACAGGCTTTGTGCCTAAAACTGAAATATAAAATAATTACAATCATTAAAGCAAATCAGTCAGTTCTTACACATAGTTTAGGTTCTTGTTTTCCAGCTTTGATAAAGAATTATTGCTCATAAATTACAATTATACGTTTGGTTGTTTTTAAACACATTTTAACGTTGAACAGTTTTCAGTTTAAGTCCAGTGTTTTGTCTGTTTGCTGCATCTTCAGAGCCTCATGTGGGAATTCAAGGGAAATTGCAATTAGATTATTTTCTTTGACAGTTTTTTGTTTAAACGCACACAGTATTCAATCAGGATCATATTTACCTAAACTGTAAAGTACCTTGTGTTTAGGGCTGGGCGATATGACAAGCCAGATCACGATTTCGATTTTATCACGATTCTTGTAAACTGTCTATATTATCCAATTGCTTTTGTTTAATAACAATCATCTGCTTTTTTTTTAGAAAGTTCCTTCTTCATGATCAGTGTCTAAATCCAGCCGTCATTGGCTGATCAGTTTTGCCAGATTTTCAGAGAAAAACAAGCGACCAATCCTACAACAAGTGATCTCAACCCTTCTATTCATTCATTCATTCATTCATTCATTTTCTACCGCTTAATCCCGTTAGGGTCGCGGGTGACTGGAGCCTATCCCAGTGACTTTGGGCCTTAGGCGGGGAACACCCTGGACAGTGGCCAACTTGCCGCAGGGTTAGACAGACAACCATTCACTCTCTCATTCACTCACTAAGGGAAATTTTACAGTGATGCCCAATTAACCTAAACATACATGTCTTTGGAGGTGGGAGGAAACCGGAGTACCCGGAGAAAACCCACGGTGACACGGGGAGAACATGCAAACTCCACCCAGAGAGATCGTGAGATGTTGATATGGTCCGACCCGGGAGTCGAACCCACGACCTCCTTATTGGGAAGCCTCTAACCACTTGGCTACCGTGCACCCTTCTATTCAACCCTTCTATTAATTAAAAAAATATATATATAATTTATTTAGAACGTTGTGTATCTCCACAAAACAAATTTCTAGCAATTTTCAACATTTATAACGACAGTTAGACACTAGGATGGGACGAGATCTCGTGCCGCGAGATCTCGCGAGATCAAACTGTCACGATACTGTGCGCACACGTACCAAACTGTCTCGTGAGATTTTTCCATGGTCATGAAATTAGGTTTTGTAACTTTGAGCAGCTGTAGTGAATATTCTCCTCCACACACAGACTTGTAGCGGACTTATTCTGACAGAAAACTGTCTAAACTCGGTCTCAGTTTTTATTTCGTAAAGACAGGACCAATATTGACAGAGATAATTAGTTCTAAACATTGTAAAAGTTAGCGCAAAAATATATAATCGTCAAATATAGGCGCGGACACAGCGCAGTGTTTTTCACACTTAAACATAGTTTAAAACAGATCCACAAAGAGATATTTTGGCCTATATCATCAATAACTGTAAAAAGTACAAAAGTCTCCTCATCTGTGTGTGTCTGGTCCCTGTCAGCAGCGGCAGCGCTGTGAAGCAGGAGAAAGGGGGCGGAGCCTGAGCTACACACGGGGGAGTGGATCAATTTCAGTCAAACTCATATCGTTGAAATAATAAAAATCCAAGGTGATACACATAATGAAAAGTAAAGCTAAACTAAAAAAATATAAACCAACAATAATAAATAATACAAAACATTTTTTTTATTTGCCTTGTTTAAATTCTAAATTGAAACAATTAATGCAAATTATTTAAAAATCTTGTCTCGTCTCGATCTCGTGGACCTAATCTCGTGGCTCGTCTCGTCTCGTGAAAATCTGTCTCGTCCCATCCCTATTAGACTTTTAGCAAATATGCTAAAAGTCTGTTAACGTTTTAAATCAGACTTAAAAAATAGCTAAAATTCACCTCTTTTATGACTTGAAAGTGAGCCCCCCCCAAAAAAAAACAACCTTCAAAAGAAAAAACAAAAACAAAAAAAACAGCCTAACTAACCTAAAAGTAAGTTGAAAAAAAGGCTGCATTTGAACAGATGGATTAAATAGAGAAATGGGAAATCTCGATATGACGATTTAATCAAAAAAGAAGAATGTCACAAGGATGAGCTCACGATTCGATTTTTATCACGATATTGCCCAGACCTACTTGTGTTATTTCAGACAAATATCAGTGATTTACCTGTTTTTACAGATTTTATTCTCGACGTTTTGGATTGTTAAACATTTTATTCATTCCTGACATTTATAATTTCCTCTAGTTTAGGTTTGTTTTAAGTTAAATACTTGTGCTGTGGCCAGGCTGGCGTCACCTCGTCTCCTCTGCTAAGTTTAATTTTATTTCAGATACTACGTCAGGCATTACAGAACACTTATGGTGCGTTCCAGTCGTCCTCGGAGGTCGGAACTCGGACCTCGAAGTGATGCTTTCTCCGAGTGTTGTGTGTTCCAGTGGTCAAGTCGAATTACTTTTATAATAATGAGTCAATCAAGTAATAAATAGCTTGGAAACTGCCCAGAACAGCCAAAATACAGATTGCTTTATGTCAGTTTATCAACTCGGACATTGCTGTTATATTTACAATTTGTAAAACATTGCAAGAGGTAAGGTAAGGTAAGGTAAGGTATACTTTATTGTCCCCGTAGGGAAATTTGTCCTCTGCATTTGACCCATCCTTCAATGCCTCTGGAGCATCTCCTCAGGAGCAGTGATCGCCGCAGTGCAGCGCTCGGGGACCCATCTCCAGATGTTCTTGCTAGGCTTGGTCAGGACTACCGTAGCTGGAGGATATTACCCTAACATGCAGAGCAAATTTCTGCTTTTGTTTATATTAGCTCCGTGTAGCCGTTAGCAACATTAGCGTTGCAGCACATAACAGCAGGTTTATAACAGCAGACGCGCATAAGCAGCGCAGGAGCAGAGTCACAGAGGAGAGTGAACTGTAGAGACAAACTAAAGACAAAATAGCACAGGTACGATCAACAGTGAAGCTGTCGGAGGTTTTTCTTTCTCAAACCGTGGGGCGCTGCCATGTTCGATTTTCTACCTCGGACGCTGAAATTCTCTCTGAGGATCCGAGTGAGAACTCCGAGTTTGAGGGCTGTTCCAGTGAGAATTAACAAGTCGGAACTCAGATGATCCGAGCTCCGAGTACCACTGGAACGCACTATTACTAAAACCAGGAAGTACAACCAGCCAATCAGTGACCAGAGATGAAGCGGTGTGTTGGCCAGAACCAACCTGACTTGAAATACCCACGCACATGTTCTTCTCTTTTGACTTTGAGCCAAATATTTGAGCCAAACATCAGATTTCTTCCGAAACAAACTGAAGACTCTCTCTTTCAATCCATTTACGGTGATAAAATCCAAACTTTGCAGCGTTCTGTCCACTGGTCTGTACCAACCTTTTCTCCAAACATCCATCTTCTCGTCCATCCGTTGCTACGACAACGAGGTTGTTGTGCCTCCAGTTCACGGACTTTTAATTACGTTTGATTAATCTTTAGCGTTTTAATCGTAGAAAAAAATGACATCTTCATTTGAAAATGATCCGTAAAGAATAGAATCAATAATTTTGTTCAGATTTGAAGGTTAAATAAGCCGTTGAAGGTTACAAACCGTTCACGGATTGAAAACACAGACATACGCATTCACACGGCTTCAGAATTACATAAGGACTGGAAGTACAGGAGGTAACTCACGGGAGAAGAAACTCAGGCGACGTCCCTAATTATTACATTTTGCATGAGGTCCCAAGGTGAAAACTAGGCCGTGTGAATAGGACTATAGACTCAGACCTCGTTCAGAATTATTACAATTTACACAAAGTCCTGAGGTAAATATTATGTCGTGTGAACACTAGGACATAAGAGTGACATATTTATAATCACATTTGTGTGCATTTTGATTCAGACGAGGCGAGTTTTACCTGAAATCTGTTTGATTGTGGGTTGTCATAGTAACAGAAGCGTCACCTTTTGATCGGAGTCGACACACGAGCGGCAGATTCAGAGAAGTGTCTTTGTTTGGACATAAAGACCTTGAAAACTGAAAACTGAGTCTGGTGGAAAAACAACAAAAACTGGTGGATGATTCAAGAAAACAATGTTTAGTTTTGACATGTTTGGACTGAAGACAGTGATTTATCTGGAGAAGCGTCACAACCTCGGTCACGAACAACTGAAAAAAAACTGGAAACTCTATTTAGTTACACACATTCTGAGATTTGAGCTTCATGTATTTAGTGAGAACTTTTGAAAACACAAATTAAATAATAATACATGTGTAATTTATCCTTCTCTAATTTTTGATCAAGTTTGTCGTATACATTTTAAAAAGTGGACTTGTGTGTAATATTGTGCTTTATATCAATAACCCAGAGGTGTTTCACTAGAGGCCCACACCAGGTCCAGACCTACTACCACCTCCAGGGGCAAAATATATTTATAATTCGCAACACAGATCCTGAAAACTATTGAGACTCACAAGCTCTTAGTTACATAAACATTTACATGTAAATAGGTGCTAATGTAATTATGGGGGGTCTGAGGGTCCTCCCCGGAAAAAAAAAAAGTTTAGGTGTTGGTTTCTTAACTTTAATTTGTGTTTTGAATATTTCAAATTCAAAAAGAGGCCCCTAATAGTAGAATCCACACGACTCTTGATTTTCTATTCTTAGCTCTGCCCCTGTAGAACTGGGCTTTAGGAGTGAAAGTCCCGTGTGACATGTGCTGCACAGAGTTCACTGTCTAAACTTCTGTTTTATGCCACATTCAGGCAAAAGCAAAAACTTTGATGATCATTTTAAAGATTTCTGTGCTGCATTGAATATTTAGAACAAAAAGAAAAAAACTCGTGGCAGTGGAAATATTTAAGTGCTGCAAACGGCATCTCCATCCCTGATAAGCACTTTCTAAGTCTTGGTGGACTCGCACCAAACTCTCAGTGTACAGCAGTGGTAAAGGTCAGGATGATTTTTACACTGCAAACAGGATTTAGGTTTTAAATTTGACTTCTACGACACACGGTTAATATAGGCATGTATTCATTTTGCTTGCAATTACAGTCAATTATCTATACTTAAAAGTGAATATGGGGAGGACCACCCAAGCTCAGCCAATCAGAAAACTGCATTCGGAACAAAAATTCTTCATTATTCAATTCAAATAGTATAGACAGAGGTCTAATTTTTCACAAAGTGCTGCATTTACCAGATACTTTTTAGTTGAAAACACAAAGTTTACTCATTTACAATTAAAACAACTAATAACCGAAGGTCAATTTTATAAAATGTGTCCAACTCTGACTCCAATCATTTGAATGTTTCTCTGCAGATATTAACTGTGTTGTAGTGATGGGCTAAACGAGCCGAGGCACCGATACATGTGCCATGCGCTGAGAGCCGAGTTGTGTCATCGAGTGCATCGCTTTAAGAAAAGTCACGTGACCAACGCAGTTACGGTATCGAAAAGTATCACTCTGTATCACGTGTCACTGAGGCACCAGCTCTACACAACACCAGAGAGCAGCGACGAGCGTCAGAATAGGCACTGCTTCACAAGTCCTCTTGAGGAAAAAAGAACAATAAAAC
Organism: Mugilogobius chulae; assembly: GCA_038363315.1. Taxonomy (NCBI): domain Eukaryota; kingdom Metazoa; phylum Chordata; class Actinopteri; order Gobiiformes; family Gobiidae; genus Mugilogobius; species Mugilogobius chulae. Next base: position 43,746,331 of record CM076398.1, on the reverse strand, counting down.
TAAATAATAAGTTCTTTTGACATGTATTATATTTCATAAACGTTTTCTGAGACGATTTCCCTTCATTTTTTGTGAATGTTGTGATGTAAAAAGGATTCACAAATACAAATATAGTGTGGTTAACAGTTATTTGGTTCTCCACACCTATCTGACGTCACTGACTGCGTGGCTTGACTGGCTAGGCTGCTGATCTAGAGTAAAAACGTAGCGGGTTCAAGACCCGTGGTGGTACTATATTTTTCTCCACTTCAAACTCGTGTGGAGCACTGTATAAAACGTTTTCAAGCTCATCTGCAACACGCAAAAAGAAAAGTATGAAAAATATTGAATGAATATTGCTAAGAACAGAAATATTCCCCCTTATTACATAATATATGTTATTAAACATACACTCAATTGTTCATATGTTTAAAAAAAAAAAAAAAAAATACCTTGTGCTTGTGTAAACTCATTACAATGTAGACCTACGATGTTTCTTTTGTAAAAGGCTAAGGCTGCAGTAAATTTTTAAACCACCAGATGGAGCCCATACACACACCAACACAGTGTGATCTAGTGTCGACACAGTGAGGGGAAAGTGTGACACACACCTTGAGGCATCATCTACCCATCACTACTGTGTTGTTCTGCTGCTGCACTGGGGCAGTAGCTGTCTGTGCTAGGCCGCAGTGCATTGTGGGACCTGTAGTTTACATTATGTGCTTTTATCAGCAGACCATTATCAATAAAATCAATCCTTTTGGGAGCTGCGTGAAAACATCAGTTTGAGATCCCTGGGTTAGACTAAGACTGCAAGACGAATCACAATTTCAATATTTACAATAATATAATAAATACTGATACTGGGTTTAAATATCGACGTCGATCCATGAAGCTTTTTCCTTTTCCGTCTGAGTCACTGTCCCTCTAATCCTGCCTCCACAGTCCTGTCCTCGTCGTCTCCATTAGCCTCCATCCGCTTGTGTTAATATTTACTCTGCTCTTCAGTCGCTCCAAAGCTGAACCTTCTGCTCCGTCTTTGTCTAAACTTTATCTGAAAAAGGATTGTTCTAACGTGAGATCTGGCAGCTGTCGGAAAAACAAGCAAACGGTGACTTCCAGGAAAGACGAGATTCTGTTTGCCTTTTCTGCACTTTATTTAGTGAAATATTTGAGCTGAGAACAGATCGTGAATGATTGTTGCTCGGAGCATTTCATTTCTCTGGAGACTTCTGCTTCTATTTGCTTGTTTAGTGTCTGAGCCGAGCGTGGGCGTCTGTTTGTGCATCTTAATGTAAAGACTTCCTTTGGCTTCTTTTCTCTCTGTCTCTGTTTCTCTCTCTTTTTCTTCTTCAGAACATTTAGCATCAATCAGTCAGTTTATTTTTGTATATAGCCTAAACACAACAGTCGTCTCTGAGGATTGTACAAGTTTGTTAGTTTATCAAACTTCAGTGTGAATGAAACACTGGTCTATACCAACCAGTAACAAAGACAATCAGAAAATCAGAAACATTTGTTGGTCAAACATGAAGCAGATTCTTCAACTGTAAACAAGTAACAGAACAAAACTTAAAGAGTCATTGTTTTGTCATTGGCACAAAGTACAACAAATGTTTGTTTTGGAGTGAGCCTCCAGGGCCGCCGCTCTTTTATGAGCGCCGCCACTCAGTTTCTGAACTGTACTGTAACTTCCCAATCGGAGTCGATGCCGAATTTGAGTCAAAAGTTGATGTGCGCATGCCCAGAAGCATCTGCGCAGGCGCATACACGTCAGTGTTTGACTACGGCAACACCTACAAGGACAAACAACATAGAAAATGTTATATTTATTAGGGATGGGACGAGATCTCGTGCCGCGAGATCTCGCGAGATCAAACTGTCTCGATACTGTGCGCACACGTACTGAACTGTCTCGTGAGATTTTTCCATTGTCATGAAATTAGGTTTTGTAACTTTGAGCAGCTGTAGTGAATATTCTCCTCCACACACAGACTTGTATTCTGACAGAAAACTGTCTAAACTCTGTCTCAGTTTTTATTTCGTAAAGATAGGACCAATATTGACAGAGATAATTAGTCCTAAACATTGTAAAAGTTAGTGCGAAAAATATATAATCGTCAAATAAACGCGCGGACATTGCGGGAACAGCGCAGTGTTTTTCACACTTAAACATAGTTTAAAACAGATCCACAAAGAGATATTTTGGCATATATCATCAATAACGGTAAAAAAGTACAAAAGTCTCCTCATGTGTGTGTGTCTGGTCCCTGTCAGCAGCAGCAGCGCTGTGAAGCAGGAGAAAGGGGGCGGAGTCTGAGCTACACTTGGGGAGCGGATCAATTTCAGTCAAACTCATATCGTTGAAATAATAAAAATCCAAGGTGATACACATAATGAAAGGTAAAGCTAAACTAAAAAATATAAACCAACAATAATAAATAATACAAAACATTTTTTTGTAATTTGCCTTGTTTAAATTCTAAATTGAATTAATGCAAATTATTTAAAAATCTTGTCTCGTCTCGATCTCGTGGACCCAATCTCGTGGCTCGTCTCGTCTCGTCCCATCCCTAATATTTATCGTTTACTTTTTAAATATGTTTATCTTTAGTTATATATGAGCTGTTTGTGAAAGTTTAACTGTCTATAAACTTAAGCAAACAGCTCGGAGCAGTGACATTTTGAGGTCAGCAACGTTGTGTAGAAAGTACGAGATTTTACGTGCGTTTTACAAAAATAAACTTTCTTAAACTTTCCTAACTGACGTTTTTAATCTCATATGATGGGCAATCTAAAGTTACAAATGACAAATAATGTTTTGTCTCAATTTACACACATTTTTTAAAACACTTGAGCAAATAGTCTCTGGATTTGTTGCATGTCAGATGCATTGGTGACGGTAATCTCCAAAACTGTATTAATTGATTTATTTTATTTCGAGTTTAGTGCCAAAGAAATTTCACATTGTTTACATATTCATTCATAAATACAGAATATGACTCTCAAAAAGGAGTGGGCAGAAGACTAGCTTATATTAACCCCCCATTTGTAACTTTTTCTTACAAGTCTTCGAGATTGGAGCTTTAAATATTTTTTTTAATATTTGAAACTTTGTACATTTTGTTGCTGAGCCTCAGACCCACAGTTTCTCTTTGTTGTTAAGAATACAGCATAATAGAATATATATTAGGGGTGGGCAAATTAACGCGTTAACGCAGTGCGATTAATTTTTTCTTTTAATCGCGTCAAAATAAATTAACGCATCGATTAATTTTACTCGCTCCTCCTGCCGAGGTGCGCGCATCTAAGCCCCAGACCGCGTCAGGACAAGCGCCTTCTGCCTTATCTTTCCTTCTGTACGTGTGCTGTGTCATGCGTGCGTTTTGAGTCACAATCGCCGTGATCCGCCGCATCTCCCGGGCGGATCCCAATCCCCCGCGGACCTCCTCGTACTCCCGCGGATCGTCTCGTTCTCCCACGGGCCGCCCCGTTCTCCCACGGACCGCCTCGTTCTCCCACGGGCCGCCTCCTTCTCCCACGGACCGCCTCGTTCTCCCACGGGCCGCCCCGTTCTCCCGTGGGCCGTCCCGTTCTCCCGTGCTCTTTCCTGCCTCGTTCTCACGTGCGGCGTTCTTCCCTGCCACTCCCCCGTCTCTGAACCATCTCTGATTCATATGAATGAGCTCGTTCTGTGAGACAAACGGGCCTCTTAAAGGGGCAGGACTTCATTAAAGGACCAGTGTATTGTTTTGAATGTATATTATTTTGGTGTCTTTCAAAAAATAAATTATAACCTAAATCAATTTCAAAAGGCTTCAGTATAAAATATTTTACCTATTTAAGTTAATTATAAAAAAAAATATTCGTTGCATTTAATAAGGGTATGCGAAAATCAAAAATTAATCGCGATTAATTTTTTTCAGATTTGCGATTAATTAGTTAATTTTTTTTAATCGATTCCCGGCCCTAATATATATATATATATATATATTTTTTTTTTTTCCACAGGGTAGTTCTTTATTTTCAATCAAGTGCAAAGAGCCATAATGGAGTCTTTGCAGAGCCCTGACCTTAGACGCTTCTTCTCGACAAGACACAATCAGAGAAAAACAAAATACAATTTCCTAATAATCTGGAGTGTTTTGGACTAATAAATACTACTTTTATTGTCTTGAATGGCAGACAAAGACTATATAAATATTCATTAGAAGACCCTGAGTGATGAGCGGAGCATGTGAACAGAAGAGAGTGTAGTGCACTGAGGCCGCTCCAGGGGGCGCTCTGACCTGTGTCCAAGAAGTTTAGTCTCACTTTTCACTTATGAATCTGGTGTTAGTAAGTCTGATCACTTCTTTCAGCACCACGCCCTTTTTTTTGAGTAATCTTACAATAGATCGATCATTTTGCTCAAAACAGGCATTATTCCATTGATCATCTGTTGAACGATTAGTTATACACTAAAGATAATAGTGAATAGATAAGTTATAAATAGTAGAAATGGTAATAATTCTCTCTCTGTCTGATGTATTGTCTACATACGTCTGACATTTTCATACACCTCAGTTCCTCCTCTCTTTCTCTCTCTCTCTCTTGTTGTCATCCCTTTTCCTTTTCTTCTCTGGTCTCTTTCCTTCTCTGCAGCAAACGTCCGCACACTTCTCTCTCTCTCTCTTTTTCTGTGCGTGGGAGGCGAGTGTGGGCGTTGGAGAGAGCTCATGTCTCCTCGTCTGTCTGTGCATTTAAATACAATCGACTCAGACGTTTACCTCACTGTTCAGACTCAGACTGAAGGAGGAGCGGCTTTAGGCTCAGGCACTGTTAAAAAAAAACATCAAACCACTGAACGTACAATCTCCAGACCAACGCAAACTGTCTTACAAATATGTTTTCTTGTTTTTATCGGCGTAATGCTGCTTCATACTTGTTTTAAGAGGAGGTATTCTGCTTCTATGGGGTATAAAGTGTATCTTTACCTGAACTATGGTGCATTTTGTTGGTCTGAAAATGCATTATTTGCCAAAAAGACATTCAAAGGTTAAGTTTTTGTTGCTCTAAGCCCCTCCCCCTTATGGTGTGTTTAGACCAGACTGCGTTTTTGCGTCTGAAATCTCGTACAAAGCACAAATTCTGACGCCGGACATGTTTGAAGCTGACACTTTGACATGTGTCTTTGCTGATGGACGTACAAACTGAATATCTTCTGAACAGTGAGTCTCTGCGTTGAATAGATCCCATATTGTTTGTTTTGTTGGTCAGTCGTTTTCTGGTTGCGAGAGCAGGACACTAGGCTTTTATATCAGACAAGTATCAGTAAAGTATCTTTCACGTCAACACAAACCCCTCTCTTTGAGGCGCATCGATGTGAAAAGGCATTCACACAAACACGACCCAAACAGCCACTAGTCGGTGAACAAATGCCGAGCGGGCATCTGTGTGATGCTGTGAGTAGTTGTCGAACTCTATGGTGAACAGATGTTTCTTGAGCTCAACTTCCATTTCTCTTTACAGTCCAGACTTCGTACTGTTGTCGCTGAAACTCCTCCGTCTTTGTCTTCCTCAGACCAAATAGTAGCCTTTCGTCTCCATACTTACGTCCTGTTTGAACCCGAGTAAATAACAACAATCCATGCTCGACTAAATACTGTTTTTGCGTAATTGTCATTTTCAGTTTTCTGCACGATTTTCCTGTGCACGGATTCGCTGGTTTTCCTGTAGCCAGGGCCAATCAAACAGATGCAGTCGCGGCAACTGGCAAAGCAGACTCTTCAAGCAAGTCTTCAAAACCTCGCCTCCACGACTTGTACGCGGACGTCATTTCTGCTGCTTAAACAAGCCTACTATGTAACACCAGATTGGTGGATGTTCGCAGGCATCAGAATTCCAAACTCTGGTGTCGAGCGCTTGATGGGCGGAAGTGCATCGTCGGAAAGAAGATGTAAACTTCATTAACGCAGCTTTAGAATTTTGCTTTAGGAAACTTCCCTCCATTTGAACTTCTCAAACATGCTTTAACCCCATAAGACACCAGCAGTTTTTTATAAAACACCTGACAAAAACTGTAAATTCAAACAGAACCTTTTGGAGCACAAACAAATGGCTGGGGTCTTTGTGAAACTGGCTCTACAGTTTTGACTTCTGGTGACTCTAATCATAAAGAACTATACCTGTACAAAACAAAATCAGGAAATGATCTCCGCCTAAAACATCTTTTGTAAATATAAACATCTGGATAGCTAGTGGCACTAGATGGGCCAGAATAACACAAGTTTGAGCAAATATCCCCGCGGTGCCTCAAGGGGTTAAGTCTGACCTATTCTAAACATTTCTACCTCAAATCATTTTCATTACAGTGAATTCTATCGACAGTTCTGAGCTGCATCAGCTCAAGTTTGAAATACACACGTCGTGGATTGTTTTGCCTCGTGAACCTCCTGTGTTCATTTTCAATTTCCCTTTGTCTTTATTAGTTATAATTGCTCTGTAGAGCGTTCTGCATGATGCGTCTGAAACACAGGAATGTGCAGATTCTCTCTCCTATTCACCTTTCTTTCTCTTTCTCCCTCTCTCACCTTTCTCTTGGCTCTCCTGTTCACTTCTCTCTCTCTCTTTCTCTTTGTCCTCTGACTCTCCTCAGTCTCCTGTCGCGTCATTAGTTTTTTGCTTCCACCATTTTCTTTGAATGTTAATCCTCCCTCTCTCTCTTCCTTTTTCTTCTCACTTTTCTCTCTCCCTCTCTTTCTCTCTCTCTCTCCTTCTCTCTCTTCCCTCTCTTCTCTCTTCTCTCTCCTGTTTACTCAGAGACAGACAGAGCTACCTTCACGTTCACCTTTCAAATGTAAATGTGCCCAAACTAATAAGCCCGGGCTGAGATAATGTTCGCCAGTTCGGCTTTAGCTTCAAATGAATCGTAGAGCGACTCTGCGTTCGTCTGCGGGAGACAGAGAGAGGCAGAGACCGACTCAAACGTGAAGAAAAGGGATTATAATGAGTTGTTTTCAGTCAGTCCAGCTCAGTTAAAACACTGCAGGGAAACAGAGACACGGGAGGGCATCTGAGAGAGGAAGACTGCTGCGTGTGGCTAGAAAGTGAAACCTAACGCGCTCTATGTTTTCCACGAGAGGAACAGCTGATTAATTGCAGCGCATTTGTTTTGAGTTGTAGCTGAACGGACAAGTGAGTTTTAAAATGTAGTTTGACACATAACATTATTACAGGCTTATAAGTAACAATTAAAAAGAAAGCAGGAACCAAAAAAAAAAAAACTGTTAAAAGAACCAGTCTCAAAAAACAAGGATCATTAAAGTACTGGTATCTAGGGCTGCACGATATATCGATATCGAATCGATACCGCGATACTAACAACTGCGATTAGCTAATCGCAAAAGCCTCGATATTCCTCCTTTTCTTACGCATGAGCCTCCTTTTTTATCTTTATTGGACACAGCGCACCACGAAAGTGAACACAGAGCAGCACCACAGCGACAGGCTTTTAAACTGCACAACACGACTAAACAAAGTCTATAAACAATGCTTCATGACAGCTCTAGTGCGTATTCAATAAAATCACTTATAAATAAAGAGTTACCTTCTGCAGATGCTGCTAGCTTTAGCCGCTTACCTGAACAAGCAAAACATCGATAGTTCCCAGGCAAATCCAGTCTGTTTTCTTCACAAACATAAAATCCAAGTGAATAAAAGCTGCATGACTGATATTAGTCCATAAACACCGCTGTGTCACGCAGGTTTGCCCAGTTCTTATGAGATAAACATTGTTTTGAGAGTTATAGTGATTTTTTTTTTTGTCTAACACGCCAGAGCTCTACAGGGAAAGTTGGCGCCATCTGCTGGTGTAGATGTATATTTCTGTCACAGGTTACAAGTTAAATAATAGTCTTAAGTTACCTACGTTACTGTTTATACAGGCCAACTGAATTATCAAGCACAGCATCCAATCAATCTAGGTTGTAGCTTCAGAAGTATTAATGCCTAAAATGTATGGATAGTTAAACATTTCATTAGTAGGGCAGTTTATTTTTTTGCAAAATAGTATGCTCAACAGAAAAAAAAAACATTTATACACACGTTAATAAAGATCGAATATCGAATCAAAATATCAAACAAAAAATCACAATTAGATTTTTTGTCATATCGTGCAGCCCTACTAGTATCAGCTCAAACAGCGCATGCTCTGTCCACCCCAACACCAGCCGTCTCCAAGCGCACAGAGTAACTGCCTTTAAGCACATCGTAAAATGTGGTTATCTTAGGGAGGTTTAAACGACGAGTTTTCACGAATCCAAGACGTTTCTATGTCAGATTGTTATCTCTTTTACACGACAACAAGCTACGTCAGGGGTCTTCAACCTGTAGCTCGGGAGCTATCAGTAGCTTGCCAGCCCCTTCCAAGTACCTCCCCAAAGGATTTTAGAATCATACAAATTATGCTTTATTACTCAAATTGTATTTATTACATCCCTATTTCTACTGTAAGTGTATCTTTAGATGCCTAATTGTGACCACTTCTAAATAGATATTGGCTAAATGTTCATAAATGCGTCTTAACTAGGCCCCAGGTTTTGATCATCGTTAAAAGTAGTAGCTCACCACCAGTTTTCTATTGCAAAAGTAGCTCGCCTGCTGAAAAAGGTTGGAGACCCCTGAGCTCTGTGTTCATTGAATCGGCGTTCCGCTGGATTCAAGAGGTAGTTTCAGGGGCTGGTTAAGTGGAGACAGTGTAAACAGAAAAAAAACAGTTGTCAATGAAGACGGTTACGTCATCGATATGCACGCGCAGTATCTGCTACTTTAAGACCACAGAGTCACCAAAATGTCTCTTTAAACCAAAGCACATTTCATTATTACAAAGTCTTACAAAGTCTCACCAACAGTCCAGTGTTTCTTACCTACGTGTTGTAGAGGAGACACAAAACAGATCTTCCAAAGTCTCTCCGGTGCTGAAGATTCGATTAGTCCATTGAAATTTGATTGTTCAGAAGAAAAGAAAGTTTGAAGTGCTTCACAACTCGAATTATTCCACCGTGAACGTTCAGGACAGATGCCCAAGTGTCTGCGCCCGGTAAAAGTGAGCTGTCCTCCCCGTGTTTGTGTCCAACTGTCTTTTCCTCGTGCGCTGGTCCTTGTTGCGTCTTTTGCCATTTTATTGATACAAATAACTTAACAAATAACCTGTCAATGCCCGTGTTATTATAAGCTTCCCTCGCACACTACACCACCTCCTGTCACGGCAGAAGAAATACAGCATTTTCAGTCTTTCTGCGTTTCCATGTAAAGGAAGATTAGCTCGCCACGACGCCATAGAAATTGTGAGCACAAAAGGTTACGACTGTGACGGTTTTCTGGGGAACGTTGTCTTGTAAACTAGGCCTGAAAGTGTGAGAACTGAAAATGTTGTGACGTGTGAAGTCTACTCTTCCATTTGTCTGTGAACATGTCGTGTTTTAGGTAGATTTAGACATTTTAAACGGAGTATTTTTCTATTTCTAATGAACGTCCTGGAACAAGAGGAGACACTTGAACTTTAAACATGCACTATTCTCATTTGTGTTTGTGTCGAGTCTTATGTTCCTGTGTGTAGCGCCACCTGCAGGTCAGAGGTGTTGTGTCCCCCACACTCACCTTCACTTCCTCCTGAGTTTTTTTTTTGGTGTGAGAGATAGACTTTACTTTAGTGGTATATACGAGTTTGGTGCGAGTCAGAACCCATGCAGATCCCACAAGATTTAGAAAAGTACTTGAAAATAATGCGCCCTCGTACACGGAGCTCGGTGCCCGTTTAGTTGTTTTATTCAAAGAAGTTTCCCTAGCTAAGCAGATAGAGAGGAGCTCTTTCTGCATAAAGCATGCGCAGTAGAGTGAAAAGGAAAGAGGTGCTGTTGACCGAAAATTTCTCTATAGAAGGATTTTTGGTCGACAGCACCTCTTTTCTTTGAATAAAACAACATAACAGCTGTTTTAATCAGGTCTGAATGGGTCTGAATGGGTCTGACAGACGTCTGCCTCCTGAAGCTTGACACTGTGTTTTTCTCATAATTTTTTCACCTGAATGTAACTTTTAAGGGTCGAAGGAAGTTCTTGTAGTTGGCTAACGACTTGTTTCCACTGTTTGTGTCTATGAGCAGCTTCTCTTTCTGCATAACAGGTGTGCGCGCATCGCCCGTCTTGGTAAACAAAAAAAAACATAAGTTGTGTGATAAATCGTGCACATGTGGTGAAAATATCAGCTTCTAAATCGTTGTGTGTGCAAAGGACTCTGCACTTATTTGCACGTTAGCTTTCTTCAAAGTTCTTCAACTTTATAAATATAAATGAACTGAAGCAGAGCCGTGGAAGCACCACAGATCATCTGTGTGTGAGGTTTTTTAACGAGCTACATAAGGCTCACTGCAAATTTTGATATCTAATCTTCTTCTATCTATGTCTTATTAAAGGTGGGGTAGCAAACACTATTAAGGTTTTAAACCTGACAACTTCCTCTCCTAAATCCTTCGACACATGGTACTATCGATATGTATTTATTTTTTTCACAATCGCGACTTATAAAGTTCATTTTACAAACAACAAACAAACTGAAGAGGACCACCCAAGCTCAGCCAATCAGAACACTGCAAAAACTAAAACCCTTTAATATTTAATACTGATACTACTGATGTGACGATAGTGGTTAGTACCGTCCTGAGCGGGAGTCGAACCAGGATCTTTCGTTCCGCAGGCGACCGACAAACACGTTGGACTAAAGGGAACGCTCCCGTTAGCCCAATCTGCCGGTCCTGCTTTTATACCTGAGGGGGCGAGTTTATCCCATACCACCACACACTTCACCGACCTGGTCCCTCGTGTGGGTCTACACCGGTTACACTGATACCAATATATCGCCCATACCCACTGACTATGACTAAACACAAAGTGTAGTCATTTACAACAAAAAAAAAATGGTTACCCCAACTTTAAATTTCATTCTATGAGTTGTGCAGGAATTTTGTAAAACAAACCAGAATGAATTATATTGTATAAAGTGATCCAAACTTCTGAACCTCGAGTCGCCAAAGTGAAGTTTTTCAGGAGCAAATTTAAAAGTAAAAACACAAACAGTGCACAATCATTTCCTTTAAATATTTTTTGCAATTTTCTCTTAAATTCCCACATTTTTGGTCATTTTGTTTTGAAGATGGCAGCAGGTTTGACAGACCTTTCACAAAATGTCCTATACCTGTTTTTTTTCCTTCTTTGAGTTGCTGTTTTGTCACTTAATGCTGAAAACTACTCTGACTTTCCAACGAGCACAGACATATCTCCACTTGTTTCTGATTTTTGCCTGAGCACAGTTTGAACCGAGCTGAAATGACTTTTGTAAACATTATTTTTACATTTTCTTTTGTTTTAATTTAGCGTTTTTTGTAGTTTACACGACGTTTTCGAAGCTACTAATGATATTATCCAAACCTTACGGCGCGTAGTGTGAGAGTTAGATGTAAAATAGTTGTTATAGAAAGATATTTTTGCATTGTCTGATTGTGGGAGGGCATCCGGGAGATTTAGACGGACAAACCGGACGTTGTTTTCACTCAAAATGCACCTGCTTTTTTGAATGTCTGCTCTTTATCAACCCACACAAACAAAACACTGACTTTGTCTTGTGAAGTTAATCCAGATGTTTGTGAGTTTAAATGGTGAGACGGAATTTTTAGACAAACTTAAATAAATGTTGAATATTATAGGTAGACGTTAAGTTAACATCAAATTCTCAGGCTCTGAATACATTTTGGAATTCTATTGGTGTTTGAGAAATTTGAAAAGATTTCGAGCTGAAAATAATCCATTTGTTCATTTGAAATATAGTTATGTACATTTAAGAGACTGTAAATTTGAGCCTGGAGAATCCAAACTGATGCCTCTCTGTGTTATTTATACAATGGCTGGTGCAGAGTTGAGCCTGACACAAGCCACTGAAACGTATCAGAAACAGAGAAGCTGGAGTCTGGAGACACAGAACCTAGAATGACTTTTGCAGAGTTGATACTTTGGGGCTTAAATCTCTGACGTAGCCTGGATGTGTCGGATTGTGCCAGTGTCGACCGCATCGAGGCCGGGCACAATATACGTAAATTTGTATGCAAGCAAAACCTCATATAGAATCATTCCAGAAGCTCCTGGGTGAGCAGCTCATTCTCAGAAGAAAACAGAGATATACAGCAGAATGTCAAAAACGTAGAATAAGCATGTTTTCAAGCCTTTTTTATATGTTATGAAAAGCCAAAACGTAAAATAACCTTGAATTTTGGTTGAAGCCACGTGGCGACATTTGCTTTGGGTTTAATGGGTATCTTAAGCTATTCCAAGGCCCAGACCTAAACTCACCCATTAAACCTAAAGAAAATGTTGCCACATAGCTTCTACCAAAACTCGTGGTTTGCTTTTCGTAACATATTTACCTCAAATAGATGTGAAAACGTGCTCATCATACGTTTTCTTCAGAGACTGTGTTGGGGTATGTGCTCATGCTGTATGTCTGCGCGTCACACTGGCTCTGTCTTGTCACATGCATAATGCATTCTGTTAGTGTGGACGCCCCCACGGAGACACAGTAGGACACACTGACCAGTGTCTCGAGCTCTGTGACTCTGGTCTGCGTCTCTGGTCTTTCTATCCATACTCACTTCTGTACACATTATACACATATTGCACAGTGTGTAGTGCACATGTCAGAAACATGGCTCGAGGGCCGGACATGACAAACATGATACTAATGTGGCCCTCAGTGATAATGAGTTTGACAGCCCTGTTGAAGGGCATCAGCTGCTCTGGACTGGACCATATCAGTGACAGGAGCGAGCGCCGAACCAACCGTTTCCTGATGCCTGTTTAAATCTGCTCAAACTTAACCAGAGCTTGTACTCAAACCATAGATGTACTGCTATGCTAATCTCCACTCCGATTATCAGAATAGTTGTGCAGAGCTGTGCGCAGGAGTCTGTCTCTCCTGCGTCATCCAACCAAAATACAGGTCAAAGTTATTTTCTTCTTCGTCCGAGTCTGGCCAGGACAAACTCCACAGATCAGAACCAAACAGGAAAAAGAAAGTGAACCATGTCTGGAAAACAAAACACATGTAAACTGTTCTGTGATTTGAGCTAAAAAAGCGATCTCTTGGCACACGGTAGTTGTCTCTGCTCCTGATATAGTTATTTGATCTTCAACGAGGACTTTTAATTCAACTGGACTGGAGCGGAGACAGATCTGTGGCGGAGTGTAGTGGGATAGGCACAAGATATTCATGAATCAAACCCGGCCTGTAAAAACTGCAGTACAACTGTGTCTTATATTTCCTGTTCACCATTTAAACCGTGAGAACACAAACTTCTTTTACCAAGTTTTTCTCTAAAACCCAATAAAAACCTTCGTCCTCGTACTTGACCTGGTTCTGCTACAAACGAACCAGCTTCTTCTTTCGTCTGAGAATAAGCTACTGCTGCTGAATGTTTACTGCAGCTCCTCCGGTGTGCGGGAGTGGTACTGCGGCACCGGGGAGGAGTCTGCGTCGCTCCCCAAAATGAACAGTGATAAAAGCAAAAAAAAAAATATATAAAACAAAAATCACTGTCTTTTCTCGCACCTTAAGCAGCGCCCGAACTCGGAGGGTCGTCTGCGGGTTTTACAATCGAAACACAAGACAAAAAACACCAAAAATAACGTTAGAAACTTAACTAAACGTGAGTGAAATGTCCTGGTTTGTCCGTCGAGCAGCAGCAGCAGAAGAAGAGACGCAGAGTTTTAACTGAAGCACCTTTTGGGCAAATCGCAAAAATGTGACCAACAGCTGGATCTGGACGAAGAAAACAAGCACACTGTTTTAGAATATTGAGCAAAATAATCTGAAAAAAGACTTTGTAACTTTGTTTAAATAAAGTTCTGGCTCCAGCTGTGGTCGCTGCCTGATCCGTTGCACCTTCTGCGTCACTTCCTGTTTGCTGCTGTAACTGAAGAGGGCTTGTGTGTTTTTTTTTTTATACCTTACGTTTTTATCTTTTATACTTTTGGTTTGTACATGTTTTTATTAAGTTTGTTTACTGTAAAAAAGTGAAAAAATATGAAAAATGAGTTGGTGGAGAAGGAGTTTTTGTATTAAGTGTTAGCAGGGCCGCTACACAAAGCAGTTGCTAATGCTAATGCTAATGCTAGGTTTGTTTTTCGAGCTTAGCGACAAAAATCCAAAGAAAGAACTTCACAAAAATAAAAAATTCTTAATCAAAACTAGACACAAACTTGACTTATTCATATATTTAGAATAAAAGTTTTGAAAAAGTTTATATTTTGTGTTGCGGCCCTGTAAAAAAAATGGTTGAATGTTAAAAGTTTGAAATGAATTACTGTAGAAACAAAGGAAGTGGTGACCTTTCAAAATAAGATCCAGCTGTAACTTTCAATGTAAAAGAGCTCAATATGTGACGTGGAGCAAATGGGCAGCTTTTTAATCCAACAAATCCGCAAATATTATCGAGATCTCTACTGAACAAGAACAGACTGTCCAAAGCTTGAATAAACTGTAAAATACTACATTAAAGATGCATATTATGTACGAGTGGATAGTTCTCTTTGCCTCACAGTGTCAGTTCTATGTGGAGTTTACATGTTTCTCCCCGTGTCTGGGCGGGTTTCCCTCTGGTTTTTCCATCAAACAATAATACTGAACGGTCATAAAAGAGCCCAGGGAACAGAACTGTTGTCTCATGCATTATGATGTTTTTATTTGTACCGTCATTTCTGGATTATAAGCCGCTACTTTTTTCATGAGCTTTGAACTATGCGGTTTATAAGGCAATGCAGCAAAATTATAGATTCTCATAGACTTGCTATTAACAAGTGCGGCCTATATATGTACTTTATCTTTTTTCTTACTTAAATCTAGTGGGTGCGGCTTATATTCAGGTGCGCTCAATAGGGCAGAAATTACGGTACTTTTTATGAATGAGCTGTGGATGAATGTCTAGAGCCTTGTCAAAGACGAATTTCTGCCACATGTTGGGGCAAGTTTTTCTATTCTATTCCATTCTATTCTATGCAGGTTAGAGAATATCCTCCAGCTACGTTAGTCCTGACCTGGCCTAAAGAAGATCTAGAGATGTGTCCGGAGGCAGTGGAGAATGAAGCAAATGCAGATGACAAATTTTCTTTCGGGGACAAGCCTAATAACCTGGCTCACTCTTTACTAGCTGAAGGCGTTAGAGAAAAGGTGGGGCGTTTAGTGAAATACTTAGAGCTGATTGGGTGAGCGGCCTACCTTATCTGTGCTTAGCCAATCACAGCAACAACTCGTAATGATGTATCCAATGTCTGCGTGGGACAGAACAAGTGTCACACATACGGCTCTTCTATCAAAAAGAAATGACTCCGTATTTCTGCTAAAACCGCATCAAAAGCAGCAGAAACACAAACATCCACGAGAGCAGCCATCTTTGTTTAGCTTGAATCAGACTCGGTGCTAACAATGGTTTATCTCGTGTTTGTGAATTCACAAATATCACGAGATAAACCATCTGGCTGGCCAGGTTACAAGCCTAAAGCGGAACTAAGAAACGTCAGTAGTAGAGCTCACCCTACAGCTCTCTTTTGTAATTGAACAAACCAACTGAATCAAAACTTAAACCCTGAAAGCACCTAGGGAATACTGTATGTGCAGTACAATTTTGTTAGTATTCTCATAAAATAAATGTATTTGCTTTCTATATATTTAGAAGGAAAAAAGTAGACGTAACCCTCTTTGGTACAGTCAAATTAGACATTCTAAAATCAAGGAGACAGGGTTTCTCTAGTCTAGACAGAAATTCGGGTCAGGAATGTGTTTTAAAGGAGGCGGGGGGAGCAGCCGTATTTTGTACGTCTGAGTCTGACACTTAATGACTTTTGTTTTATGCATGTTTTCAATCGTGTCATGTGACTGTTGTATTCAAAAATTAAAGAGAGAAAAGAACGCGCTGCTGCTGATTGTGACATCGATTGGTAGCACATTTAAGTCGACCACGATTGTTTTCTGCCTGGTCATTAATCTTATCAGGGAGAACATGCAAACTCCACATAGAAAAATAGGACCTTCTTACTTTCAGGCTGGAGGACTAACCACTGCGTCACCTTCCTCCTCTCAAATTCTGTTCTTTTTTTCTGTAGATTCTTGTCGGTAGTAAAAAGCTGCTCTTTTGCGTTACACGTCTTTGTCTTGGACGGTTGGATTTCCTCAGAAAAAGTCTAATTCTGTCTTAAACTTGTACAGACTCTGCAGGCCCTGGCACCAGAGACGACACGTCACGCTGAAACATGTATGTTACACTTTACACGTATGAACAGACCTCAGTGACCACGAAACAACTGTGTCCGAAGCAGTTTTACCTCCGGAAATACCTCAGCCATAATCTCTCTGAAGAGGCTGTGTCGGGCTTCTTAAACCAGGGTTATTGTAATGAAACAGGCCTATTGTAATGAATTCTGACGTGTGTGGATCATTTAGATTTTGTTCATTCTAAAACACAGCATTGATCTAAAACAGCTTGATAACAGAAACCGGTCCATCGACTTCCTGTTCAGAACTACAGAACTGATAAGCCCCGCCTTTTCACAGTTATAAGCCCCGCCTCTTCACACAAAAAACAGAATTGGGCGGGGGTTATCACTATAAAGAAAATGCACTGCAAACAATTCATTTCAAGTTAAAATGTCTTGATTCTAGGATTTGTTCTGAATGTTTTATGCTGCGTTCAGACCGAACAGCGTTTAAGCGTCTAAATTTGTGCATTGAAGCAAATTTTGACGCAGAATATTTTCGAAGCTGATGCCCCTACAGGTGTTGAAGCATCGGAGGACAAAGACACTCTTACCCCTGCCGTATACTGACTGCGAGTTCGATGCGAGGCGTGACTCGCACGACTCACGCAAGACTTAGAAAGTGCTTAAAACCAATGTGCCCTCGTACACAGACCTCGGTGCAGTGCGAGTCACGTCCGACAGTCGCGCGAGTGTGCGGAAAGAATCCGTAGAGGGTCTATTTTTGTCGCAGCTCGCAGCGGTCACTGACGTCATGGCGCATAAACGATCTGTACCACAGGCCGATGACGTCACCCTCTAGCGCCGTTTGTTTACATGTCGCGGTGAAGAGTGGATCAAGCGCTGAGGTACTAATGCTTTAGCGGCGAAAATAAGTCCTGCGAGCCGTTATATCTTTGACATAATGAGGCAGACCAGAGTTTCACCCGTGATGCTCCTCCGCCAGGCTTTGGATTAAAAACCATGTGGAGCAGCAAAAACAACAGGACACGAGAGACTTCACAACTTTTCTCACCGGGTCATGATGATGCTAACTAAAGGTAAGCGCATTTTCACGAAGTTTGGTGCAGAGTTTCTTCCTTCTTGTGACCAATATCAGCGGTCAAAAGGGCTTGCATGCTAAAGTCGTGAGAACTCCCGTGAATCCCCGAGTTTTTGAAGTATCGCCAGCGTAACTACAGACGCTCTCTCCCTCTTGGCCGCAGCACAGTCGGAGCACCGCAGCACTGGAGACCGCAGTCAGTGGGGGGTACTAGTCGCAGTAAAAACGTACTGAACTCGACCAGAACTCGCATCGCAGCCTGTGTACGGGAGGCGTTACGCCCTGATTGTTTGCAGGCTTGGTTTTGCACGTAGACCGCTCACTTTGAGAAAGAAAAAGAGAAAGAGAGAGATAGAGGCTTGCTGCATTTATAAAACGCACAACTTTCTCCTCCAGACAGTTCTTTTGCTGTCTCTGTCCTCCTCCAGTGTCACGTTGTACAGCCAGTTTAAACACGGCAACGATAATTTTAATAGATCCATGTGAGCTCATTGTCAGTCCACATCATGTCCATGCTGTTTGTTTTGTGTCGCCAGATTTTCAGAGCAACGAACGTCCAAGCCTTTGAAAAAAGCCCAAAAACAAGCGACCCTATGTTTAAAAAGTTATTAAAAGACTTCAGTAAACAGTCGTCCTTTCCTCTTGATGTGAGAGGAGAACAACATGTCACAGGAGTGGAGTCTCTGATTGGCTGACGCCGACTTCCAACCCGTCTGAAGATGGATTTTCCCAACTCCTGCGTTTGCCGCAGATTCGTGCGAAGTTGCGTCCGCCACAGGTTTGAGCTTCTACTTCACAAGACGCCGCGTCTTCAGAGGCGTGAACCAGACGCTAAGTCACACTGCAAATTCAAGACGCTCAAGATGCAGGTTTACATTGACTTAACATTGAAAATAGACGCAAAAACGAAATGCGCTGTCCGGTCTGAACACATTATTAGACACTTTGACAAATTTAAGTTCTTTCTTGACAGTCCTGGATTATTTTATTATTTTAATATTTCTAACTCATATTAAGTTATTTTTATTTAAAGCCCATACATTCGCAAATTACCGGTACTATTCCTTGAATTGAACATAAATATTCTTTATATTATATTTTTAATTAAAATGACTCGAATCTAGAAAGCTAGTTAATCTTTTTTTTTTTGGCAGTGAGGTGGGGCTTATCGCTTCAAAGAGGCGGGGCTTATCGCTTTAAAGAGGCGTGGCTTATCGCTTTAAAGAGGCGTGGCTAATCGCTTTAAAGAGGCGGGGCTTACAGTTCTGCAGTTTTCAACAGGAAGTCAATGGACCTGTTTATATTTTGAAGCCATTTTAGATCAACTTTGCATTTTACAAAGAACAAAATGTTAATAAATAATCTACATTTGTGTTTTTACCGTCGTAAGTGTTAATATTTGACAAACTTTTACCAAACAGTGTATATTTTTTGTTCAGTCAAGCCTAACACAGCCTCTTTGTAAAGTCCCAGTGTTTTCAGGAAACGTTTTTTGGATGTACAAATGAAACTTTTAACAAACCGGGACGCGACACAAAGGCCATGCCGACGCACTTTTACCTCAGACTTTTGTTGGACAGTAGATTAACCGTTAAAACACGGCGTGAATGAGCTTCTTGTGTGAGTCTCTGGTGTCTCCGGGTCAAACGAACAGGCCTGGTGTCGCGGAGAAACTGCTGGAAAAACCTCAAAAACCTCTCGTCTCTCTCCGTGGCACCAGAGCCGACCTCACCTCCTGCTTCTGTCGTAGAATAAATACTCTTTAAAATATGTGTACAAAAGGAGTCTGAATGTGACGTCTCCGCATGAGCTATTTACTCTCATAACCTCGTATCTACTGCCTTTTGGAAGAAACGCAAAAACTCCAATAAAAATGTCAAACACAAACATGGTTTTCTCTTTCTTGACTCACATTTTGTAAATCTTTTCTGTGACTAAGATGGGCTCAGTTTAAAGTGGAGCTACACATTTCAATTAAAACAAAAATAAGAGGATTCTCGAAGTCGGACATCCGGGAACTTTGGTCACGTGACTGCCCATGGGCGAGGGCCGCCATGACAGTTGGGGTAAAACATTGCGCGAACAAACGCTGCAGCATAGGAAAATCACCATGAAAAAGTGTTGCGTATACGGCTGCACTGCCAACAGCGTGTCCAATTCAGACCGCAAGTTTTAGATACACTCATAAAGAAGGCAGCAGGCAGGAAAAAGGGCTGAAGGCAATCCATAGAATGGATATAAATGAAGACGGAGGCGCGGACATGAACAGATTGTGGCCACCGAATTCTGGACATGTTTACGTTTGCTCCTCACATTTTGTCTCGGGTAAGATCTAAAATTATTTTTTTGGAAAATCGAAGACCCTTAATTAGCTGTATTTAAACATTTTCAGACTCCTGTGAGCTGAAGTACATGCGTTACAAGTGTTGTTTTGGTCTTGAAGTGTTGTTTTCAATAGAATATAAAAGCAATTATTATATGCAAGTGAGTTAAACAGATTATAACTAGTAATATAATATCAAAATTTTTATAAGGAATGAGTGACACTACTTAGTTACTGAAAAGTGGAATATATTACAGTGACTAGTTACTAGTGAGTTAGTAATGAGTTACTCTCAACACCGATGATAAACATCCTTGCATGTTGTTGGTGACCATTAATATCCACCTGTTTGTCGGCTCCTTGTAGTGGCATTTAAGTATGCCAGCAGTGTCAAATTTATGGCGATTTTAGCTTCTGGTGGTGATTCCTCTTCGTCCTGATACATAATAAACTCGGTGGTACCACACGACAAAGTAAAATGCATGATTTTCTAGCTACTTTCCCATGTTCTGAATAGTCTGTTTTACCCAAACTGTCATGGCGGCTGTTGCCCATTGGCGGATGTGACGACACGCGAGAATTGTAGGGGAAAGTTAGGTAGGGGAAACACTTTTTTTCCAAATGTGACATATCAGCTTAATCTTAGCTGAAGTTCTGCTTAAAACTACATGAAATGAAAGCTGCAGATCTGGGCTCGACTTGTGAACAGGTTTGGATTCTCTAGAGCGATTTATTAAAGCTGTTATTATTTCAAGACAAGAAAGTCAAGTGTTACAATTGCCCCACAACATGGGGCAATTGTAACACAGGAAATTACAACAATAATATTTATTTTTTCTTTATTGAAGATAATACATTTGACAGACTGGAAGGTTGTCCACATTAAACCACCTTAACAAAATGAGAATTATTCTGAAAAAATATGAAGGCTCTGATAAAAATCAGTCAAACAAATGATACACAAACTTTTATGGACAAAAAACATAAATCTAAATAAATCCATCCAGAATTAATTCATAAAAATGGCCGAAGGGCAGTTGTAACACAGACGAGGCGGCCATGTTTGGAGGGATTTGTTTTCTCTGTTAGCATTTATATTTGTAGTTGTAAAACTTACCAAACACAGACCACAAAATCTATTTTAACCATATAAAAATGACAGCCATGTCTTCATCACAGAACAAAAACATGAGCTCGTGTGATGTAGAACTTTAATGCTCAAAAAACTTTTTTTTAATGTAAAAAGTTTCCTGAAACCTCAAATCTCTTTCCACTCAAACAGCAGGTGGAGATGAAATGAGCAGGTTCTGTGCAGAGCTGAAGCTTCTGGTTTGATTCTGCTACGAATGGAAGCCTCTGTTACAATTGCCCCGGTCTCCCCCATTTCTGCACGAGCGTGAGAAACATTCAGTTTAAAAAGTGGATAAATAGATCCTGCCATGAGCAGTGTTGGGAGTAACTAGTTACAAAATAACTCGTTACTGTAATATATTCCCCTTTTGAGTAACTAAGTAGTGTAACTCATTACTTATTAAAATGTTGATAATATATTACTGTTTCAATCTGAGTAACTCAAGTTACTTTCATATAAATTAATAGCTTTTATATTCTATTGAGAATGACACTTCAGGACCAAAACACTAAAATACTGTCTGTTTACTTAAAGGTGAATCAACTATTATGAGAAAAATGTGTTGTGACATCACATTTCCATAAATTAATCAATAATCAAGTGTAAATGTAACAGGATTAGTGTTGTACAATGTCTTACCTAATGTGTGATTAGCTCAAAGTAACTCACAGTAGTGTAAGTTACATTTTTGAGACCGTAATATTGTAATACAAATATATTACATTTTTCTCCCTGTAACTAGTGATATATAATGTATTACAATTTTATAGTAACTTACTCAACACTGGCCATGAGTTGATCACTGTCCAGGCTTTTCCCCACCTAAAGCCCAAAGTCACCAGGATAGGAAAACCTTGACTGAAAAGCTGAAAATCATTCTTGTATTTTACAAAACTGCCCTTGTGAAGGAAAATGAATGAAATGACTGCAGTTACAGCGCGTGTCCACAAGAGAGCGACACGAGACCAGAAATAACCAGGAAGTCGAGCTTTGAAACGACTTTCAGGGATTTCAGTGACATTTGTTTTTCTTTTACAGACAGAGATGGCAAAAGTACTGATGTTCAGTACTCAAGTAAAAGTACAGTTACTTGTGTGAAAAATGACTCTGGTAAAAGTCAAAGTCCTGCTGAAACTGCTTTACTTGAGTAAAAGTACAAAAGTAAACAACGTAGAATCACTTCCGAAAGTTATTGTCTAGTCTCAATTAAAATCACTAGAATACTACATATTAGTCGCTTATTTCACTTGTTTCAAGACATTTCTGATGTTTTCAAAAGATTTGAGCTTGAATCAAATTTGCCACTTTATTTATTCAACCATGTCAGAAAACACATCGAAGCAATTCATGGATGCATTATATGATCATACAACTAAAACCATCTCAACCAGAAAAAATACCAATAATCCAGGTTTTAAGACATTTTAACCAATCTCAAAATGCATTTCTGCAGAGCATAAAGTTGGTTTGTGATGTGAGTTGAGCTTTACAGTCAGTGCGTTTACATGGAGGCCAGGAAAACCGGATAACTAGCCTAGTCCGATTTAAACCAGTTTTCCAAAGCTCATGTAAACCCGGGCAGACCTATTGAGGAGCTGTAAACCGGTTTTCGGAAAACCAGTTGGCGCAGGTGGTCCCGACCAATTGTAGTCTGATTTCAGACTCATGTAAACAGACAATCGGTCTGCAGCTGGACAAATGTAACTGAGCAGCTCACAACCCCTGTCCACAGCACATCCCAGCAATAAATTAAGAATTTTAGAACTATAAAGTGCCTTGCACAAAGTGGCTCACACAATCTCACATTTAACTCCATGTTTAACAGTCACTGCGGTTACATGATCAGGGAAATCAGACTAGGCTAGAAAACCGGACTCTACTTGGTTTTCCCCCCAAACCGGTTGGACCAGTTTTGCTCCTGTTTACATGTGAGAGAGTAAACCGATTACCCTGGAGAGACTGGTCCTGCTGTGTCAGATTCACTACTGCATGATTGAGGCTGTAATTTGTTGAATTACTTTAACATTGTTAATGTTGTTTATTTTTATTAACTGTTTGTAATATTGTTTGTTAAATGACACACAGTTTTTTCTGGAACATGTAGAACAGTGTTAAACATGGAGTTAAATGTGTGCCACTTTGTGCAAGGCACTTTATAGTTCTAAAAATCTTAATTTATAGTTGGAATGTGCAGTGGACAGGGGTTGTGAGCTGCTCAGTTGCATTTGTCCAGCTGCAGACCGATTGTCTGTTTACATGAGTCTGAAATCAGACTACAATTGGTCGGGACCACGTGCGCCAACTGGTTTCCGAAAACCGGTTTACAGCTTCTCAATAGGTCTGCCCGGGTTTACATGTGCTTTGGAAAACCAGTTTAAATCGGACTAGACTAGTTTACCTGGTTTTCCTGGCCTCCATGTAAACGCCCTGATTGTTCTAAATGTATAAAACAGTCCTACATGTTCCAGACAAAAAACTGTGTGTCATTTAACAAAAAGTATTACAAACAGTTAATAAAAATAAACAACATTAACAATGTTAAAGTAATTCAACAAATCACAGCCTCAATCCTGCAGTAGTGAATCTGACACAGCAGGACCAGTCTCTCCAGGGTAATCGGTTTACTCTCTCTCATGTAAACAGGAGCAAAACTGGTCCAACTGGTTTCAGGGGAAAACCAAGTAGAGTCCGGTTTTCTAGCCTAGTCTGATTTCCCTGATCATGTAACCGCAGTGAGTGAATTAATTATAATTTATCTGACTTTGATCATGTGATATGTCATTTTTGTTGGGAACTATAAAGTTTTGGGTGATTTTCACTTGCTAATTTGTTCACAAAGTTCTGATACACGGCAGCAGCAGGTTTGACCTGTTTTTTAAAAGGAAAAACAAATGTTTATGGGCTTACAAAGTAACTCACCTGATTAAATAGAGAATGGCGTAGAAAGTACAGATACGTCTTGAAAAATAGAAGAAGTAAAAGTAAAAAGTCAGCAGATTTTATAACACTCAAGTAAAGTACAGATACTCAAAAAACTACTTAAGTACAGGACATTTAAGTAGTTTTACGTAGTTACTTGCCATCTCTATTAACAGAGAGGTAACAACAAGTTTGTCCACGTGTATGTAGCGGTAATTCCACAACTGTTACCTAGCAGCATAACAATTAAAATGGAACAAAATCCACATAAATGACACAAACGTTTAGATTTTTTGCAACACTTTAGATGATTGTTTAAACTCCAAACTCAGTCGTGTTTCTTTGCATTTTGGAGATTTTTGATCTTTCTTTACAATTTGCTGTAAAACTGTGTCATACAGGCTTTAACCTTAAAAAACAATAGATGTAGGCCTAAAGTTTCTACTGAATTTATAATGAGTCAACACCGTACGAAAGAACAAAATAAAACCACCGGCTCTTTAGTGAAACGACACAAAAACCACACACGCCATCGATGTTACATGTTGTATTTTAGTTCGTTTAGGCACAGATCACAAACACTTTACAAAAATATACAGTCTTAAGGCAACACTGAAGAAACCCAGCTCCCGTAATAATCCTCCTCCTTTACACTTTTACCACTCAATCCTGCTTTTACCGACCAACGATCCGCTTGACGAGTGAAAATACAGTAAATATTGAAGTAATCGGCTTTATACAAAACAGCACACGTGTCTCAAAGCTAACGTCCCTTTATAAATGTCCTTTGGTGAATAAAACAATCAAAAAATACCTTTGCACTGCATCGTTCTGTCGCCACACTCGCCCCGGGGCAGACCAAAGGAGAAGTGGCGAAGTGGGTTAAAGTGACAAACTTAAGGCAAATGTTCTTTTTCTGCAGAGACACTTCAAATGCAGCTGTTTATAAAATTGTAGCTTTAAATTAATCTCATTTAAATTTATATTGCAAATCAAAAACAGACATTTTCTCCGTTTAAACTGGTTCTAACGCTGTTTAATCATTTGTATTTGGGTCATTCTCTGAAAGTGGGACCATTTTGACCATTGGTTATTTGGCAGGTTTTCATTAAGTAAATAATAATAACTTTGTTTTAATTTTTTTATGTAATATACACTAGTAATGTGCCTCTAAAAGATTTTAAAAAATTGCAGCCCAAGATAAGATGGAACTTTT
Source organism: Mugilogobius chulae (assembly GCA_038363315.1). Lineage (NCBI taxonomy): Eukaryota > Metazoa > Chordata > Actinopteri > Gobiiformes > Gobiidae > Mugilogobius > Mugilogobius chulae. The sequence continues at coordinate 43,721,388 of CM076398.1, read as the reverse complement.
TTTTTACAAAAGTGTGACATTCGGGCCCCCTTGAAAACGAGATGGCACATCTCAAGGGGCATCCCATTAAAAAATAAAATAAATAAAATAGACATTCTTATCCAGCAACATGATGTAATTTCCTCATGTAAACTCGATAAAATACTGCATTAAAACTAGGGATGCACGTTTTCAAGAATTTCTTTAACCGTTAGTTGGAGCTCTTCACGGTCAATAAACGTTTAACCGAACACGTTAACGCGGTACTTCTTTATTGCTGTTATTTTCACTGGACGTGTTATAATTGGACACAGCAGCTACGAGAGTGAATTTAGAGCAGCGAGTCAGCGACAGCCTTTAAACTGAAACAACACGACTGAATAGAAGCCTCTATAAACACTGTTTTAATGCACTTTTGTATTATATAAAACTACTCTCAAATAAAGAGTCATGTTTTAAAGTTGCTGCTAACGTTAGCGCTTACCTTAGCATGCGTTGAACAGGTAAAACATCGTTTCCCAGGCAAGCTAGCCCAGTCTGTTTTCTTCACCAACATAAAATCCAAGTTAATTAATCCATGCATGGTTGATATTTGTCCATAAACACAGCAGTGTCACTGGTTTGTTCAGTCCTTCTTAGATAAACAGTGTTTTTGTAGTTTTAGCGATCTTTTTTCCTTCTCTGACAAACGGCAGAACTGTTCAGGGGCAGTTAGCGCCATCTGCTGGAGCAATTGAATATTTGTCAGTTAACCGGTGAAAGACGTCTCACTCGAACAAGGCATTAGTCACGGTTAACCGGTTAATTGGTTAACCATGAACATCCCTAATTGAAACACAATAAAATGAAGAATAATGTTGGAAAATATGTTTGCATTTCGTTTTTCTACTTTTTGTATTCAGTTTTGTGAAAATGAAGCCGAATTCCTGGGTATCCGAATGTAACTGTTGGTGTCCAAAAGTTACACACGGACTTGATCAGTTTTATCAGCAAGTGAAGACTTTTCAACGCTCAGGAACCTTGCAGCGGACAAACGCCACTAATGTGTGTATTCAGAGATAATATCTCAAAAATCAACATTTTATTTAGTATATAGCAACTCTCTCAGCTAAAAAATGTGGTCCAAATGGTGTCCAGTTGGTGTCCAGTTGGTGTCCATGTTACACGCGGAATAATGCTCCATTGAGAGCAATGGAAATTGAAATGGCTATATTGGAAAAAATAGTTCTTTTTTGACTATTATAGATCCTGTCAGTACACTTCTCAAAGATGGAAATTAACCTAAAAATAAAACAATTGCTGCAGTTTGAATTTTCAGCCTGGATGTCACACTTTATAGTCCCACTTTCAGAGAATGACTCACTTGGCTTCAGTTACATCCTGTTGACTAGTTTGTCTTTTCTCTAAAACAAAAAGGTGAAGATGGAAGCGTTCTGTTGAGTTTAGTTTGATAAATCCAACACTTTTAGCCTTTCTGCTTTGAATAACATTATTACAACAGTAATAAAACACGTCATTACAACTGTGTGTTCACAAAACCATTTCCAGTGTCATGTTTCTTAAGGCGAGACGCTGCAGGTAAAACTGTTCTTCTACGTTTTCAGTTTTTTTGGTCAGTTTGCTCTCTCAGTGACAGGCTTTCATGTGGAAATGACACATTCTGCTCTTAAACGTGTGGTAGTTGATTTTCACATTGCAAACACGATCTGACGACTTTCTCTTATAAATCCTTCGACACATGGTTAAAATCAACAATTCTGGTCAATAAATGTCTTTTAAAAAACACCAAAGTGAAACTGGGGACCCGAGTTGTCCTTTACAACTTCAACAGTTAGTTACTCCAACTTTAGGACGTGTTTTATTCGGTTTAATCAACTTCATTCACAAAGTTTAATAGAACATTGTAACTTTAACAGCTGTTTTTGGCGGGAGAGTGGAAAGCACTCTCACCTGAGTAGAGTTTGCATGTTTCTCCCCGTGTCTGGGTGAGTTTCCTCCGGACACCCCGGTTTCCCTAAACTGGCTCACTCTAGATGGATCTGTGTTGAACTATAATTTGAGTTCTTCCACAGAATCCATCTGGAACTTGACTCGCTGAAAGCGTTCGAGAAAAGGTGGGGCGTTTAGTAAAATACTTGGAGCTGATTGGGTGAGCGGCCGACCTTATTTGTGCTTAGCCAATCACAGCAACAACTCGTAATGGTGCATCCCACCGTGTGGGATAGAACAAGTGTCACACACACTGCTCTTCTTTCAAAAAGAAATGACTGTATTTCTGCTAAAACCGCATCAAAAGCAGCAGAAACACGTACATCCACGAGAGCCGCCATCTTTGTTTAGCTTTAATCAGACTTGGCGCTAACAGCCCGTGTTAGCCCGCCCTGCTACAATGTGATTGGGCCTCAAAATCACACTGCTGTGACGTGAGTGAGCCGAAACACTGCAACCAAAAACATGCACGTTAGGGAAAATCCTCCAGCTACGGTCCTGATCAAATCTAAAGATCTGGAGACGTGTCCCTGCTCGTGAGAAGAAGCTCCAGAGACTGAAGAAAGAGTCAAAAGCAGAGGATGAGGACTTGTATGTCCCGACGGAACAATTAATCACATAAAATGCCTTATTTCTCCATGTCCCTGCCAGGACAATAAAAGTGAACCTTAACCTAGGGCAGCTCGATTATGATCAAAATAATAATCTTGATTATCACTATTATTCAAAGTATTATTTGCTTAAAAAGAGTGCAGACCATTAGCTCCTTAAACGCAGAGTGAAGAGATCAAATGAAATGAGTGAGAGATCTTATACAAACAGACTGTTGTAAATGTTTCTACAGTTGTAAAGAAACAGTCTGGGACCGACTTTTACAATTCAAGGAAATAACAGAGCGCTGACAAACTCACTGATGAGTCACGGTTAATAATGAAAATTACCGTACTTAATTGCACAATTTTTGAGAAGGATTACAGCAGTAGTCATAAGTGGGATTCACATACAGCCATGAATAAACCTTTGTCCTTCACAGCATCATCAGTATCACCCTCTGAAGTAGCTCCTCCTAACCTGACACAGTTTTAGGACTTAAAGTCTAAAAAAAAGTGTCAAAATAACAAAAAATCTGAAAAATCTTTTTCAGTCAAATCCTTTTTACTCGAAAACTAAATAAGATTATCCAAAACTCTGTCTGTAAAAAGGGTTTAAGTTAAACTTGGCTCCGTGTTTCAGATTTTGCCGACCCCAGTGTGCAGTTTTGTCCAGTTTTACAGCTTTCTTTCTTTTTTACCTGCAGTGTCTCACCTTAAATGTTCAGCTTTTACCTCGTTCCCATGACAACACATGACTAAGGTAAAGAAATGTGTGGTTTTATAATATTTAGACCTTATTTCAGGAAATAAAACAAGAGCGAAGAAACAAGAGCAGATTTAAAAGTCGATAAAACACAAATAAATCGAAATAATCCACATTATTTCTCTCCGACAGTTTGAAAAAGCAGGTCTAAAGCTGCGTCTAAAAGTGAAGCATTACGTTTATTAACAATGTGTTTAATGATTTGGAATTTAAAGGAGACATTTTGTGTTTAGTCATAAACTCTGACACATGTAGACACTTTGTTCACTGTAAAACACAAACAAACGAAATATAAACAGATTCTTCTTCTTCCACAAGAGGATTTTACACAATATGTCTCCTTTAAACACAAACGTTTACTTAACACAGTCGATCTAAATGTTTATACTTATCAAAAATGGTATTCTGTTTGTCTTTAGGATGTAAAAATGACCAAATCCATGCACCTTATAGGAAAATGTTGCGTCTAAAGTACAGCGTGATTAGAAAAGTCATTATTCTAAATGTATTGGACAGTTTGGTTTGAACAAAGTACCTTTTTAAAAGAATAAATGCACACGATAAAACGCTAAAATAACGATAAAAATATAAAATAAAACTAACCGCTCCTGAATCAGACTCTAACCTCCCGGCTGTGAGTTTGCTTGATTGATTGACAGGCGGCGGAGCGGTCCAATCAGGAGTGTTCTGACCCGGGAGTGGGCGGGGCTTGTTGTGGGGGAGCAAAAGTTCAAAGGGTTCAAAGGGCGAAGAAGAGGATGAGGACGACGATCATGATGGCGACCAGGACTCCGATGGCGCACCACTGTCTCCGACCTGAAAGGAAACACATTTTATATAAAATTATGTAAAATCAATGATTTAATGATTTTAACTTGGTTCTAACTAACAGAAACACAGAGAAAGTGTCAGCAGTCACCTTCAGTCTCTCTCTCTGTAAAACCTTCAAGTCAAGTTAGAAATCTGGGGGTAATAATGGACTCAGACTTGAACTTTAACAGCCACATTAAGTCAAGAACATCAGCAGCTTTTTACCATCTAAAAAACATTGCCAAAATCAAAAGTATAGTGTCAAAGCCTGACTTGGAGAGACTTATCCATGCATTTGTCTCCAGTAGGTTAGACTATTGTAACGGCCTGCTCACTGGCCTATCCAAACAAGCTATAAAACAGCTGCAGTACATCCAGAACGCTGCTGCTCGAGTCCTGACCAGAACCAGGAAGTACGATCACATTAGTCCTGACCAGAACCAGGAAGTACGATCATATTAGTCCTGTGCTTAGGTCTTTGCACTGGCTTCCAGTGGCTCAGAGAATAAACTTTAAAACAGCTCTGTTTGTGTTCAAGTCTCTCCATGGACTAGCACCAAAGTACATCTCTGACATGTTAGTGCTGCATGAACCATCTCAGACTCTGAAAACCTCAGGGACCGGCCTCCTGCTGGAGCCCAGAGTCAGGACTAAACATGGACCAGAGTCAGGACTAAACATGGACCAGAGTCAGGACTAAACACGGACCAGAGTCAGGACTAAACACGGACCAGAGTCAGGACTAAACGTGGACCAGAGTCAGGACTAAACGTGGAGCAGAGTCAGGACTAAACATGGACCAGAGTCAGGACTAAACGTGGACCAGAGTCAGGACTAAGCGCGGACCAGAGTCAGGACTAAACATGGACCAGAATCAGGACTAAACATGGACCAGAATCAGGACTAAACATGGATCAGTCAGGACTAAACATGGATCAGAGTCAGGACTAAACGTGGACCAGAGTCAGGACTAAACATAGACCAGAATCAGGACTAAACGTGGACCAGAGTCAGGACTAAACGTGGACCAGAGTCAGGACTAAACGTGGACAAGAGTCAGGACTAAACATTGACCAGAGTCAGGACTAAACGTGGACCAGAGTCAGGACTAAACGTGGACAAGAGTCAGGACTAAACGTGGACCAGAATCAGGACTAAACGTGGACAAGAGTCAGGACTAAACGTGGACCAGAGTCAGGACTAAACGTGGACCAGAGTCAGGACTAAACGTGGACAAGAGTCAGGACTAAACGTGGACCAGAATCAGGACTAAACGTGGACAAGAGTCAGGACTAAACGTGGACCAGAGTCAGGACTAAACGTGGACCAGAGTCAGGACTAAACGTGGACCAGAGTCAGGACTAAACGTGGACAAGAGTCAGGACTAAACGTGGACCAGAGTCAGGACTAAACGTGGACCAGAGTCAGGACTAAACGTGGACCAGATTCAGGACTAAACGTGGACCAGAGTCAGGACTAAACATGGACCAGAGTCAGGACTAAACGTGGACCAGAGTCAGGACTAAGCGCGGACCAGAGTCAGGACTAAACATGGACTAGAATCAGGACTAAACATGGACCAGAATCAGGACTAAACATGGATCAGTCAGGACTAAACATGGATCAGAGTCAGGACTAAACGTGGACCAGAGTCAGGACTAAACATAGACCAGAATCAGGACTAAACGTGGACCAGAGTCAGGACTAAACGTGGACAAGAGTCAGGACTAAACATTGACCAGAGTCAGGACTAAACGTGGACCAGAGTCAGGACTAAACGTGGACAAGAGTCAGGACTAAACGTGGACCAGAATCAGGACTAAACGTGGACAAGAGTCAGGACTAAACGTGGACCAGAGTCAGGACTAAACGTGGACCAGAGTCAGGACTAAACGTGGACAAGAGTCAGGACTAAACGTGGACCAGAATCAGGACTAAACGTGGACAAGAGTCAGGACTAAACGTGGACCAGAGTCAGGACTAAACGTGGACCAGAGTCAGGACTAAACGTGGACCAGAGTCAGGACTAAACGTGGACAAGAGTCAGGACTAAACGTGGACCAGAGTCAGGACTAAACGTGGACCAGAGTCAGGACTAAACGTGGACCAGAGTCAGGACTAAACGTGGACCAGAGTCAGGACTAAACGTGGACCAGAGTCGGGACTAAACGTGGACCAGAGTCGGGACTAAACATGGACCAGAGTCAGGACTAAACACGGACCAGAGTCAGGACTAAACACGGACCAGAGTCAGGACTAAACACGGACCACAGTCAGGACTAAACGTGGACCAGAGTCAGGACTAAACGTGGACCAGAGTCAGGACTAAACGTGGACCAGAGTCGGGACTAAACACGGACCAGAGTCGGGACTAAACGTGGACCAGAGTCAGGACTAAACACGGACCAGAGTCAGGACTAAACACGGACCAGAGTCAGGACTAAACGTGAACCAGAGTCAGGGCTAAACGTGGACCAGAGTCAGGACTAAACGCGGACCAGAGTCAGGACTAAGCGCGGACCAGAGTCAGGACTAAACATGGATCAGTCAGGACTAAACATGGACCAGAATCAGGACTAAACACGGACCACAGTCAGGACTAAACGTGGACCAGAGTCAGGACTAAACGTGGACCAGAGTCAGGACTAAACGTGGACCAGAGTCGGGACTAAACATGGACCAGAGTCAGGACTAAACGTGGACCAGAGTCAGGACTAAACACGGACCAGAGTCAGGACTAAACGTGAACCAGAGTCAGGGCTAAACGTGGACCAGAGTCAGGACTAAACGTGGACCAGAGTCAGGACTAAACGCGGACCAGAGTCAGGACTAAACATGGATCAGTCAGGACTAAACATGGACCAGAATCAGGACTAAACGTGGACCAGAGTCAGGACTAAACATAGACCAGAATCAGGACTAAACGTGGACCAGAGTCAGGACTAAACATGGACCAGAGTCAGGACTAAACGTGGACAAGAGTCAGGACTAAACGTGGACCAGAATCAGGACTAAACGTGGACAAGAGTCAGGACTAAATGTGGACCAGAGTCAGGACTAAACGTGGACCAGAGTCAGGACTAAACGTGGACCAGAGTCAGGACTAAACGTGGACAAGAGTCAGGACTAAACGTGGACCAGAGTCAGGACTAAACGTGGACCAGAGTCAGGACTAAACGTGGACCAGAGTCAGGACTAAACGTGGACCAGAGTCAGGACTAAACGTGGACCAGAGTCGGGACTAAACGTGGACCAGAGTCAGGACTAAACACGGACCAGAGTCAGGACTAAACACGGACCAGAGTCAGGACTAAACACGGACCAGAGTCAGGACTAAACACGGACCAGAGTCAGGACTAAACACACGACCAGAGTCAGGACTAAACACGAACCAGAGTCAGGACTAAACGTGAACCAGAGTCAGGGCTAAATGTGGACCAGAGTCAGGACTAAACGTGGACCAGAGTCAGGACTAAACGTGGACCAGAGTCAGGACTAAACGTGGACCAGAGTCAGGACTAAACGTGGACCAGAGTCGGGACTAAACGTGGACCAGAGTCGGGACTAAACACGGACCAGAGTCAGGACTAAACACGGACCAGAGTCAGGACTAAACACGGACCAGAGTCAGGACTAAACACGGACCAGAGTCAGGACTAAACATGAACCAGAGTCAGGACTAAACGTGAACCAGAGTCAGGGCTAAATGTGGACCAGAGTCAGGACTAAACGTGGACCAGAGTCAGGACTAAACAGAATCACCAACAGCAGAAACATGAACATCCACAAGAGCTGCCATCTTTGTCTAATTGGTTCTGTCTTAGTTAACAACCCCCCTGCTGCGATGTGATTGGGCCGGTAAACCGCTGGTTCTTCCTCCAAACCAATCGGGCGAGTGGAGGGTCAGATGGATTTCTCTCGAGTTTGTGAATTCATAAATACCGTCAAAGAATCTATCCAGCTGACCAGGTTTAAGTTGAACACAGAATCAATAAAGAAGGTAAACCTAGAATAAATTATAAACATGTTCACTTGGGTCAAAAGTTCAGTGTCATTCCAGCTGTGATCAGACTTTCCTGTGTAAAAGCCACAGGGGATTTTCATAACTTTATCTGGTGTTTACAGTCAGCGTGAGTCAGGATCAGTTTCATCGATTCATTCAGACGGAGCGGTGAGTCAGAGCTGTTACGTAACACACTGGACTCGCAGGTGAGACCGGTCCGAGCCGCTTTTAGAACAAAACAAACACGCAGCCTATGTATTTTAAGGAAATGCGTCAGCGCAGTCAATGAATATTTATATCTGTGGTGGAAATAGGTTACGCTCTTTTTTTTTTACTGACAGTCAGAGCTACAGCCAGGCCTTGTCCACACGAAGCAAAACTCAGGGGTTCAAAACATTTTAACCCAAACCAGGAAGTCAGGTCCAGTGTCTAATCTAAATTATGTACTGACCTTTGTTGCATTCCCCATTCGGAAATAAAAAAGTAAATCACTTCACAGTTTGTCTATATTAACTCTTTCCCTGAAAATTACTTCTACTGACCAGGAAATACATGTGTCGGCTCTTTTTTACGTGATCAGCTGCTTCTGGAGGCCGTCGTTCTTTTCAAACAGATTACAGACAAAACATGTTGGACTAAAAACACAGTTGAGTGAGTTTAGAGCAGATATTTGATCTTTAAACTGAAGAAAAGCCGATCCTACTGGACTAGGACTCTGAGGAGAACGACACATGCAGCGAGTCTAGAAACGTCCTCTTCTGTGAGCGAGTGAAAAGTGTCAGAGGAAGTCAAACTACTGAATTTATTGAACATAATCTCTGCTCCATGAAAGAGGCTGAATCTATAGAATCTGCATCAGAAACACAGCGTCTGTTGGTTTAAAGATGAAAAAGACACTTGTCCTCATTGTTTTAATCATGTAAACCTTCTGTTTTTATCCTAAAGACATTATTTCATTGACGTGGCTCAGATTCTTTCACCAAAAAAAAGAAAAAAAGTTTGTATTCGAAAAAAGACGTCTTCTCAAAAGTTTGCTGTGAAACAAGGGATTTTAAATGCCTAGAAAAGGGAACGGATTAATGTAGAAGAACAATTCTTTTTTTTTAAATGAAAGTAGACACTTGTAGGTAGGGCTGGGCAATATCATGATAAAAATCGAATCGTGAGCTCATCTCTGTGACAATCTGCTTTTTTAATGAAATCGTCATATCGTAATTTCTTTTTCCAAAGTCTCACTTAAAAAGTCTCTTTTCAAGTTTGGTTTACAAAAATATATCCACTATAACTGAAACATGGATTCTTAGCATATTTTCAAGCTTAAAAGTTGATCCTAATGTTAGAAAAACTATTAAAATATACCAAATACTTGTTTAGTGGCAACACACAAAGTTAAAATAAACGATTATTTTTTTGTTTTTACTTTTTTTAATTGAAGGGCTGAGGTTGCTTGTTTTTGGGATTTATTTTCAAAGGCTTGGTCACTTATTTCTCTCTGAAAATCTGGCAAGACAGACTTTGACAGCTGGATTTTTCTGAAAACTCAGATACTTGTTTTTGCCTAAAAGACCAAAAAATAGACATGAATCGTGATAAAATCGCAATCGTGATCTGGCTCCAAGAAAATCGTGATATACATTTTTTGCCATATCGCCCAGCCCTACTTGTAGGTCTCATTTGATGTACAACATGTCATGATTTCAATTGCACAAAGTTTTTTGTGGAGCTGTGAATATTGTTCTCATGAGATAAAATTTCTGCATTAAGGCGCCAGGCTTACATGTTAAGTCAATGTAAGTTTGTGCCTCCAGTGAATTTGGTTCACAAATTTGCGTCTAGCGATGTTTCTCCAACACTAGGGTGACCAGACATCCCGATTTACCCGGGACTGTCCTGATTTTGAGCCGTGCGTCCCGTATCCTGTGCCAATCCCTCAAAACCATAGTTTTGTCCCACTTTTGCACATGCTCCGTCCCGTGTGTCTCGATTTTTAAAAAAGCTAAATCTACATGTGTTTTCAGAGCGTCGCTGAGAATACAAAACAACTATTTTATATAAGCCAATGCTGCACGAGTCAGTGAGAGCGGCGCGTGGTGCTAAACGTGTTCTCCTTGGGCAATGTGCATGTTAATCCCATCAGTTACCGTAGCAACGATGACAATATAAACCAATGACAAAGCTGAAATTACACGGGTGAACTTTCATGAGAGCTGCTCAGAGTTCTATGCAAGGGTTCTTGACAAAGCCAGCCAGGTGCACTCCAGCTTAAATACTGAAGTCAGAATAAGCTCCTGTCAGTGTAAGTATTTCAGTGTTTGTGCAATAGTTTAGTATTTTTAAACTGCAATATTTTCGATTATTCAAATTCATATTATTATTTATTTATTTTACTCCTGGTTTACAGCTTTGTTGGCCACCTTAATTTTAGTTCTAACAGTGTTATCCAATAATACATTTCATATAACAGGAACAAAAGAATCTGAACTTGTTTTGACTCAAGTTAAAACAGTATTTTTCTTCTGGAAATGTGTTGGTTTTTGGGCTAAATTATAGTGTCCCGGTTTTGAGCTTTGAAAATCTGGTCACCCTATCCAACGCAGGAGCTGGAGAAACTGAAATCTGGACGCCTGTTTGTGCGCATCCATCAATAGGGACTCCACTCCTGTTACGCAGAGACTGTTTAAATAATTGACTATTTTAGCTACTTTTAAATGAAGGGCCAGTCTCTTGTTTTGAGCTTTAACAAGCCGGTAAAGTCACATCACATGAATTCACCTCGGCCTAAACTTGTGTTTAATAATAAATCCCAAACCCGTCGTGTCCTTTCGAGCTTGGGCAAACATCTCAAGTCTGAAACACTCACTGCTGGTCATGTGGGACACTTTCTCTAACTTCTTCAACACTGAGTCCATTCTCGACGACGTCTGGTCCATTTCATCTCCGAAGTCCTCCAGCATCCTGAAGGAAACAGAAGAGAACACACCTTTACTGAGGCTGTTCCTGTTTTTATCTGGTTCACACACGAGGTTTGACTCACACAGCCTGATCGTCCAGCTCGTCCCCGATTCGACCCGACATGTCTTTGAGAACTCGAATACTGCCTGAGACCAGCTCCAGCTGCTCGTCCTGCTCCTGCATTATCAACTGGAACACAAAATCATAAAGTTTACTCCTGCATTATCAACTGCAACACAAAATATCAAAGTTTACTTCCTGCATTATCAACTGGAACACAAAATAATAAAGTTTACTTCCTGCATTATCAACTGGAACACAAAATAATAAAGTTTACTTCCTGCATTATCAACTGGAACACAAAATAATAAAGTTTACTCCTGCATTATCAACTGGAACACAAAATAATAAAGTTTACTCCTGCATTATCAACTGGAACACAAATAATAAAGTTTACTCCTGCATGAACAACTACAACAGAAAATACTTGTCGGAAGATAATAAAGCTTGTATAAAAGCCTGCATGACTAACTGGAAAGGAAAACATGGTATTTACATTTACACACGGACAGGAAAGATTCGTTGTGCCAGGTCGACCTCTGACCTGAGCAGGATGATGATCTTTACACATTAAGGGGCAATTTATATGACATAACTTTTCACGAATCCTAGACGTTTCTATGTCAGATTGGCTTCTCTTTTACCCGACTGCGAGCTACGTGTTTATTAAATCGGCTTTCCTCTGGATACGATTCAAGAGGTAGTTTCAGGGGCTGGTTCAGTGGAGACACTGCGGTGTAAACAGGAAAAAACAACTGTCAATGAAGACGGTTATGTCACTTATATGCGCGCAGTAGCCGCTACTTTAAGAGCGTAGAAGACGACTGCCCAGTCACTAAAAATCTGCAGAAGAAGCACCATAGCAAAAACAACTCCCGGATATTTCACTCTGAAAATGTGGCAACAACAAACTGTTTAATCTAGGGCTGCAACAAACAATTATTTTAGTATTCGATTAGTTGAGCTATTATTCTTTCGATTAATGGATTAGTTGTTTAGAACAGAAGAGTCCCTTGAATACAAGATTTTTAGGTACACTGGAAAAATGTACCATCTTAACTCTTTCATTGCCAGCCCTATTGTGACTTTGACCCTCCTTCCCTGCCAGGCCTTTTCTCTAATTTTAAGCAATATTCACAGCTCCACAAAAAACCTTGTGCAACTAGAATCATGACATGTTATACACCAAATGAGACCTACAAGTGTCTACTTTCATTTAAAAAAATAAATGTTTTTCTACATTATTCCGTTCTCTTTTTATAGGCATTTGAAATTCGTTGTTTTCATTAGATTTCAGCGTTTGACGAGAAACTTTTGAGATAACTGCCTTTTTCTAAATCAAACTTCATGTCAGTGTTATTTTTGTCTGTTCTACTTTTTGGTGAAAGAATATGAGCCAGTACAATGAAATAATGTATTTAGGATAAAAATACAAGCTTCACGTGATTAAAACAATGAGGACTTTGTGTCTTTTTCATCTTTAAACCAACAAAAGCTGTGTTACAGACGAGGAGGCATCACAGGACTTTTTCTACTTTCTGTCGCAGATTCTACAGATTCAGACACTTTCACAGGGCAAAGATTATATTTAACCCTTCAAACATGAACAAATACAGTAGTTTTACTCACTCTTGACACTTTAGGATCGCTCACAGAAGAGAAAGTTTAGTTTTTCTCTTCCAGACCATGTTCCAGACTCGCTGCATATGTCGTTCTCCTCAGAGTTCTAGTCCTGTAGAATCGTCTTTTCTTCATTTTAAAGATCAAATATCTGCTCTAAACTTACTCAACTGTGTTTTTAGTCCAAGATGTGTTGCCTGTAATCCGTTTGAAAAGAAAGACGATCCTTTAGAGGCGGTGTAGGTACAATATTTGCTCGGGCTGCAAAATCTACTCGGGCAGTTTCCGTCGAGGGTTGATGACGTCACTGAGACAGTTAAACAGTTTTTTCGGCTAATAAAATGAATTTATTGACATTAAAATACTATTTTAACATATGTTTTTAAATTAGTGTGCTATTTTAATCTATTTAATTTTTATTTTTTCAAAAATCTACATTTTAAAATTAATTATTATAGCATTAAATTAGTGTTCTGTTCAGATACAGTTTTATTGATAAATTATTTACTGATAAATAATTGCCCTAACCCTTGAAAACGTGTCTAATTTATCTGTATTACATACGAACAAAATGTATTTTTGTCTAGAATTTAATTTATCGGCATTAGTAGCAACTAAAATGTATTTTTAAAAGCCGTTTCATGTTTTTGGCGCTGCTGCAGTTTCTAAAGAGTCCACTAGATGTCACTGTGTACAAGTATTTGGCTTTGCTGATTTACGAGAAATGCCGATTTCAGTGATTAAAGATCACAGTTATCTAAGATTTATTGAATGGATGTCGTAATTTCGTTTAAAAGTATGCTACTACAATGATAAAAATACAATAACCACTACTCTATGTACAACCAATCAGAGCGCACGCATGACGTCTCGCTTGTGCTAACGTGGTGCTATCAAGCTAGCGAAATATAATAATTTTAAAAGTTCGGTTTTATATAACAAAGCTAAATTATGCTAACACTGATCATAAACAGCAATTAAAATATCGATTTTCTTGAGACTAAGCTCAAATATAGTTCGTTGTCGTCATGAAAGTGCGACCCGAGTAGATTTTGCAGCCCGAGCAAATATTGTACCTACAGCGGATGATTACGTAAACACAGCCGACTGCGCTGCATAAAGTAAACAGGAAAGACGTGCATTTTCCGGGTCCTGGGCTTTCCTCTGCGGCCTTGTGCTAATGTGATACTGCACTCCGGTGGTGAATATATGAAAGTGCAACATGATTGTTAAATGCTGATGCACCGGACACGTGCGTGAGAGAACCCTCTATCGCCGCATATAATAAAAAGCTTATGACATCAATTGTCGTCATTGGCAGGCTACGGTTGGGTTCGTTATGACGACAATTATCGTCATTGGCAGGGAAAGAGTTAAAAAGGTAATAAGTGCATAAGTGATTTGACTGTATTAAGATCTAATTTGCCAATGAAACAAGCATAAAATATGTAGTTTTTTATGAAAGAAGAAAATTATAAGCATTTCTCACTTGAAAATAGGAAAAAAAACACAAATAAGAATAAAAATGACTTGTTATTTTAAAGGAATCTTGAGAAGGACAAATTATACGTAAATCTAGATAAATATGACTTGACTCAAGCCTTTTTTCCAGGGTAACGTTATTTAAGAGGTTCTCGAAAATTTTCATCGCTCATCATCATCATCGCTGTTTATACAAGGTTTTCTCTCAATTATTCGATTATTAAATTAGTTGACGATTATTTAAGTAATTGATTAGTTGCGATTAATCGATTAACTTGTTGCAGTCCTAGTTTAATCTGTTCTGGCATTTGTCTCTTTCAGCCAAAGCACCTTTCATTACCACAAAGTCTCACCAACAGTGTCCAATGTTTCTTACCTGTGAGGAGACACAAAACAAATCTTCCAAGGCCTCTCCGGTGCTGATGATTCGATTATTCCTTTGAAATTCGTGTGTTCAGAAGAAAAGAAAGTTCCACAACAAGTATTTCGACCGTGAACGCGCAGGACAGCTGTCCAAGTGTCTGCGCCCGGTAAAAGCGAGCTGTCCTACCCGTGTTTGTGTCCAACTGTAGGCCATCTTTTTATTTTCCTCGTGCACTGGTCCTCGGTCTTCCCTGTGTTTGTTTTAGCCGATCCTTCTTTTTCCCCGCTCACTTTTCCTTGTTGATTCCTTCATTATTTTATTGATATACAAATAACTTGTAAACCTGTCAATGCCCGTGTTAATATAGACTGCATGGGGTCTATAATAGGTTTAATAAGACTGATGTGGAGTTCAAGGCCCAGAACACAATAAACAGTATTTATAGCTCAGTCTGTCTGACCTGCTGCTGCTCCTGTTGCTCCTGGATGTATCTGGAGTTTGCAGAGACGAGATGAGCCTCCAGTCCCGTCGAGCGCTCTCCGGACGAGATCAGGGCCTGGACACGAGAGCAAACACGGCTGGTCACAGAGGACACTTTCAACACATTAAAGAAGACTATTATTGATGATGAAACGTGTGTTGAAACTCTGACCTGTCTGTTCTTCTTCTCAGCCTGAGCCACGGCAGACGGACTGGACAGCTGCTCCTTCATCTCCTGCAAAACACAATCAGGAAATTATAGAAAACTAAATTGAGCTAAAATGCTGCAACATTTTCTTTAAAAATTTAACCAGTTCAATTCCCATGACACTGGAGAAGGTTTGTCTGTCTTTTCCAAACAGTTTTCAGTGAGAATGAGCCAAGATGGTTCTGTTTTTACAGGGTTGTACCAGTTAATTCTGCACTACTAATGCCCCCCCAAAAACCATATCTGACTGCTGCAGAGAGTTTAATAAATGTTATTTGTTTGTGTCACGTTGTCCTGCTCCGTGACCGTGTTTAAGTGACATTCAGAGTAACAAAAGTGCGTGATTGTCCTGCTCATCGGTAACAACAGGATTAAAGAGTCTGTGACATAAGAAAAACATAACAAGAGCAGGTCTTTGTCCTCAGTGACTCAGCTTCTGTCCCGCGTCTGACAAACACTTAAAACACTCATGACTCATGCTTTTCCACGCAGGTTAACACGACCTAATGACCTCACACGACCTCACACGACCTCACACGACCTCACACGACCTCAGATGACCTAAACTAACGACACCAACGTTACAAGAAGAACAGTCATCCTTCTGAAAGAGTCTTAGATCTTATTTTTGATGTAATTCATCCATTTTCTTCTACTTTATCCAGAGTTGTGTCGTGGAGGCAGCAGTCTGAGCAGGAAGCCCAGACTTCTCTTTCCACACTTTATCCAGCTCATCTGGGGGAATTCTGAGGCGTTCTTAGGCCAGTCCAGAGACAATGGGCTTCATTCATGACAGTTTTCTTAAAAAAAGTGTAACTTCCACTACTGAGAAAACTCAATGTCAGTTTCACAAACTGTTCTTATGAAGCCTGATTCCTTCTTAAACAGCCTTTAGGCCATTTTAACAACATTCAACTAAGAATATCAAATAACGTAGGGCTGCTTGATTATGATGAAAATAATAATCACGATTATTTAAATCATAATTTACTTAGAGACTAGTGTGCAGAGCATTATTGCTCCTTAATATGCAGACAGAGAGTGAAGAGATAAAATGTAACCGTGGTAGATCTCTTAGAAAGAGTTTGTAGTAAATGTATGGTTAGGTTTGTCTGGGCCCTACCTTTCCAACCTAGGGAAATGTATGTGCACTTAGTCACGGTTAATAATCACGATTCTCGATTACACCATTTTTGTAAACGATTATGGCAATAATCATAATTGAAATTGAAATTCGATTAATTGCACAGCCCTAATATAACACTTCTCATTTACATGACGGTGTAGTGTAGTCCCTCATTCATCCAGGAGTGATCCATAGTAGAAGTCTTCAAAGTAGTCATCTGGACAGTGTTTCCGAAGATACTCTCATTTACATGTTTTTTAGGTGAAAAAAGGGTCTCTGCCTGTGGGACATGTCTGGAACAGTTCACTGGGGAGGCTCTGCCCAGGTGATCACACAGTCCCTACATCAGTGGTGCCCAAACAGATGATCGAGATCGACTGGTCGATCTTGAGACAGGGGAAGTCGATCCCAAAGCCTGTCTGTTTATACGAACTTTAAAAGCGAGCTACAAACGTAAAACTACACAAGTGTAAAGTACACGCTCAATCTTCAAACGCAGCAACAAGAATTCTCCAATGTTGGCTCGCTGGAGCGCACAGCAGCCGCACAGCGCAACACAACAACGCAGCTCCTGAACGCGCTCAAAAGAGAGATGAGACAGAGGAGAGAAAGAGAGAAAAGAGCAGGAGAGAAAGAGAGAAAAGAGCAGGAGGAGAGAAAGAAAGAAAAGAGCAGGAGGAGAAGACAGGTAGTTCCACAGAATCTGCTAGTCTAAAAGTAAACTTTTTTGACATGGCTGTTTAAATAAAAGAATGTAAATCCATAGGTAGATCTTCAGGCTGTTCTCAGACTAAAAGTAGCTCTGAGCTGAAAAACGTTGGACTCCCCTGCTCTTGGCTCTGTATTTGTTCCAGACTCTGCTTTGAAACAGAACGTTCGAGGTTCCGGCTGCTCAGGCGACTGTCCAGGAGGCTCCTCTCCACATGGTGATGATGCATTTCTACATTTAGTCTATTTATTTTTAACTTTTTTATTACAACTTGGATCACAAACGCTCACGTTGCTCTTACCTGCACAGATTTCCTGGTTCGTTCCACAAAGTCTCTTCTCTCCTGAAGTTCATTGTCTCCCAGTCGGAATTTCCCCGGATTCGACTCCACGATGCCTGAAGTCGGTCAAGGATTCGACTTTGAAAAAGACAAAATACTGCTGCTGTTTATACCGAGGAAAAAGGCTGTGAATCGATTTTAAAGTCATTTTCATTTTCATATTGGCTTTATTATACAATTACAAGTCACTCAGCAATTAAATACTGACAGGAAAAAGTACAACTATGAACCTACAACTGAATATATTGATTTCATAGTAAAACGATTGATTACTTCCATGTTTTCTTTGTTAAATATGTGACCTCAGTGTACACAAGACACACTGAAACGAGGACATTTTGTGCAGGATATTTCAGGAACAGTGGAGCTTCAGAGAAACGTCGCGCTCGTAAAGTTAATTCAGAGGAAGTGAAGACAGCTGCACAAAGGAAGTCTGTGTTTTAAAATAATGAAGCTCATGTGAAGCTCCGGGACGAGGGTCAGACCTGAGCTGAACCCAGACCCAGACCCAGAAGGATACTGATGGTCTCGCTCAGGTCCTCCAGGTCCCAGTCGATGGCTCTCAGACAGTTCCTCAGCTCGTTCGTGCTCCAGTCCAGCTCGTCTCTGCTCACCTGAAAACACACACAGAGTCGCACTGACCTCAGGCTGGGGAAGAAAGATGGTGATAATCTGCTGTTCAAATCGTCACTAGGTTTCTTTATTTAATACAACTGACTGTTCACTTTGTTGTGTTTGAAATAAGTTTGTGGGAGGAGTTTAGGGGTGAGCTTCACTTAAAGGTATCGCCAACATGTTATTTTATGTAAGAATTAAATTGGGGAGCGCTGTATGGATATCCAGGTGTATTAAAACAAGGCCCTGTCAGGTGCTCTTTGGAAATAGTGGGTGAATTGCTTGATGAAGGCTTGTCAGAGCTGAAACGCGTTGGTGTGTTTTTTAATTCAAAAAGCCATGTTGGAATAAAGGCTTTTTAAGTTTAACCCTTCAGAGTGCCTTGGTTTTGTGTCTGCATTTTACCACCTTTTGGCAGGCAACTTTCTATTTTTGCACATGTTATTTTATGTGTTTTGCAAGACAATCTCAAATAGGTTTAACAGTTCAGGGAGCACTGCACTGTAACTTTTTAGCCCCAAATAGACTTGAAAAAAGGCATGTTTTTGTTATTTAGATTCCCTTGTTGGATTAAGAAAATACCAAAAATCTGCCTCTATACTTGCTATCAATCTACATACCAAGGCTGTGTCCCACCAAAGTGGGGTAGCCGGGTGACTGGAGCCTATCCCGGTGACTTTGGGCCTTAGGCGGGGGAACCCCCTGGACAGTGGCCAACTCGTCACAGAGTTAGACAGACAACCATTCACTCTCTTATTCACTCAAAGGGGAAATTTACAGTGATGTCCAATTGACCTTTCGCCGAGCCCCGCCCCAAAACTAGCTATTGTCCAATCAAACATTGTAGCAACCGTTGCTATGTAAATATGGTCCGTCAAATCTTGAGCTCCAAGCAAGATGGTGAAGCGATGTGCCTACGGTTTATGTAAACCGGACCGCAGATACCCAGAAATATTGACCGGAGGAGTTGTGTTCTTCCTATTTCCAAAGCCGAAAACAACTGGAGCAGTGCCTACAATGGATTAAACAGAGCGGGCGGCTCCTCTACCAGCTAAATATATCGAACAAATGTCTGCTTAAAGGTAAAACTAATGTTTAACTATAGCTATGGAGTTACTGTGTTGTTAGATCTAGAGGCAAAAACACAAACTAGACACAAGTTCTACCATGACGAGGATAAAACTGAAGAAGTTACGCTCTGCTACATTTAGCGAGCCCTTTAGCTTTAGCCAACACTGGTAGATTTAGCTCGCTAACATAGCCTCGTAAATGAACAATATTCTTGCAATAGAGAAAAATAGACCTTAACATATGAAAGTGAACTTACCCAGCAGTGAAAGAGCAGGAGAAGGCTGTGCTTGTTGTATTTGAGGAAACGTTAAAGATCATGGGTTTCTCTGATTTAGCTTGAGACCAGTAGCATTAGCCTCCATAGGAGTTTTTGTCCCCTCCGTTGTGTATTTTAATGTTTTGAATAAATCCCTCCGCTCCATAGTGAACCCCTTTTGTCTCGATCTAGTGGATATCGCGGAAAAATTGCTTTAAAAAAGTCACTAAGGTGAACAGGTGTACTTCTTTCTGTCATTGAAGTCTATGGCACTCTGTCATATTTGACGGACGTAGCAACAGTAACTAAGGGGGCGGGGCTCGGCGAAAGGTCAATTAACCTAAACATGCATGTTTTTGGAGGTGGGAGGAAACCGGAATACTTGCATGGCCACAAAATGGACTGCTTTTTGCTCTGGAAGAGGACCCGCTGAATTGTAGCTGTATTTTTTCACATTATGGCATTAACCCTTGTGTGCCATTGGTCACATAAGGTTTGTTTCAGTGTTTTCTTGTTACAAACCTTAGATCAAGCAATATTTTTAAAAAATCAATTCGAAATTTTGCTAAACACAGAGTCATGTCAATTCCAAATGTGCTGTCCTTATGTTCTTTTAGAGCTCTTTTACTTCACCTTTGTTGGCTACAATTAGGGTGGGTGGACAATATGCATATTTAAATGTAGTGTCCTTATTACAAAAGGTATTTTTAGTCAGAGCAGAAGTGGATTAACAGATTTAAGCAAAAAAAAAAGTTTGAAAAAAAAAAATATTTTACTTTAATTTTACAGCCATCAAAAAATTGGAATAAAAGGGCTCTAACAGGAGATTAGAAACTTTTTTCTAACGGGACACAAGGGTTAAATGTATCAGTCAGAATGTCCCAAAGTGGTTTTAACTTTCTAATTGTAGATAATTGTGTAGTTGACTTTTCAACTCCAGAAAGTTACACAGTGCATCTTTAAGAAGGTAAGCTGTCTGTGCCACTTCTGTACTGGACATAAAATGGACAGCCTTTCTCTGATAAATGTGGCCTATTAGTTTGTTGCAGAGCGCAGTCGTGAGCACTTAGTTTGAAACATTTAAAAGTGCATAAGTTAAAATGGAGGTGTTGCTGTTTGTTGTTTGTTTGAGCGGTGCATAAGCAGTATGTTTCTGCTGTCTGCTTATCAAAGTGTCTTTTTCCAGTCCCAGTATTGCTTAAACCCTTTCGGTCGGTTCAAAATAAGAATCAATTTCTGGTTCCCTAGAGCTGGACATGAACCCTGTGTGGACCTCATGTTTGTGGGTCAATCTCACCTGTGTTCCATCCTCCAGCAGCTCCTCCCAGCGCTCAAACAGACCTCGGGCTCGGGACAGGGCCTTCTGCACCTCCCTGACAAACACAGACAACAAGTTCATAAGATAAACCTCTATCTCAAGGTTTTGCATTTGAATAACAAATAAGAGTGATTCTAAGAAAATTAGAATGTATTTAATTTTCCGCAAAACATTTTGAGTCATAAGCATAAGATGATTTTTGTACTGTATTCTGAATACTTGGAATACTTTTTATATTGAAATGCAAATTAGGTGTTAATTTTAACGTGAAATTACAAAGTTTTCGTGTTTCTTCTTAATTCTTATTTCTGTTAAGTAATGCTAGTGATGCATCTCCACGTAGACAAGCGTTATAATAACTTCTGAACACAATAACGCGCTGTTTAAATCGCAGTGCTCATCGTGGGTTTAGTCCAACAACAGTTCATTCATTAGTCGTGTTCAAGATGGTCAAGGCGGTGCAGTCGGCTCGAGGCGTTAAGGGGGGTCGGGTCAGATGACAGCGCAAGAGATCAATCAGCGCTACGGACAGTGCTGTCGTCAGACCCGACCTCCCTTAACGCCTCGAGCCGACTGCACCGCCTTGACCATCTTGAACACGACTATTGTGTCGTCCGTGAGCTTCAGAGCATGTTCCAGTGTCACAAATCCTTTGCCAACAGTACGCCGCACTTGTTGTGAAAGTTTCGTCAAAGTTTTCATCGCGAAAACAAACTATTCCTCTTTGAAAAACGAATCCCATCCGTAGTTAAAAATTAACGATCCAAACGCTGCATCTTCTCTTTGTTTATCGTCAATAAAGTCCCGAAAAAGTTGAACAGATGATACAACCGGAGACAACCATCAACAAACTTCTAATGTACCTGTCCATAAAGGGGCAATCTGATTGGTCAGTCTGTCTGCAGGCCCCTGTACAACACCAGATCTGATTGGACACTGTTATTTCTGTGTCCCTGAAGGGCTGTGAAGTAGTGCGGGCGGCACAGACTGACAGCGTGACAAACCGCTGCTGTGAAAATATTACGCATTGGTTTTCTGTGGTGATTTTAACAATGGGTCTACATTTATTTTTGCATGCAATGTATTCCATTGATTTTATAAAAGTAACTGTATTCTGAATACCTCGATTGAAAGCCGTACTGTAACGGAGTACAAGTACTCATAAAATGTATTCAGAATACGTAACGGCGGCGGTACATGTATTCCGTTACTCCCCAACACTGTTTGTGGATGATAATGTGGTGGTACTGGGCTCTGTTAAGCTGGCTGCACACTAAAGGGGTTTAGGATTTTGGTAACACTTTATAATAATGTCCAGATACATATCATTTATAAAGGTTAGTTAACCATTAGGATAACATTACCTGATCATCAGTAAATGATTAGATAGTATTTACTAATATTGAGTAAACATTTGCTAATCATTTACTTCCGGCCCCTATTCTAAAGTGATGTGCATAAAAAAAATGTATTTAGTGATATACTGTGTTTTCTGATTCTCGATATCAGTAACAATATCCCAAACCCCAATTCTAAGCTTAACCATCGAATTGTGCCTAAACGTAGCCGAACTGGTTGTTAACGTTTTCCCGTGGTCATGTTGTTACGCCACAAACGTCACAGAAGCCAGTGAAGGAGCTCACTTTGATCCCACACTGGTTTACCTCAAAAGTGTAGATGATCTAACCACTACATGCACATCACTTTAGAATACGGGCCGGAAGTAAATGATTAGTAAAAGTTGGACATTATTATAAAGTGATTCCAGGATTTTTTGTGATTTTTAGACGCGCCAAAAACAGAACAGGCCACAGACTTTAGAACATTTACAGGATTATTAGTCTGACAGTGGCATTATGTGTCAGAAGAACAGAGGCGACACAGACTTGTGAAGCAGCACCAGCGAGCGGAGAACAGTGCGTGTGTCACATGATCGAGCACAGAGTGTTTTCTTTCATGTGCGCGGTTATAAAAGTCAAACAAACAGACAAAAAATCTCTTACGAAAATCCTTACTCTGGCCATACCTCCCCAAACTGGCAGAGGGGCACATCGGGCTTAAAATAGCTGAATGTTCTTAATTTCTGATCAATTTCAGTAACTTGGAAAAATCCAGTTGTTTAACATAATAGATTCTACAGGTTAAAGTTTAAAGTGTCTCTCTCCAGCGGCCGAGAAGTCGCTCACAGTCACAGTTAATCTTAGACGCAGAAACTCAGACACTTCGGCTGGACTTTAGACCTCAGACTCTCAACAACCAGGATTAATCAGCCAATCAACAACACTAATCAAACAGAAATGACACGACGGTACTGTCTGTAAATCTACACCTTTACAATGTTCTCAAGCAAAAAAACTTACAGTCCCTGACAAAAGTCTTGTCGCTTATCCATTTTGTAGAAACAAAAGCTTATAACCTGACTTTAAATTAATCGATTGGTTTTAGAAATGTCTCATATGAAAGCTAAAGCCCTCCCAAATTATGCTCAATATACTAAAATAAATTTGCTTCACTGAAGAAAGATTGATCATTTAATGAACACAGAAAGGTCAGATTTTGGCAAGACAAAAGTCTTGTGGCCTTGTCCTATGATGCACCCAATCCTAGATTACAGCCTCACCTGTGATCAGTTACTGATCAGTCAATTAGTGGGTGTGTAGAAAAAGAACCCCAGCACACCAGACCTTCACATCAACTGCAACTTGACCGTTGACAACATGCCTAAGATCCACCCTGAGACCAAAGAGGCTGAAGACCAGATCCACTGCTGAGGTGGCTGACACCTTCAATGTGTCTCAGCGTCAAGTACAAAGAATAAGAAAAAGATCTGAAAAGACCGAAGATGTTTCTGACAAGCCCAGGTCCGGCAGACCCCGCAAGACAACTGCTTGGGAGGACCAAGGCCAGCCCCTTTTCCACTGCAGCAGAGCTCCACCAGGCCTGGTCACCTCAAGTGCCTGTGTCAACCAGAACAGTTTGCAGAATTCTGTCTAGAAATGGCCTCCATGGTCGAATCAGTGCACAGAAACCAGCACTAAACAAAAAGCAATTAAAAAAACGTGTGGCATTTGCCAAGGCCCACAGCCTGCTGAAAGGATGGACACTGGAAAAGTGTCAGAAGGTGTATTTCTCAGATGAATCCTCGGTTGAATTACATCACAGCCGCCGCAAATATTGCAGGAGACCTACAGTACAAAATGGATAAGCGACAAGACTTTTGTCAGGGACTGTATATTTAAGTGACTAAACAACTAAATAATAGAAAGAATATGTGCCCAACTAATCCATAAGCAACATAATTTTAAGTGGCAACCCTAATCACAAGTGTTCAATGTATTATAAAGAACTGAAGATGGAAATTTAAGAAGAAGAAGAAGGAGGAAAAAACAGGTTTGACTTGCTGATCTGTGAGAAAATGCTAATGAATGCAAAATAATGGCGAAGTCTTGATGTTTCTTTTCATATTTTTAAAGACACAAATGTCATATATTATGGAAAATAACAGGCATAAACCATGAGCATCAGGTAAAGTGATAATACAATAAATCAAACCTCAACTTCTGCACAAACATTATGGTAAAAAGTGCACGAGGTTTGCACATTTTGTCACAATAACATCCACAAAACATAGAATTACAGCAAAAATAACAGATAATTTACGTTTTTTTCCCCCAGACTTTAAGATTATACAGTTTAACTACGACCAATGCGTTTAACATAAAGAAAAAGAGTGAGAAAGAAAAGCTGTGTAATGTAAACACAGCTGACACGAGCTGCAGTTAGCATCAGGCTAACAGCTCAGGCTAACACTCACACAAACTGCACTAAAACGGCTCCGTCTTTGTGAAATATCACGCGACACTTAAACAGAAGGTAGACGGGAAGCAGTCGTTTTGTTTGTTAAAGTTTTGAGCTGAATTTAACGAGTTATTTAGACAAATCTCACCCCTTCACCACGAAAAACGGGTCTTCCACAGACATGATGCTGGCTTCCGCTTCCCAAGCTGTGCGCGTGCGCGGTGTGTGGCAACAGCTGTGACGTCAGAGGACAGGCCTCCGTTTGGATTTTTATTTTTTAAAGCATTTTATTTTCAGCTTTTTTACGGAACACATTTAACGCATTCTTAAAGATAATATTAAGCCACGACAAACATCAAAACTACATGTACAGTTTGCGAACATAATTGTCTTTGTTCGATTTTTTTAGAGTAATTGGCTGAGTGCAGTTGTCTTGTTTTGGTTTAAAATACTACATCCTGTACATACAACGACTTCCTGTTCAATACTCTTCAATGAGGTTTTCACTAAATCAGTTTAAAACTAATAAATACTCTTTAGATCAGACAGTTGTGGTAAATGTTAGAGAAAACATGTTAAAGACTTTACATATTAGAGGAATATTTCATCAGAGAACACTTCTGTGTTTAAAAAGAGACATAATTGTGTCTAAATGCTAACGCTAACAGGAAATGGTTGTATGTACAGAAGTTAGCATTTTTGAACAATCGCAAGCCAACTGAAATTCCGTGCACACAGCCCATTTTAAAGACACAGAACTTACTGTACTCTTTATCTCTCTTGGCACCCCCTTCTACTCTATATGTTCTCTCTTTCCTCTCTGTCTTTTTTCCTCTCTTCTTTTTCTCTTTTTCTAAGCCTCTCTCTCCCTCTCCTTGTTTTTGTTCCACAACCCTTCTCTCTCTTTCTCTTTTCTCTTTCCTTTCTCTCTTCCCTTCTTTTTGCCCCCTCACTTTGTCTCGCCCTCTCTCTCTCTTTTTTCGTTTCCCCTTCTTTTCGTCCTCCCTCTATTTTACTCGTTCTATTTTTCTGCTTTCTTCCCCATCCCATTTCTTTCCCTCTTCTAACTCTCCCCTTTCCTCGCTTTCTCTCTATCGCTCTCTTTTTACTCTTACCTTGCTTTTCCTTTCACTCTTTTTCTCGTCCTCCTTCTCTATTTTACCCCCCCCCCCCCTTCAGCCAAGAGCTTATGGATAAATGAATGTTTCTTTCTTTCTTTCTCTCTCACTCTTTCCCTTCTCTCTCGCTCTCTCACTCCCCTCTTTCGCTCTCTTTTAGCCAATAGCATATGGATAAATTTATGTTCTCTTCTCTCTCTCTTCTCTCTCTTGCTCCCCCTCTTTCTCTCCCCCATCTCTCTCTTCCCTCTCCCTCTTTCATATCTCTCTGTCTATCTCTTCTCCCTCTCTCCCTCCTCCCCTTTCTCCTCTTTCTCTCTCTTTCCCTCTCTCTCTCTCCTCTCTTCTCTCTCTGAGCCCGGAGCATGTGGTTAAATGGATGTACTCTTCTCTCTCACTCTCTCTCCTCTCTCTCACTATCCCTCTCTCTCTCCTCTCTCTCTCTTCCCTCTCTCTCTCTCTTTCTTCTCTCTCTCTCTTTCTTCTCTCTCTCCTCCCTCTCACTCTCTCCCTCCCTCCCTCTCTCTTTCAGCCCAGAGCGTGGTGTGGTCAAATGGATGTTCTCTTCTCTCCTCCGTCTCTCCCTCTCTCTCTCTATCGCTCTCTCTCTCTCTCTCTCTCTCCTCTCACTCTTCTCTCTCTCTCTCTTTCAGCCCGGAGCGTGGTGTGTTTAAATGGACGTTCTCTTCTTTCCTCCGTCCACAGTATAAACGACACATTAAAAACTCAATACGAGCGTCACAAATGGACTGAGGCTGGATCCATATTAAACACACTTCCTGTTCCTCACGACCCACAATAATCACACCGTCCACTTTCCTTTTAGTCCCTCACGACCCACAATAATAATCACACCGTCCACTTTCCTTTTAGTCCAACAACGTAAAGAAAAACAAAAACACACATTACACTGCAAAAGCACATTTAGTATTCTAGTTCATTTACATTATTTTTATTATACTGTATATCTAGACCAGTTTAGATAAAGCCAACGTTGAACAAAGATCAGCATTTTATATAATGATCAATGTAAGGTTTTATCATACTAGACCAGGACTAACTAGACTAGGACTTAAACCAGACTATAACGGCAAGGTCTAAAGACTAAAACAAAACTGAACTAAACTATGATTAGGCCACGAAAACCAGACTGAACCAGGGCTAAAACTGGATTAAACCAGGACTAAACTAAAATTTAACTGAATCAGAATATCAGGACTAAAATTGAACCAAACAAGGACTAAACCAGAACTAAAAAAAAGGACTAGACCAGAGAAAAGACTGAACTAGACCAGAACAAAAACTGGACAAGAACTGAACAAAACTGGACTAGAACTGGACAAAAACTGGACTAGAACTGGACAAAACTGGACTAGAACTGGACAAAAACTGGACTAGAACTGGACAAAAACTGGACTAGAACTGGACAAAAACTGGACAAAAATTGGACTAGAACTGGACTAAAACTGGACTAGAACTGGACAAAAACTGGACAAAAATTGGACTAGAACTGGACTAAAACTGGACTAGAACTGGACAAAAAATGGACAAAACTGGACTAAAAACTGGACAAAAACTGGACTAGAACTGGACTAAAACTGGACTAGAACTGGACTAAAACTGGACTAAACTGGACAAAAACTGGACTAGAACTGGACTAAAACTGGACTAAAACTGGACTAGAACTGGACAAAACTGGACAAAAACTGGACTAGAACTGGACAAAAACTGGACTAGAACTGGACAAAAACTGGACTAGAACTGGACTAAAACTGGGCTAGAACTGGACTAAAACTGGGCTAGAACTGGACAAAAACTGGACTAGAACTGGACAAAAACTGGACTAAAACTGGACAAAAACTGGACTAAAACTGGACAAAAACTGGACTAAAACTGGACAAAAACTGGACTAAAACTGGACAAAAACTGGACTAGAACTGGACTAAAACTGGGCTAGAACTGGACAAAAACTGGACTAGAACTGGACTAAAACTGGACTAGAACTGGACTAAAACTGGACTAGAACTGGAAAAAACTGGACTAAAACTGGACAAAAAATGGACAAAAACTGGACTAAAACTGGACAAAAACTGGACAAAAACTGGACTAGAACTGGAAAAAACTGACTAGAACTGGACAAAAACTGGACTAGAACTGGACAAAAACTGGACTAGAACTGGACAAAAAATGGACTAGAACTGGACAAAAAATGGACAAAAACTGGACTAAAACTGGACAAAAAATTGACAAAAACTGGACTAAACTGGACAAAAAATGGACAAAAACTGGACTAGAACTGGACAAAAAATGGACAAAAAACTGGACTAAAACTGGACTAAAACTGGACTAGAACTACAAAAACTGGACTAAAACTGGACAAAAACTGGACTAGAACTGGACTAAAACTGGACAAAACTGGACTAGAACTGGACTAAAACTGGGCTAGAACTGGACAAAAACTGGACTAGAACTGGACTAAAACTGGACTAGAACTGGACTAAAACTGGACTAGAACTGGAAAAAACTGGACTAAAACTGGACAAAAAATGGACAAAAACTGGACTAAAACTGGACAAAAACTGGACTAGAACTGGAAAAAACTGGACTAGAACTGGACAAAAACTGGACTAAAACTGGACAAAACTGGACTAGAACTGGACAAAAACTGACTAGAACTGGACAAAAAATGGACTAGAACTGGACAAAAAATGGACAAAAAATGGACAAAAACTGGACTAAAACTGGACTAAAACTGGACTAGAACTGGACAAAACTGGACTAAAACTGGACAAAAACTGGACTAAACTGGACTAAAACTGGACAAAAACTGGACTAGAACTGGACTAAAACTGGACTAGAACTGGACAAAAAATGGACAAAAACTGGACTAAAACTGGACTAAAACTGGACTAAAACTGGACTAGAACTGGACTAAAACTGGACTAGAACTGGACTAGAACTGGACAAAAACTGGACTAGAACTGGACTAGAACTGGGACAAAAACTGGACTAGAACTGGACAAAAACTGGACTAGAACTGGACTAGAACTGGACAAAAAATGGACTAAAACTGGACAAAAAATGGACTAAAATAGACTAAAGCATGATCAGACCAAGCAAGGACTAAAACTGGACCAAACCTGGACTATCAAGACTAAACCAGGACAAAGACTGGACTAAAACTGGACTAAACAAGGAAAATTTGTCTTTTTACTTCAAACTCTCATGGACAAAGTCAAAAAAATATTTCATAAAGTCATTTTTTTCTAGTTTACAGAACAAAAGCCACACCTGTACTGAAGATTTAGACATGATATTACAGAAAACACATTGACAGATTCTTGTCTCTCTTTTCTCATGTGTCCTCTCTCTTTAGCTCCTCGTCTCCTCCCTTCCTCCCTCCCTCCCTCACTTCCTTCCTTCCTTCTTTGGGTCTTTACTGTAAATTGACCGTTAGATTCTGTGTCCCACCCAAAAAACCACAAACCCCTCTCCTTTAACACGACACTGAGTTGAAGAAGGGGGCAGATAGAGTTTCTTTTCCAATAATTTAAGCTGCTCAAACTGTTTCTGATGATGTGTTTGTGCAATTAAATAAATGCATATAAAATAGTAATGTGTTTCAGATCGACTCCACAACGTAGAAATCAGATTAGTTTATTTTGTGTGGCGCATATAAAACATAAAACAATAAAGCTGATTCATCTAAAACAGTGGTCTTGCCTTTTGGAAAAAAAATCATATCAAGGTTCAGAAAATGGGGGTAAAAACATAACCTATGTGAGCGCTGGAGCATGAGTTGCAGGACAATAAAAGTGTAATCAAACACAGGAAAGCTCCAGGATCTGAGTCAGACAGACTCCTCTTTCTGACCCGGGTCACTGTGCCACATTTGAGGTTATTATCCAGGGTTTTCCAGACAGATGAGGAGGGTCCAAGAGGAGCGGATGGAGCTGGGCCTTCTGCAGAAGCTGTTCTTCAACCAAATAAACCACAGTGTTTAACTTTATGTTGTGATGTAGGGCTTTTTAGATATTGAACATTGTGCATACTGTATGTGTCAAGTCAACAGAGTCAAATGAGAATGGATATGAGAATGAGACATTTTATTATTAAGCAAAGGTCATATCTGTAATGACTTATTTATATTTTGTCAAAATGTGCTGCATGGGGTATTTTTAACAGCACAACGAGAGGCGATCGAAAAAGTGACTTGTTGCAAAGGGTGTGGATTGAAAATAAATTGTCATTTGCCTATTCACGTTGATCATCTGATAAAAGAGCTGAAGCTCTTCTTGGCTTTTATTATAGACATAAGAACTGATTGGGCTTAGGTTACTTTCAGGATCCACCACTGTGAGCTGTCTGCACTGGTCTCCTGACTTTTGCTGAGCCTCAGAAGACAACAGCATTGGCTTATTTTCATCTATAAGGCCACCGTGAAGTAAATTGTCATCACACATGTGTTAGCTCCTGACTTAAATCCAGCTGCACTTTAAAGGAGTTCAACGATCTTTTGCGATTTTTTTGACGCGTCAAAAACAGAATGTCCCACAGACAGAAGGTGCAGAAGACAGTGGCTATAACGCAGCTCCTTGGGAACAATATTGGAACAATATTCAGAAATCTTTGAATTTGGTCAAATAAAGTTATGTTGTTATATTAAACAATAAGCACCTGCACTAGCGCCAAAAACAACAGTGAGTAGAGACACTTTTAGAACACGAAACGTTATTGCGCAATATGTCATAACGTGTAAAGACAACAAGGTAATGTTGGATTTGCTTTTCATTTGTTTGTAGTTGTGTACATTTCAGTAGATTTTACGTTTTGATCTGCGAAACACGACGTCGTAAACAAACAGCTGCGTTAAAACAGAGACAGGTTTGAAGAGTTAGTTTCACCTGCAGCAGAAGCAGAAGCAGCAGCAGGTCTGAGAACAAACACGGACGGCTAAAATAGAACAGAAACGACTTTAATCACATTCAGGAACACAGCTCTCTCTCTCTCTCTTCCTCTCACCCTCCCTCGCCCCTCTCCCCTTCCCCTCTCGCTCTCTCTTCCTTCCCGTTTCCTTATTTGGTCACAGGAACCACACAGCTCAGCTCCAGTCTGTACAATGGAATGTTCT
The DNA here is from genome assembly GCA_038363315.1 of Mugilogobius chulae. Lineage (NCBI taxonomy): Eukaryota > Metazoa > Chordata > Actinopteri > Gobiiformes > Gobiidae > Mugilogobius > Mugilogobius chulae. The sequence continues at coordinate 43,690,603 of CM076398.1, read as the reverse complement.
CAATCTGAAACTGCAGCTGAACATATAGTACAGCACAAACATGAGGCACTATTTGTATTGTTTTCATCATTTAAACCTGCTCGTGCTTTTGAGAATCAAATGCACAAGAAATAAAAAGTTTAGTAAAGCAGTCATGTGTTTCCCACCACAGGAATTGATGCACAAAGAAACGGCTGCATTTGCTCATCACCCTGCTGTTGTGACACATTGTGCTTATTTCGTTGCCCCTGAGTTTGTGCTACTCTGACCCCCAACAGACTAATTCACACCAAACACACGAGAGCCAGCAAAAGTTGCCAAACCGGTTCAGAGGAGCGACCCTCGGCTTGGTGTGAAAGACCCTTACACGTTCACAGACTGCAAGGCGAGTTCGGTCCGGGACGTCTCTGAGTTTGCCTTGTTCACACCAGCAGCAGTCCACTGCGGTCCGTTATTGCCCAAAGCCACGCGGATTCACGTGGATTACCGCAAGAATGCTCGTATTATGAATTGAAAGTCGCATCAGACCCCTGCGACTTCTGACAAAAATAGACTCTCTACGGATTCTTTCCACACGCACGACTCTCGAAAGTGCGCTCGCACTGCACCGAGGTCTGTGTACAAGGGCACGTTGGTTTTAAGCACTTTCTAAGTCTTGCGGGAGTTCTGCCTCGCACCGAACTCGGACTCAGTGTCGGGCAGGGGTTAACACCGGGCTCACACCGCATCCAGTCGGTACTCCGGTCAGGTGTACGGAGGCTTTTCGTTTCTTCAAAAGTAATGAGAGGCTCTCATATAGCACTCAGTCCAGTCCAGTGAGCCACATGGCTCTGCTCCGGTCGTCCAGATCTTTTTCGTTGGAAGGAACTTCTTACGGACTGTTGGAGCGCACCGGAGCCCTTTGAGATGAAGACATGACAAACAGTAAACCAAGCGAGCGCGGGTGAAGTGAATCCAGTGGTTTTCAAAATATCATTACATTGCTACTACTACAACAAATGCAACAAAATGCTCGACATTTACACAACTATATAACACACAGGATGTAAATAAATGTCCCGTGCTTACCCATTGTGTGGCAAAAAATCAAACAGAAAATTAACTAACTTGAAATAAGCCCAAAACTCGGTGCAAGTGTTTTTTGTTTGTTTTTTGTTTATGTGTCAGTGATCGAGAAACTCTAAAGCTGAGCGTGAATCCCTGTGAACTCGTGGACTCTACACATGCATGTTCTGGTCTCAGTGTGAGTGACCACCGGACTCAGACAGATCCGGATCCAGATCTGGACTGGACTGGAGGCAGTGTGAGCCCGGAGTAACTGTTTCAGATGCTGCTGTTCCAGTGACAAGAGCCGGACCATTGACGCCCCCTAATGTCAAGAACCCGCCCCAATTCCTCTCCAGGATTAGCCTGTCCTCGTCCTGCCAGATGAGATGTTTCCCTCTGCTAATGGACTCTGGCTCTACAGACTTAAACTCTATCTGCCATTAGATTCACGTCAGTCTTAGTTACATCTACAGCCAACCCGATCTCACAAGAAAGCATATAAACCACGACATAACAAGACAAGATTTGCTTAAATATGACACGGTGCAGTCCCAGTTCATTTCTATGGTGGTTGTAAAAATGTGTTATTATTTATGGACGTTAACAAAATCCTAATCTTAACCTGCCCCAAGCTCCAGCCTTAAACTTACCTGTTAAACCTAAAGAAAATGTCCCCACGTGATTTTTTTTTTCTCATTTTGCCAGAGTTTAAAGCATTTTACCCAGAAACGCTGCAGAATTCAGACCTTCTTACACACAGAAGTTTCTAATCACCGTGTTCTTCAGTCAAACGTCTCTAAGCTCAGAAAACGCTCAGCAGAAGCACAGAAACGGCCTTGGTGCAGATTTCTCTTTGTGTAAATATTGTCCGTAGCAACCAAACACTGCTCCATGACGACCAGACTTCCCGCTTCCTGATCCCGCGTGTGGGTTGAACTTCTCTGGGATTAGTTTGATGAGCCGGAGTTTGACAAAAGGCTGTGGTTTCTTACAGTAGCAAAGGTTTTGAATGGTAAACAATAAAGACCACATTAAAATTATAGAAAAGTTGTTTTTAGGGGACATGTTGCATGTGCTAAATGTGCACAGAAACATTTTGTCAGTCTGTAGGAAAAAAGAAAATGATCAGGACCACTGCAGCTGGAAGATTATTTAAAATTATGCATAGTTTGATTTAATAGATTTTCCTTCGTTATAGTAAAAATGATGGCTACACGTCCAAGGCTCTCTGATAGGATAAAAGTCTGCAGACCGGGTCCACTGCGGTTACATGATCAGGGAAATCAGACTAGGCTAGAAAAACGGACTCTACCTGGTTTTCCCCAGAAACCAGTCGGACCAGTTTTGCTCCTGTTTACATGCACAAGAGTAAACCGATTACCCTGGAGAGACTGGTCCTGCTGTGTCAGATTCACTACTGCAGGATTGAGGCTGTAATTTGTTAAACTACTTTAACATTGTTAATGTTGTTTATTTTTATTAACTGTTTGTAATACTGTTTGTTAAATGACACGTTTTTTTCAGGGACAAGTAAGACTGTTTTAAACATGTAGTTAAATGTGAGATTATGTGTGCCAGTTTGTGCAAGGCACTTTATTGTTCTAAAATTCGTAATTTATTGCTGGAATGTGCAGTGGACAGGGGTTGTGAGCATGCTCAGCATTTGTCCAGCTGCAGACCGATTGTCTGTTTACATGTGCTTTGGAAACTGGTTTAAATCGGACTAGGCTAGTTATCCAGTTTTCCTGGCCTCCATGTAAACGCCCTGAGTCGGTCTGCAGCTGGATAAATGTAACTGAGCAGCTCACAAGCCCTGTTCACAGCACATTCCAACAATAAATTAAGAATTTTAGAACTATAAAGTGCCTTGCACAAGGTGGCCCACACAATCTCACATTTAACTCCATGTTTAATACTGATCTGAATGTTTAAAACTGTCCCACATGTCCAGAAAAAAACTATGTCATTTGTATTACAAACAGTTAATAAAAATAAACAACATTAACAATTCAACATATTACAGCCTCAGTCAGGCAGTTGAGAATCTCTTTTTATCTGTGCATATGACTGAAATGCTTTGTCTGCACTATTTTCTTCTTTTAAAGTAAATTTTATGCTGATTATTTTTAATAATGTTGTATTGTAATTATTGATGTATATTTTCCTGCCTTGTAAAGCACTTTGAATTGCTTTGTGTATGAATTGTGCTATACAAATACATTTGCCTTGCCTTGCCTTGTGAATCTGACACAGCTTTACTTGTCTTTCCAGGGTAATCGGTTTACTCTTGTGCATGTAAACACGAGAGTAAAACTGGTCCAACCGATTTCATGGGAAAACCAAGTAGAGTCAATTTTTTTAGCCTAGTCTGATTTCCCTGATCATGTAAACGTATACGTGGTCTTCAGAAAACCAGTTTACGGCTCCTCAACAGGTCTGCCCGGGTTTACATGCTCTTTGGAGAACAGGTTAAATCAGACTGGGCTAGTTATCCGGTTTTCCTGGTCTCCATGTAAACGCCCTGAGTGTGAGAAAACAAACGTTCTGCTGCTAATTCAACATTTGTGAATGAAACTCGACCCTACGACCCTTAAACGTTCTAAAGTCTGAAGTCTGAAGTGGAGCAGGACGTTTAAGTGTGTCATGTTTTTGTGAATGTGTTTGGCTCCAGGCCCATGTTTATAGCAACAGCCCAACCTCCAGAGACAACAAACCACCACCACCACTCCTCCTCCTGTCTGTCTCTCTGCCTTCTTTTCTTTCTCTTCTCTTCTCTTCTCTTCTCTTCTCTGTCTCCCTCCCTCTCTCTCTCACCTTCCTTTTTTCTCTCTGTCTGCCTATTTTCTTTCTTTGTCTTTCTCTTCCTCCATCCCTTCACCCTCTCTCTTTCTCTTGCTCTCCCTCCCTCTCTTTCTCTCTTCTGTCTTTCTCCCTCTCTTTCTCGCGGTCTCTCCCCTCGTTCCCTCTCTTGCTCTCTCTCCCTCCTCTCTCCCCCTCCATCCTCACTCCTTCTCTCTTTTCTCTCTCTCTCCTTCTCTCTCTTTCTCTTTTCCCCCTCTGCCCCCCCCCCCTCCCTCTCGCTCTCTCCTCTCCATTTCTCTCCCCCTCTCTCTCTCCCTCTCTCTCTGTCCCTGGTCTACCCCCCTCTCTCTCTTCTCTCTCTCTCCCTTCTCTTCTTTCTTCTCTCTCTCTTTCTCTCTCCCCTCTCTCTCTCCTCCCTCCCTCCCTCTCTCTCCTTTCCCTCCTTCTCTCTTCTCCCTCTCTCTCCCTCTTCTTTCTCTCTCCCTCCCTCTCCCCACTCTCTCCCTCTCTCTCCCTTCCCCTCTCTCTCTTCTCTCTCTCTCTCTCTTCCCTCTCTCTCTCTCTTCTCTATTTCTCTATCTCTCTCTCTCCTCTCTCTCCCTCACTCACTCTCTCTCTCTTCTCTCTCTCTCTCTCTCTCTTCCCTCTCTCTCTCTCTTCTCTATTTCTCTATCTCTCTCTCTCCTCTCTCTCCCTCACTCACTCTCTCTTCTCTCTCTCTTCTCTATTTCTCTCTCTATTACCCCCCCTCTCGCTGTCTCTCTTCTCTCTCTCTCTCCTCCCTCCCTCTCTCTCTCTCCCTTCTCCCTCTCTTTCTCTCTCCCTCTCTCTCTCTCTCTCTTCTCTCTCTCTCTTTCCCTCTCTCTCTCTCTGTTGATCCATAATGACCTAACTCTTCAGTCTTTAAACTTCAGTCTTCTTTGTTCCTGCAGCGATGACGTCGTCGCTCACACATGACCTTTAATCACAGTCAAACTACTTTTACCGGTTTAAATCCTCTTGTTTGTTTGTTTGAGGCGTCGTAGTGACTGTGATGATGTAACTCTGCGAAAACAAAACATCAACAAGAGAAAACTGGATTATTGTTCCATTAATAAAAATAATAAAAACACTAAAACCTGATGCCTCTGGCTGAGACGAAAGTATTGCGACAAATCTCTCACACTAAAAGCACAACTCAAGCAAAAATGCAGACGCTTTACACACAACAATAAGCGTCACAACGTTCCTCAGACAAATGTTTTGAAGCTAAAATAATTACTGTGGAATTATCTTTTTGTATAATAATAAAGTGACTGGGTCTAGTCACAGAAATCACCAGAGAAAGTTTTTATATTTCCCCCGTGTGTCATATTCGAACCCGGACAGGCCGTGAAGGGCCAGACTTCGGTCATTAGTGTTACAAAATTATTATTATTGGAACATCATAGACTTTTTTTTTTACTATTTTGACCATTTAAACAACAAGCACTGATACATGCTCCTTAATCAAATGAAACAGATATAAAGAGTAACTTTAGCCACGTTTCCATTAGCCTGGGTCAGACCGGTTCACTTTGAAGCGGTTAGGGTTCTCTGTTAGGTCACTCACACATTTCTTAAATAAATAAAAAAGAAAATGGACCTGAATTTTTCTTCATGGCATCAGTCTGAGTGATTCACAAAAAGCAGTGCCTTGGATAATCTAAAGTCTGTGGCGGTGATTGCAATGCACCAGGCTGGATTATGGAGAGAGACGCTGGAGCAGGCCTATTTGGGCGACACGGTGGCACAGCGGTTAGCGCTCTGGCCTCATAGCAAGAAGGTTCTGGGTTCGACTCCCGGGCCGCCCTGGGCCTTTCCATGTGGAGTTTGCATGTTCTCCCCATGTCTGCATAGGTTTCCTCCGGGTACTCCGGTTTCCTCCTACAACTAAAACATGTCCATTAATGCCTCCCCTGACCCTTCCCCCAGGGCTCCCCTGCAAAAGAGATTCTGAATCTCAGTGGGACTTCCCTGGTTAAATAAAGGTCAATTAATTAATTAATTAACTATTCAACTTAAGGGTTGAATTTTCTTTTCCGGAACCCAGTTGAGGGTAGCGCAAATAACATCAATGCAAAATTGAAACAACTGATTATTGTGCATATTTTTAGCTCTTATTTCTTTAATGTGCAGTTTATTTGGTTAAATGGCGCAATATTTTTTGGTTTCGGGCCCCGGACCTGTGGTTGGGGACCCCTGAGTTAGACTATTGAAATAGGGAAAATATTAGAATAACTACTTTTATAATAAGTAACTCCCAACACTGATCACAGATAGGTGCCAAATCGGGCCCCCAAAGATATGATCTGGCTACTTTCTCTGCTAAATCTTAGACTTGATAGGGTCTTTTTTCTTTAGTTCTGGCTTAATCCTTTAGACCTTGTTTGGTCCTAGTTTAGTCCTGGTTTATTGCTGAGATTGTCTTATTCCTGATCTGGTCCTTGTTTAATTGTGGTTCAGCAGTGCAGAGAAGACAAACAAAGACTCTCTCCCCCTCTTGTTCTCTCTCTCTCTCTCACTCTCCCTCTTTCTCTCCCTCCCTCCCCCCTCTTTCTCTGTCTCACTTTCTCTTGCTCCCTCTCTCTGTTTCTCTCGCTCCTCTCCTTCTCTCTTTTTTCTCTCTCTGTCTTTCTCTCGCCCTTTCTCCCCTCTTTAGCTCCCTCTCACCTTCTCTCCCTCTCTCTTTCTTCTCTCTCTCTCTTCTCTCCCTCCTCCCTCTCTTATTGAGATTGTCTTAGTCCTGATCTAGTCCTTGTTTAATTGTTTTGTTGTCGGTTTGACCCTAATTTTTTCCTCAAAAGTTTTGTGCAACTATCCGGCCCAGAGACAATAATCTAATGAGAAAAAAATGTTAAATAGCCCTGCACTAGAGAGTTATAATATTCACAATAAAATTTAACCTGACAATGCAAAAAAAAAAAAATGCCCTTCATGTCAAGTCCTCTCATATAAACCACTTTTCCAGCCATGTTTCCACTTCTGAGACAAAGTTACCACCAAACAAAGTCATATTTACACACAACAGTCGCGTGCACTTGAGTTAAATCTGCTCAGGTGGTTTTGGGAGTTGCCGTAGTAACCGCAGAGGCCTCCCAAACATCCCATAATAACCCCAGACCGATGACATCACCGCCGTCAAACACGTTATGTAAAAACTGAACCTGACCCACATTTCCCCCGGCGCTCGGACCCGCCCAGGCGTTCAGAGCCGCGCCCTGCTTGGACTCCAGCCCATAATAACAACAGAGCAACACGCCAGTCGCCACGGAAACACGGAAACGGGAGGTAAAAAAGAAACGCACAAGTGGAGAAGTCTGCAAAAACTCTCTGCTCTTTCTCTCATGATTATTATTGCTTACTGTTGTGTTTGGATTGATTCCTACATGTTTTGTCCTGCAGAAAAGTCCTGTTTTCACCTACCACCTATCCCCGCCCACTTGCCTGTACTTACTTGTGATTGGTCAAAATGTGTTGGGTTCAAAAATGTCACATAGTTTAACTTGGAACATTAAAAAGGTAAGTTAAAATCTGCTGCTGGATCTGTTACATTTTGCAATAAAGAGGCGGGGCTTATCCCAATAAATGGGCGGGGCTTGTGTCTGTAAAGGGGGCGGGGTTTGTTGTGAGTATAAAATGAAAGCTTTAGCAGCAGATAATCTTTTTAGTTTTAAACATTTTTTGTTCTATTTTTATCCAGTGTTTTTGTCTCGCCTCCGCATCAGAGAGAGAGAGAGAGAGAGGAAGAGAAGGAGGAAGAGAGAGAAGAGAGAGAGGGAGGGAGAGAGGGGAGGAGAGAGAGGGAGGGGGAAAAGAGTGAGGGAGAGAGAGAAAGAGAGGAGAAAGAGAGGGAGAAAAGAGTGAGGGAGAGAGAGAGAGAGACAAAGAGGGAGGGGAGAGAGAGAGAGAGAGGGAGAGAAAGGGAGGGAAGAGAGAGAAAGAAGGGGAGGGGGCAAGAAGGGGGAGAGAGGGAGAGAGAGAGGGAGGGAGGGAGAAGAGAAAGAGGGAGAGAGGAGGAGAGAGAGGGAGGGAGAGAGGGGAGGAGAGAGAGGGAGGGGGAAAAGAGTGAGGGAGAGAGAGAAAGAGAGAGAGAAAGAGAGGAGAAAGAGAGGGAGAAAGAGTGAGGGGAGAGAGAGAGAGAGAGAGAGAGGGAGAGAAAGGAGGGAAGAGAGAAAGAAGGGGAGGGGGCAAGAAGGGGGAGAGAGGGAGAGAGAGAGGAGGAGGGAGAAGAGAAAGAGGGAGAGGGGAGGAGAGAGAGGGAGGGAGAGAGAGGGATGGAAGGAGGGAGGGAGAGGAGAGAGGGAAGGAGGGAGGGAGGGAGGAGAGGGAGGAGAGAGAGAAAGAGAAGAGAGAGAGGGAGAGAAAAGAGGGAGAGAGGAAGAGGAGGAGGGAGAGAGAGGGAGAGGGGAGGAGAGAGAGAAAGAGGGAGAGAAAAGAGGGAGGGAGGGAGGGAGAGCGGTGGGAAAAGAAGAGAGGGGAAAGAGGGAGTGAGAGGAGAGAGGGAGAGAAGGAGTGAGAGTGAGCGGTGGGAAAAGAAGAGAGGGGAAGGGAAGAGAGACAGAAAGAAAGAGGAGAGAAAGCAGAGTGTAAGTGTGAGGCGTCTGAGACGTTCTCCACGTCAAACTGTCTCCACGGCAACAGGCACCACGTGTAACGACATCATACCTTCATCTCCACGTTTCACCTTCATCAGTCCATCGTCTTCATCACAGAGCTGACAGACTGTGACCTGAACCTTTTCAAACTTTATCTGCAACAAGATTAGGATTAAATTATGATTATTACAGGCAACAGCTAAATTATTATTATTTAAAAAATCAATACATTAAGCCTATACAGTATATTACTAAACAATTAGAAGATTAGTGTTTCTAAAATATAACCGACACATTTTCCTCATAATATTTGATTCACCTTGAAGCCAACAGACAGTGTTGCCTTAGTAAACCATGAATAAAGCATAAATAAAGCCGCAATTATTCATGAACTAATGGTAAATTAATAAATGAAAAGTTTATTAATGCTTAGTAACTACTTAACTAAGGAGCTAAGGTTAGGATTTAGGGTTAGGGACAGGGTTCGGCGTAATGAATTAGTTACTAAGCATTATAAGCTTTTTTCTATTTATTAATCATTTGTTCATTTTGTATTAAGTCTTTATTAAGGTGTTATCAATGATTATTAAGCATAATTATTCTGTAGTTATTGTAAAGTGTTACCCCACTATTGAAATAGGGAAAATATTACAATAACTACTTTTATAATAAGTAACTCCCAACACTGATCACAGATGAGATGCCTGATATTTCATTTGAATCATAAATGCAGAACTTTATGAAAAATTAGACAACTGTCTAAACTAAAGAATGAAGTATTTTTCTGACAGCTGTACAAACACTTTGTGGCTTGTAAAAAAACTGTCTCCGAGATTAACTGTAGTAAAAATATTTGTATAATAATTGTGCTGGAATGATTGTAAAAGGTATAAAATGTAAAGACCTGCTCATGCGTGTGTTTGTGTGTCTGCAGACTTTAATGACCATGTTCCCACACGTTTTCTTTTTTCTGCCATTACGTTTGTTCACAGGCTGCAGCCGTCGCCGTGGCAACAGCGGACACGTGTGCAATGTTTTTCTCTGACAAAGTGAGAGAGAGAGAAAGAGAGAGAGAAGGAATAAAAGTATGAAAGAGAGAGAAGAAAAAAGAGAGGGAGAGAGAGAGAAGAGAGAGAGGGGAGAGAAAGAGGAGGGAGAGAGAAAGAGAGAGGGGGGGGAGAAAGAGGAGAGAGAGGAAAGAGAGGGGGGAGGAAGAGAGGGAGGGAGGAAAGAGAGAGAGAGAGAGAGAAAAAGGAGAAAAGAGAGAAAGAGAGGAGAGAAAAGAGAGAAGAGAGAGAGAGAAGAGGGAGAGAGAGAGAAAGAGAGAGGAGGGAGAGAAAGAGAGAGGGAGAGGGGGAAAGAAAGAGGAGAGAGAGAAGAGAGAGGGAGGGAGAGAAAGAGAGAGAGAGAAGAGAGAGGGAGGAGAGAAGAGAGGTGAGAGGGGGAGAGAGAAAGAGGGAGAGAGAGAAGAGAGAGAGAGGAGAGAGAAAAAAGAAGAGAGAAAGAGGGAGAGAGAAAGAGGGGAATGAGAGATAGAAGAGAAAGAGGGAAGAGAGAGAAAGAGAGAGGGTGAGAGGGGGGAGAGAGAAAAGGGAGAGAGAGAGAGAGAGGAGAGGGAGAGAGAGAGGTGAGAGGGGGGAGAGAGGGAGGGAGAGAGAAGGAAAACAGAAAAGAGAGAAAAAGAAGGAATAAAAGAAAATAGGGAGATGGAGAGAGAGAGAAAGAAAGAAGGAGAGAGGAGAATAAACAAATAAAAGAAATAGAGGTGAAGAGAGAGGGAAGAGAAAGGGAAAAGAGGGAGAGAAAGAATAAAAGGGAGAGAGAAAGAAGGAATAAAAAAAGAGAGAGGAAAGATAGAGGCACAAAATAAAAAAAAGATAAAACAAAGAAAGACAGGGAGAGAAGAATGAGAATCAGAAAAAGAGAGAGTGTGTGTGAGAGAGAGAGAGAGAGAGAGATAGTAGTCACCTGATTTACTCCGGGGCCAAACTCCAAATATGGAAAGAGCCTCGTCACCGTGGGCAACAACACGGCGACGTCACGGCTTTTCCACTCTCTCTCTCTCTCTCTCTCTCCGCCCCTGAAACTCTCAAACTCCAGCTGCTTCTGCTTCTTCTTCTGCTGCTGCTGCGGAGGAGGAGGAGAAGGACCAAATATGGACGTGTGGCGTCACAGAGAGAGAGAGAGGAGAGAGACGACCTCGCGCGCTCAGGTTCACGTGTGTCAGATGCCCTCACGGCTCCATAAAGAAAGATGTTTGTTGTGGTTTTTGTGAGGCGCTGCAGGAGAAAGGAAGAGAAAGGATTGTGTTTAGTTCAACTGCAAAAACACATTTAATCACACTTTTCTTCTTTTTGTTTCTGTCTTTATGTGGATGGGTTTTATTAAGGACGTTTGAAATAGTGTTTGATTCCGATGAACTATATTTGGCTTCGTTATTCAAAGAGTGCACATATTCCTGACTATTTAAAGGTGTGGTAGATGATTTTACACTGCGAACATGATTCTTCTCATAAATCCCTGGACACATGGTTAATATCGACATGTATTCATTTGTTTGCAATTACAGTCTATAATGGGGTGTCCACACTTCTTCCACAGTGAAAAGCATTTTGAACCTTCCTTGGAGCAAAAGGCACATAAAATACACGACTGTGAAATGTGACCTAATTTAAATGAACACCCACACTTCTATTAAGGCATTAAGTATTAATTTAGGTTTATATAACATTAAAATGTTTGTATTTCGACAATGATAGAAAAGTTGCTCAAATTTAAAATTAAAAACTTTACTTTTATATTTTACACCAAGTCTGAGGGCCAAAGAAATCAGTCCAAGGGCCGCAGTTTGGAAATGTCTGGTTTATAAACTTATAAACGAGTGGACCACTCAAGCTCAGCCAATCAGAGAGCTGCATTCTGCTCCTGATTAGAACAATATTCTTTATATTCACTTCAGACAGTACTCAGTTGTGTCATTTTTTCACAAAGTGCTGCATTTACTAAAGACTTTGTAGTTGAAAAAACAACGTTACTAATTTACAACTAAAAAAGTGACGTTAATGTTAAAATAGCACCTGCACAGATTATATATGGACTTTAAATATTAAAACACATGTTGTGTTTCATATGAGAACATTACATTGACTTAAATTCATTCATGTCGTCAAAACGACGCTGACACATGTAAAACATATCTTCTTTTAATAAAACATGTTTTAGTGCCAAAAATATTATTTAGATCTGACTCTAGCCCCTTTAAAATCGTGGCCCTAAGATATAAATTACAGTGGGTTCCAGCCTCCCCTCTCCTCAAAATACATTTTTATTTAATTTAAATTACACACAGACCCTTCGACCCACAGGCCCTTAAATACAAATATCTCAATCTTGCAAGGTTGTTTCAAGAGGTCTGGGAGCCCTCCTCTAGGAGAATTTTTCAAAACTCAATGCAATTTCCTGTATTTTGGTGAGTTTTAGATGCGATGATTCTATTGTGTGATGTCATTTTACTATAATTAAAAGATACGAGGCAGTTAAATAAACAAAAACCAGGGCACCCCCCATAAAGCCCAGATTTAGGGCCCCCAGATGCTCTTAGCTCGCCCCTGTAAAACTGAGCTTTGGGAGCGTCAACCTCAAGATAAGTTAAGGTTTATGAATTCAGAATGAGTTCTCTTGAGGTTAACAGACTGGGTTAACTTTCTGGTGGTGATACAATTGAGTAGAAGTAGAAGTAAAAAGAAGAAGAACCAGGCCCTGCAAGCCTTGACACACATAATATTTGTTTAGTGCAGCAACAATGCACCAAACGATCGGCCAATTGAACAAGACTATTTGCAATAAAAATAACATTGAACAAAACTAGGTTGTCCAAAATCTGCACAACCTAAGATAATATGTAAATTAAAGACATTCTGTCTTGTCTAAATGAAAGTTTTGGTCACTGAAAGGCCAGCTGTGTCTTTCAACTGTTTACGCTTTACAAATAAACTTCCCATTACGTGTAGAATGCAGTTAAGTCTAAGTATTTATGTCATGTTTGTTTTGTAGTAAAATGGAGTGGGAAAAAGAGAGAGAGAGAGAGAGAGGGGAGAGAGAGAGAGAGAGAGAGAGAGAGAGAGTGAAAGGGGAAAAAGTCAGTCACGGAGCGGATCTTGTGGCGGTCGTAGTAACACATTTGCTTCTAAGAAATGTCGTCATCTTCTGGAGTAAACACACAGAGGTTCAGAGCTGCCTCCTGATTGGCCGAGAGCCCGTCACGTGACCTGTGAACTTCCTCAATGCTGAATTCAGGGCAGGAGCCGCACATTCCTCTCATATTTCAGATGTTTTGTCCTTGTAGGGTTCTGCAGACGGAGCGTGTGCAGACAGATGTGACTGCGATGGGAAAAAGACTCACTTCTGTTACCTAAAGGCTCTGTAACTGATTTTACAGGTTTAAAAGAAACTAAAACTCTTTCAGGAGTTAGATGTTTTGCTCACTAATGCATTGTGAGTCTCATTAATGATTATCAAGGCTGAGCAAGAGACAGTTGTACTTTGTCAAAACGTATCTAAAAGGTCACTTAGCTTTGCCACAACAACAGCATTCTTGTCTTTACTCTTTTGGCTTAACTTGCAGGACACTTTTGACAATGATGTAATGTTTTTATGACCAACACACTTCTACCAAAGTGTAGTTTTCTTACCTGAACTATGAACACATCTGTAGTGACATAAATCTGTCCCACAAACATCACTCTGTTAGAACAAATAGAGTCACTACAGTCAGTGTGTTTACATGAAAACGGACTACTTGGTTTTCCTCTCAAACCGATTGGACCAGTTTTAAGGGCAGTACGATAACGTGATTTTTCTATGTCAGAGCTATGTGTTCATTGAATCGGCGTTCCTCTGGGTACGATTCAAGAGGGGTTTTGCCGCGGAGGTTCAATGGATACCACACGATTCAGGGGCAGTTTATATGACAACGAGTTTTCACGAATTTGTGACATTTCGATGTCAAATTGGCTTCTCTTTTACACGATAACGAGCTACGTGTTCACTGAATCGGCGTTCCACTGAATACGAATCAGGAGGTAGTTTCGCCGAGGACGTTCAGTGGATACACCGCGGTGTAAACAGGAAAACACAGTTGTCAATGAAGACGGTCAAGTCACTGACGTGCAGTAGCCGCTACTTTCACACAGTAGAAGAAGACTGCCCAGTCACCAAAAATGTCTCTTAAACCAAATCACCTTTCATTCTCATAAGGTAAAGCCAATGCGTCCAGCTTTCTTACCTGCGTATTGTATTGCAGAGGAGGAGACACAAAACTAACTAATCCAACGCCTCTCCGGGTGTTGAATGAGTCCATTCAACACCGTGAACGCGCAGGACGAGGCAAAGCGAGTCCTCGTCCCCGTGTTTGTGTCCAGCTCTCGGCGATCTGCGTCTTCCTCGCACACTGGTCCTCGAACCTCCGTGTTTGTTTCCAGCGATCTCCCTTTTTTCTTGCGCGCTGGTCCTTGTTGCTTGTTTCGCCATTTTATTGATCTGAAAAACTTGTAAACCTGTCGATGCTCGTGTTATCATAGACTGCGTGGGTTCACGGTGAGGTCATCTGGAGTCCTAGCACAATACCGCCACCTCCTGACGCGGCATAAGAACTACAGCATTTTCGGTCTATTTGTGTTTCCATGTAAAGGAAGAGTAGCTTGCCACGACACCATATAAACTATGAGCACAAAACGTTACGACTGTGACGGTTTTCTTGGGAACGTTGTCTTGTAAACTAGGCCTTAAACAGAAAAACAGTTGTCAATGAAGACGGTTATGATATGAGCGCAGTATCTGCTACTTTAAGAAAGAAGAAGAAGGAAGACTGCCCAGTCACCAAAAATGTCTCTTTAAACCAAAGCACCTTTCATTCTCACAAAGTGTCACAAAGTTAAGCCAACAGTGTCCAGTGTTTCATACCTGTGTATTGTAGAGGAGACACAAAACAAATCTTCCAAAGCCTCTCCGGATGCTGAAGATACGATTAGTCCATTGAAATTCGTGTGTTCAGAAGAAAAGAAAGTTTGAAGCGCTCCACAACAAGTATTATTTGACTGTAAACATACAGGACAAGACAGCTGTCTTCCTCTTGCTTGCGTCCAACTCTCGGCGATCTGCGTCTTCCCCGCGCACTGATCGCCGCGCACTGGTCCTCCGTCCTCCCTTTGTTTGCTTCGTGCGATCTCTCTTTTTTCTCGCGCGCTGGTCCTTGTTTCTTCCTTCGCCAATTTATTGATATGAAGAACTTGTAAATAGAGACCTGCATGGGACTAGATTTTTATGACCGCTCCCGCCCGATCCCGAAGCATCCGTGACGTTCCCGCCCGATCCCGAGGCCCCCGTGTGCCTGCCCGCTCGAGAAGCTCCCGCGGGTCCCGTTGGGTCCCGACTTTTTTTTTTTTTTGGTGACACGGAGGTTGCGTGGCGGCCCCAGGGCATAACAACACGGACACAAATGACTAAACTCTGCATAACTCTCTGCATCTAGACTTAAAATGATTTAGCACCAGCCTAAATAATCTGCAACAAGGCAATTATGTTCGTTTGACACATTCAATCATAAAGTCATGATGTCTGTGTATTTCTTACCTGAAATACAAAGCTCCTCACACCTCCAGTTTCTGCTAAACAAACACTTTACTTGCCCAAACTCCGTGTGTATTATCTCCATCTCCCCGTGCGTAAAAGCCAGCATTCATTCACTCTTCTGGGAAAGCTTACGCCATGCTGCGGCTGCTGCTGGCGCGAGGACGAACAGATGATGCTCCGATACGCATGCTAGACTAGAAAATACAGCAGTGAGTTTACGTGTCTGCACCTTGCAGGTGACCGTGTTGTGTCTCTCTGTTGAACAGCAGCGCGCACAAAGCCGTATTTCTTTCTACCTACGTAATATTTTCAAGACGTTAAAACCGCCCGATCCCGAGGGTTTGCTCACGGGTCCCGTGGGTCCCGCAGGAATTCCCGCCCGATGCAGGTCTCTACTTGTAAACCTGTCAATGCCCGTGTTTTCATAGGCTGCGTGGGGTCAACGTTGTCTTGTAAACCAGGCCTTACTCCAGTTTATATGTAAAGGGTCTTTCACACCAAGCCGAGGGTCGTGTGTTTTGTGTAAATGGGATTGCAGGCGCAGGTCGTGGAAGACTTGTTTGCAGAGTCTGCGTCGAAAGTTGCCGCAGATGCAGCTGTTTGATTGGTCCATGGCTACAGGAGAACCAGCGAATCAGTGCGCAGGAAAATCGGGTGTAAAACCAAAAATGACGCTCATGTAAAAACAGTATTTATGTAATGTATATGTATTATATACAGTGTTATACTGTAATTACAAAAAAATGGTCTCTTTTGCTGTTTGATCTATACATACCTGGCATCCAGTCAGGTCTGGAGACAAGTAACAGTCAGGTCCATAAAAAATCTAAAAAATAATTTCACACATTTTCAATCTGATTTGTATTACAGACTAGACCCATTCACTTTTTGTATTAAAACTACATTTAAACAAGCCTCAATCTCGCTGTCAAAGATCTGTATTTAATATTAGAATATTTAGAATTTGATGGTATTATTCACCATCAATAGTTTAGAAGAACCTATCAAAAAGTCAGCATGAATCACAGACTAACATTAGTATAAATAAATAAATATTGTTGTCTAATTCTGGCTAAACTTTGACACACGCTTCTGTCACTAAAAGCAGCCTCTGTTTTGACTCATATTTTATTCCCAAACCGATCCGCCTCTTTAAAAATCTCCTCTGAATGAACGTGAATCATAAAAGTGAAGCATTGACTAAACGTGTGCTGGTTATTTTTTCTTTCTTTGACAAACGGCCCACTTAAATCCAGTCACAGACACTTCCATGAGACTAATGTTTGAGTCACTGCTCCAGCCGGTTCTTCAACAAACACCAAACAAAAGTCTATTTATAAACCCGGAGCCGGCGTTAGATCACACCGAGCAGCATTCTCTCTCTGATATTTACCATCGGTTTGGTTTTATTGTTTGTAATAATTGCACGGTAAAAGGCAAGGCAACCAAGTGTATTCGTATGACACAATTCATACACAAAGCAATTCAAAGTGCTTTACACGACAGGGAAATATATAGAACAAAACAGCATTATTATATAAATATAAATAACTGTCATCACATTTACTTTAAAAGAAATAAAGAGTGCAGATACAACTTTTTTGTTCGTCCGTGAGTAGGTTGTTACAATAGTCTAATCTACTGGAGACAAATACATGAATAAATCTCTCTAAGTCAAGCTTTGACATTGTACATTTGGTTTTGGAAATGTTTTTTAGATGGTAAAAAGCTGATGATGTTATTGACTTGATGTGGCTGTTAAAGTTCATGTCTGAGTCCATAATACACCATTTTCACGATATGGCAACGCTAGCTTCGGTTTACGTGAGACCTGTGGATTGTGGATCTATTATATTATGTGGATAAGACATTGCTGCTTGTAGCCATTGTAAATTAGCCACAGTGGCCACTCCATTGGTGCTGCAGCCATAAAATTCTTCTATGGGCTAGAAAGCATTTTTTCCCAAAAGCCCAAAACTGTTTGTGTTCGACAGAAACAGCATCTAGCTTTAAGAACTGTCGGACTTTGTGGCAATTCTTACCTAGTTTCACATCATAAACTTTTTCCTGTTCAAAAGATTTAAGTTTTGTAAAAAACAACTTTTTAAGTTTTAGCTTTAGCTATCGCTGCTCACACTGTACTACCCATTCTGATAGGTCAGAACGGTCAGAACTTCCTGCTCCTCGAGCAAAGAATTATGAGGGAAACACAACTGCGCATGTTCCATAGTCTATAGCGCACCTAGCAAAAGGCTAAAGCTAATGGCCATGATGGCAACAAACACCAGTGAGCAGAAGCCATTGACCCACAGAGCTCGCCATCTTTGCTGTGGATAGTTCCAACTCGTTTTATTCATTCCTTAAGGGAAATTAACCGAGATGCGCTAAAACTAACAAATATTTAAAAACTCAAAGCAAAGAGCGGATGTCAGGTACATAACCACTGGCAGCGAATTCAGAGCTTCACATACGAGGAAAATACTTCACCAGGAAAACCTAAAAAGTGTGTAATTTTGGTGCAATGCTAAATGCTAACAAATAAATTAGCGTTATAAAGCAGACAATTTGATAAAATACATGACGTCCTAGGCCGAGTGTTTTTGTAAAAAGCTAGTTCAGTTTGTAGAGTTATTTTAACATTAATTATTAAATTAAGTACAGGTTAGCACTTCAGAGACAGAACGGCACATTTTATAAACACATGTTTTCCCTGTTTTTTATCTCGTATGTGAAGCTCTGAAAATGCTGCAAATCTTTTTCTGACTGTAACTTGTTGTCAGCTTTGCATCAATTAAATATTTATTTAGTTTACGATACTTGAGCTAGCCTCTCGAGGGAATGAATTGACCGGAAACAGCCATTCGCTGGTATAATCAGACTGGAACTAGCCAAGCTGCAGTGTGACTATTACCCCCAGATTTCTAACTTGAAGGTGACAGAGTGAATCCACTGACCCATATTCACCTGCTGTGTCATCTGCACAGTTGTGACAGCACACATTATTACTACGTATTAACAGACCTAATGGCAACATGTAAAGATCGAACAGAAGGGGTCCCAAGATTGACCCCTGGGGAACCCCACAAGTCAAGGCCATGTGTTCAGACAATAAATATTCAATTTCTAAAGTTAAAGTTAAAGGCCTTACGACAGATTATTGCACTTTTCTAATTTTATTTTTGCTTGGTGTGGTAGTCCTTGTGCTAAATAATTATCATAGTCATACAGAAGTTGCAAATTATGAAAAAAAACACAATAAAAGTTGAAAATTGCAGATATGTCGTCAAAAGCACCAAAATGCAAAGACAATTTATACACAGCGGACACAAGATCTTATCATGTGTCTTATTTATCAAACGTCTGAGTCATTTTTGTGGATTTTGGCCAATTTTTATAATGTGGTTGCTAGGTAACAGTTGTCGAATGACCTCTACATACAGTAAGTCACATTTACTGGACACAAGGCAATTATAAACCTCATCAAAACGCACAAACTGTAGAAAACAAGCAAAATGTGAACGTCAAATCCTGAATATAAGCATGTTTTATAACCAGTTTTATACAAATGTTGGGTGAAGTATATTGTCTGTATTGTCCTGCAACCAGCACAGCCACATTACATTCATTCCTGCTTTAAGAGGTTTTAGTTCCAGGTGTTGGCCCGTGTTTACTTCCTTCTATTATTCTATTTTTATAGTTGTTCTCCAAAACAAACTGCATTCAACGGCTGCTTCATAAAAACACTCTCACTTCACGAGGGACAGATATGAGACTAAACAAATCCAACATTATAGAGTCTGAAAGTTTAATTACAAGACTTACTGTGGCCTAGAGCTGTGGACTTGTAGTTGGACTATTGGGACTTGACTTGGACTTGAAGATCAGAGACTTGGGACTAGACTTGGACTTGACGATCAGAGATTTGGGACTAGACCTGGACTTGACGATAAGAGATTTGGGACTTTACTTGGACTTGAAGATCAAAGAATTGGGACTCGACTTGGACTTGGCGATCAGAGACTTGGGACTTGACTTGGACTTGAAAATCAAAGTCTTGGGACTGGACTTGGACTTGACAATCACAGACTTAGGACTAGACTTGGACTTGAATATCAGAGATTTGGAACTTGACTTAGACTTGACAATTGACAATGAGAGACTTGGAACTCAACTTGGACCTTGGACTTGGGACTTGACTTGGACCTAAAGATTAGAGATTTAAGACTCGACTTGGACTTGACCATCAGAGGCTTGGGACTAAACTTGGACTTAAAGATCAAAGGCTTGGGACTCACCTTGGACTAGACAATCAAAGACTTGGGACTCAACTTGGACTTGAAAATCAGAGACTTGGGACTGGACTTGGACTTGAAGGAAAATACTTGAGACTTATTACCAAAAATAAACGACTTTTTGCATAAAAGGGAAAAGTTTAATGAATCTCACAGAAATGTGTATCTAGGACATACAATACTGTGTCACTGAGCACGTTCCTAGTTCTTTTTTGTGCGTCTATTATAGGAAAATATTGTTTGTAATTAACAATTTTCACAGTGCCAAATAGAGACGTATTTTCTTTGCACCGAATAGACAGGTGTTTTGTTGAAACCAACATTTTGGGAATGTTTTCTTCGGGTTTAAAGTTACAAAAATGAGTAAGTTTAGATATTTCACTTGTAGTTGGTTCAGATTGGATTTTGTAAATATTCATACATAATACATCCACCAGAGAAATGAACCAAATCCTCTAGCTTCAAGTCTTAATATCACTTAGTTTAGCTTATTTCATTTGCACACAAAAAAAGAAAAATGCCAGGTTACAGCTAAGTTGCAAATTTCCACCTGCAGTGACAAGTTGTTGTTAAAAATGGCGTATGCAGCAATAAAATAGACATTTACGTACAAAATATTTGTTAGTACATTCACTCATCCAGTCATCCATTTTGTAAAACTACAGACTTCTACGAGACTGTCACACACATCCAAACACTATTTATAAATCATATTATTTCACACATACAAAGTGTAGCTACATGTCTTTGTTTGTCTGCTCTGTCAGGCGTGTAATCTGTGATACAATCTCATGTAAGAGATTGTTTAAGACTTAAGGCCTGAGAGAAGAACGATTACTGACCAAAAGAGGTTCTGCATCTTGCAACACCACGGCACTAATACTATATTGACTCACAAATCTACACCTCTGTCAGTAATAACACAAAAATATTCCTTATAAAAACAAGACTCTCCACAGACTTTCCTCATATCCGATAAGCCCCGCCTCCTTATAGTAAAATGCATAATTTATGCAAACATTATTACACACAGAGCCGAAAGTAATCCCAAAGGAATGTGACCAACTTAGTTCAACCTGTTCACAGAAACTAAAGAGTCAATCCTTTATTTGACTAGAGATCTGTGTTTAATTGTGCAGTGAGCAATCCAGTCCAGCCGTTCACAAACTATTCAGAACCACAATATTACACAATATTTCACGTTCTGTTCAAAATATATAGAATGTTTTTACTTTCAGAGTAAAACAGCGCAGAACGTCTGTGGAGTTACAATGCTAAGTAGTACATTAAACAAGTTTATGATAAATTTCTTTTTATGCTTGTTTTATAGACAACTTTGGAGAGAATTTAGGACTCATTGGACAAGTATGTTTCTATTAGACATATTGTTTGATTGGCTTTAATGCTTTTCACTTTTAATTGTTCAGTGTGTCAGAGATGTGGATTTGCAAATCGTGACTTGGACTCAAGTCAGACTTGAGTCACTATTTTGATGACTTCATTAAAAGGACTTGGACTTGTCTTGAACTTGAAGAACAGTTACTTTAGACTTGACCTGGAGCTGAGCCTCGACTTGGTACAACTTGATGCTCACAAAAGTTTTGCAAATTGGACCCTATATTTCCTCACTTTTTAGTGACCAGAAATGTAGGTTTACATAAATAGGGTGACCAGATTTACCTGGGACAGTCCCTGTTTTGAGCCCATTATGTACCAGCAAATGTATCCAAATCCACTTATTTCTCCAAATTTTACACAAGACACGTCCCATTTGTCCTGATTTGTGAAAACTCTGACACTTTCCAACAGTGAAGGAAGGAATATATTGCCATTCCCTTTGTCAAAATAGTGAAAATGTGCTTAAAAACTACCAAAACACAAGAAAAAAATGCACCAGTTTGCACTGACAGTAGTTTAAGAGTAGCCTATATACGTGAGAGTGAATGAGTCATGAACTGACTAAGTGATGAATACCTATTTACCCGCTATTTTCACCAAATGTTAATAACCCTCTGCAAAAACTTGTCCTGCTTTTTAATATTGAAAATATGATCATCCTTTAAATATTGTCTTTGAAATTGGAGAAATGGCCAACAAGATGTCTTTGGCAATTTGTTATAAAGACTTGAAACTAAAAGCAGAGGACTTGGACTTGTGGTGCATTGACTAGGGACTTGACTTGGGACTTGATTTAGACTTGAGGCCAAAAACTTGCTTGAGACTTGCAAAACAGTGACTTGTTGCCACCTCTGCAGATTATAATCTCTGCATGGCATCAGTATTTTAATTATTCAATCTTTATGCTGCATTCTTTTCTGTTTGTAACTTCCGTTGACTGCATTACAGTAAAAACTGTTTCTGAAAGCTGAAGTGAATGAACTCTTCCTCCTGACCAGTTCCCAGAATCCAGCGGTGCCCAGAGGCGGAGCGCGCGCGGGGGAGCACTCGAGTTCACGGCGTTTACGCGGAGGAGGTGTGGCCAGTGCGTGCGTCAGAGCGAGTACAAATACCGCCCCGCCGCTCTTGACGCGCTCATTCCTCTCCGCGCGTCACCGCAGACACATCTCACCCAACATCAAAACAAAAAAGTCCGTCAAAGTCAGAGAAAAGTGGTGAAAATGGAGATGAACGTAGAAGCCAGACGGATTTTAGCCGTGTCTATAAGCAAACTGTACGCGTCACGGAGCCAAAGAGGCGGGTTGAGACTTCACCGGAGCTTACTCGTGTCTCTGGTGATGAAATCCGCCCGGGACATTTACCACTCCACGGCCGCGCTCGTGGAGAAAGCTGCGGAAAGCTGCGCCAGCACGGAGGACACCATGGAGGCGATGGACACGGCGGAGAACCCGGAAAACCAGCCTCAGAGAGCAGAAGACAAAGAGAACCAGAGCCCCAAGCGACCCAGGAAGAGACCGGGGAAAGTGTCTGCGGTGCCAGACTTCCTCCCGGAGAAGAGGGCAAGGCTGGAGCCCGGAGAGGAGCGACACGAGGCGGGCGTAAACTGCAGCCCGAGCGCGCCGTGTCGGAGCGCGCTGGTGCTGGTGCCAAACGAGAGCCTCCTGAACCGGGTCATACCGGCGTTTTGAGCGGGACTTACAGCTCTAAAGTGACTGTAAAGCGAAAAACAAGAGGTCTACGTGATCCGAGCTGACCTACACTGGCTTTGTGAACAGATTTAAAGCTCCAAACGTGACGGAAAAGCGAAAAAGGAGCATGTCTGCGTCAACAAAACTGTCCTAAACTGGATTTTGGGGCAAGGTTAGCAGGTCAAAAGTGACTGGAAAAGCTAAAAGAGCACGTTAGCTTGACCCAGGCTGACGTACGCCGGCTGTGTGACCCCGAAATGGAGGGACTACGCTGGCTAAAGCGCATCCAGCCCGGCCTCTGAGCGCGCGGAGCCTCGGGGAAAGAGAAAGGAGACGGAGAAGGAGAAGCAACTTTTTTTTTTTCAAAGAGGAAAAGGAAGCTAGTCTTGGCTTTTGTTTCGAGGTGATTCACGCCTGAAACTGTGACTGTGCTGCTGACTCAAAGTGACTGTCGTAACCGCGAAGATTTCCTCATAAAAACAGACTGTGCGTGTGACCTGCGAGCGAGAATTACGGACAATAACCAAGAATTACGTGTGATTTTGGTTAAAGTTGTTTGTTTTGGTGTCAAACCTGGGATCAAATGTACTTTTAAAACGGCATAGCATCGCGTTTTAAGCTCAAACTTGAAAGAAAGAGACACGAATAGACGTTGTAACCGTTTATTACCAAGGAACCAGTGCGTAACAGTGACGTTTACGTACGTTATCTACAATTTACGGCGTTTTTATGAGCGAGACGTGAGTTAAAGCTTGTTGTCATTTTAAATCAACGGTAATGTATTTTGATGTTAGCTTCGCATCAACGTCGCCATAACGTTATAATGTGCTTGTTAAAATGATGTTTAAAGCCAAAATGTACAAGAATTCACTCCTAACTGACCAAAACGGCAGTTATTATCAATGAAATGATGTGTAAAGATGCCAAAATAAGCACAGAATTCAAGAATTGTAATGATTTTTAACAGCTAGCACTAGCCAAAGTGGATTTTACATGTTGTTTAAGCACTTGCCATTTGTTTTGATGCTAAAACTGAGAGCTAGCATCATATTCAAAGCCAAAAAGCACAAAAAGCAACTTTTAATTAACATAAACAGACTTTACAACTCTGTATTTCCAACAAACTCATGTGTATCCAACATTTTATTACATTTTACACTAGCCAAAGTTAATAATAATGAATTAACATGTAATTTTAAATGTTAGCGCTAACATTTGAAGTTTAGCTTTGAAACTATTTAGCTATTTCATGTAGTAACATCAAAATACACGAGTTTAGATCAAGTTCTAAGCCAAACTCATGAAAAATCCACTTAATATTTAGAATTAATAGAGTTTAACTTGTCAAAATGTCTATTTTTAAAACCAAAACTCAAATTTAGCATTAGCTAGCATTAGGCAAGTGCATTGTGTGACTTTGCTACTTGTTTCCATGGAGATATAATCACTTTATTGCTCAAAAATCTCTTGAAAACCATGCTAGCTTGTCTTGGTTTGTCTCCATGGAGATAGAGAAGTTAAATGTGTGGTAGTCAAGGCAACAAGCATCAGAAATATTCCAGAGTGCGGCTTTAAACTTGAAATTCGCTGTGCTTTCCGAGGGCTTTTTGTTGTTGTTCGTGAGAATGCCTTTGGGGAAGTTTGAGGAAGTGTTTTTTTTTTTTTTTAATCGTCCGCTGACTCAAAATGACGCAACACTCTGAGTCACGAGTTTAAGTGGGAAATGTAACCGCGGCAGCACAAACAAACACGGAAGAAGAGGCAGGAGAAAACGGGAAAAGGAAGGGGAATTCCGGACAGGACGAACCGGAATCTCTGGACTTTGACTCGTGCTGTTGTTCCTGTTGCTGTTTTATGCTGGATAAATGTTTTTAAAAGAGACGAAATACCTCACATTCAAAGCTGCTATTTTTGTTGTTGTGTAAATATTTGAATGTTGTAAAGTTTTGTAATAAACCAATGTGAAGTTTTGATATAAATGAGTGGTTTTGAGTGATTATTTTAGAGGCAGAAAGGTAAATATTGGCACACAGCTTGGGAAAAGTTCATCACATTGCCAAGTAAAAGTTTAAAATTACAGGACGTAAAAGGCAAAAGTAGGACTGAAGTTCACTACTCAAGTAAAAGTACAGTTACTTGTGTAAAAATGACTCTGGTAAAGTCAAAATCCTGCTGAAACTGCTTTATTTGAGTAAAAGTAGAAAAGCAAAAGTGTGTAAATGTACTCTCAAGTACGAAAAGTAAAAGTACAATCACAGTGCCAAAAGTTGTTGTTTAGTGTTGGTTAAAATTAGAAATTTGGTCACTTATTTCACTTGTTTCAAGAGATTTGACCTTGACTCAATTTGTCAATAAGTTAAGTAAAATAGTATAATAATAAATAATTTGACTTGATAAGAACAAATTTAAGGGGTGCACGGTAGCAGAGTGGTTAGAGCTCTGGCTTCCCAATAAGGAGGTCGTGGGTTCGACTCCCGGGTCGGACCATATCAACATCTCACGATCTCTCTGGGTGGAGTTTGCATGTTCTCCCCGTGTCACTGTGGGTTTTCTCCGGTTTCCTCCAAAAACATGTAAAAAAATTTCCCTTAGTGAGTGAATGAGAGAGTGAATGTTTGTCTGTCTAACCCTGCAGCAAGTTGGCCACTGTCCAGGGTGTTTCCCCGCCTGAGGCCCAAAGTCACTGGGATAGGCTCCAGTCACCCGTGACCCCTAACGGGATTAAGCGGTACAAAATGAATTAATGAAAAAACAGAACAAATTTATTGAAACAAGGCAGAAAACACATCGAAGCAAGTCGTATTAATATAGATACATCAAGTACAACCATCTTAACCAGACAAAAAAATAAATAAAGAATAAAATCCAGATTTTAGGACATTTAACCCTTTTTTTTTTTTTTTGCAGTGCACAAAGTTGGTTTGTAATATGTTGCAGCATGAGTTTGGCTTTACAGTAAGATATTTATAATTATTGTGACTTTTTTTCATGTGATAAATATTTAATTGTTAGACTTTTTTGGCAATTTTTTGTTCACAGAGCTCACAGCAGCTCTGTGGTGTTAAAACAAAAACTCTTAAAGTAATTAAACTGTTTTAAATATGTAGGGAATAAAAAAGTGCAGATACTTGTTGAAAAATGCAAGAAGTAAAAGTAAAAAGTCACCAGATTTTGTAATGCTAAAGTAAAGTACAGATACTCAAATAAAACTACTTAAGTACAGTACTTGAGTAAAAATCCTTAGTTACTTCTCTGGTTGTAAAACAGAATCTCTCCACATGTCGTCAAAAAGATTATTTGATTAACACATGACTGACAGCTCATTTATCACCAGATATTATTGTTTGTCTGCGTCATGATGCGGTCCAGAGTTACAATGTGGTTGCCAGGTAACAGTTGTGGAATTACCTCTACTTATGTCATGTTTACTGGACAAAAGACTAAAGAGGTTGTGCAGGTTAATGACATAACTGCCTCCGTACCAGAAGCACACATTACATTGTTTTATTTGTTTTTAAGTTTTAATTAAACACAGACAAAACTAAGCTCTTCACAGATTTAAAATTTTTTTTTAAATCTTTGCAAAATGATGATGATGATGATTATTATTAGTAGTAGTATTATTATTAGGGTGCACGGTAGCCAAGTGGTTAGAGCTCTGGCTTCCCAATAAGGAGGTCGTGGGTTCAACTCCCGGTCGGACCACATCAACATCTCATGATCTCTCTGGGTGGAGTTTGCATGTTCTCCCCGTGTCACCATGGGTTTTCTCCGGGTACTCCGGTTTCCTCCCACCTCCAAAAACATGCATGTTTAGGTTAATTGGGCAGCACTGTAAATTCTCTTAGTGAGTGAATGAGAGAGTGAATGTTTGTCTGTCTAACCCTGCGGCAAGTTGGCCACTGTCCAGGGTGTTCGCCGCCTAAGGCCCAAAGTTACTGGGATAGGCTCCAGTCACCCGCGACCCCTAACGGGATTAAGCTGTAGAAAATGAATGAATGAATTATTATTATTAAAGATTATTACTGTTTCAAAGTCGTAAATGCCGGATAAAGCTACATGGAGTACACTGCAAAAAATGAAATTGTTTGATTCTAGGATTTAAACCTGATTTCAAGGATTTTGATTAATTTAACCTTGGTATATTGTAGAGACATAGAATATTTCCCAGAAGACATTGCTTCTTTTTTCAAGCAAAATTATTTGCCAAAAGGTTAAGAAAACTGTTCTTCTAACTTCTTCTAATTTTAAGCCAAATTCCCTTAAAATCAGTTAAAAATATCTTCAAAGGAGTGAAATATTCTACATTATCCAGGTAAAACAACTCAAAACTGGATTACAATTCTGATTCCAAGTCATTTTAAGAAAATCTAGATGTATATTTTTTGCAGTGTAAGCTAACATGTTGTTTTACGATTCCAGATTATTAAAATGTGATGATCTTGTATAAATCATTGCAAATTTTGATAGAAAGTCAGACATAAACAAATATTCACATATTGTTTAGGGTAGGGCTATTCAACTAGATTTTTCAGAGGGCCAGATTTTACCGAGGATCATGACTTCTGGGACGGGTGGTAACACAATAAATTTTGGCACGAGGACTAGAATTGTTTCTTTAGTCATAATAACTATTGCTACAGTCAATTTTTATGGCACTACAAATGGTCCAAATCAGTGTTAAGCCACATAACCAAATCTGAACCAGCATAACACCAGTTTCAAACCGGGAATAAACAATGTCTGAAGCAGAATTAAATCAGGGCTGAAATATGCTCGGTAAAAAGTGACCAAATTAAATGAGATTTATGTTTATTTGGCCATATTTTAACTGTCTTCAAATAAGATTTGCCAATAGAACAAGAGCCAAGGGGATTGTTTTACTAAAAAAATAAAAAAAGACAACATTTTATCACTGTAATCTAATAAAAAAAAAAAAAAAACTGGAATTGACACAAGAAAATCACACTACATCCATGTGGCAAATCTTATTTTCAGACAGTAAAAATGTAATAAAATCAAGATAATTAGTGCTTTGTAATATTAGGAAAGTGAATTGAGAGCCAGATCAGATTCTTGGAGGGCCGATTTGGCACCCGAGCCTGAAGTTGAACAGGGCTGTTTGGGGAAAGTGAAGGAACCCATAATTCAAGGAATCAGTTAATTTTAAGATATATTTTTTCGCACAACAATAAAAAAAATGTGCGTCTCAAGATGTGGGTCTGATTTATGGAATACTCTAAGCCAGGCCTATTCAACTTAAGGCCCGGGACTAAGTTGGCCCTCCAGAGATCTGATCTTGCCCTCAACCCATCCATCCATCCATCCATTTTCTTCCGCTTCATCCAGAGTCGGGTCGCGGAGGCAGCAGTCTGAGCAGGGAGGCCCAGAATTCCCTATCCCCACACACTTCCGCCAGCTCTTCTGGGGGAATCCCGAGGCGTTCCCAGGCCAGTCGAGAGACATAGTCCCTCCAGCGTGTCCTGGGTCTTCCTCGAGGTCTCCTCCCAGTGGGACTTGCCCGAAACACCTCCCCAGGGAGGCGTCCAGGAGGCATCCGAAACAGATGCCCGAGCCACCTCAACTGGCTCCTTTTGACGTGGAGGAGCAGCGGCTCTACTCCGAGCTCCTCCCGTGTGACTGAGCTTCTCACCCTATCTCTAAGGGAGCGTCCAGCCACCCTGCGGAGGAAACTCATTTCGACCGCTTGTATCCGCGATCTTGTCCTTTCGGTCATTACCCAAAGCTCATGACCATAGGTGAGGGTTGAACGTAGATTGACCGGTAAATCGAGAGCTTGCCTTTCGGCTCAGCTCCTTCTTCACCACAATGGTCCGGTACAGCGACTGCATCACTGCAGATGCTGCACCAATCCACCTGTCAATCTCACGCTCCATCCTTCCCTCACTCGTGAACAAGACCCCGAGATACTTGAACTCCTCCACTTGGGGCAAGGACTCTCAACCCATCTTTCAAATATAGCAAATATATAGATATTCTTGTTTGCAGGATTTATTTATTTATTTACTTTTGGTGCAACTCTGCTTTGGATATGACCTGGTTTTGGCCTAATACTGGTTAGACTTGGTTCAGACTTGGCAAGTCCTAGTCTAGTCCTGGTTTAATGTTGGCTCAGTGCTGGGTTGTAAACTTTGTAGGGCAAATGTAGCAGTGGCTGTAACAGTAGTTATTAAAATTACAGAAACTGATTTTATACAATGGTTATTTTTGTACAAACCTTAAAAAAAAAAAAAAAAAAAAAAAAAAATGCGTTCACAAGTATGTTATAGAACACTTTTATGTATTATGTAACAGGGGTAGGAGCCTGTAAGTTTACACTTCTTTTTGAGCATTTAGTCAGTGATAGTGGCATGATATTCACCTGTGTGTTTTACTTTGATTGACTGCTCAAATAAATTTGATTTGGACTGTTTTGTTTTGCATAATATATAGATTTAGAGTCCTACAAAGTGTGGAGTTGTGAATGACAGAGAAGCATAAGCATAACCCCTATTTCTGACTAAAATTCCAGACAAAACCAGTTGAAACCAGCAGAAGTAATCGTAATCCCGGCGACACCGAGGGAAAAGCCACCTTTGTTGTGAGGAATGTAAACAGGAAGCAGCCGCCGTTCGACCAAAAAAGGAGATTTCAGCTTCAGAATGTGACAGTCGGTTCTATTTCTGTGACTGAGGAAAATGTTCAGCAGCAGCAGCAGCTCTGACACAACGTCTTTTAAGAACTCACGTCACTCACTGTCAGTGGTATTCATGTTTAACTTCAGCATTTATTACAGAAAAGATTGTCTATAACAGGAAAACTACAGATTTTTTTGCTTTTTTGTCAGTTTGCTCTCTCAGTAACAAGCAAACGTCCAGTCTGCTCTTCTCTGCTCTTTCTCTGAACATTTACTTAACCAGAATGTCTTTTTCAGAGGAGACCTGGGGGAGGTTATTGAACATGCTCTTGGGAGAAATCTGCAGGAAACTTGCGCAGACACAGGAAGAACATGCAAACTCCACATAGGTCCGTAGCTTCTAATCTTCAATGTGTCTTTTCACAATCTGGCAACACAAGTTCATCTGTGATTGTAATATCTTTATAAAACAACTATAGATGGATTTTCAGTCGACGTCACTTTCCGCTCTACTGAGCATGCTTTATGTAGTAAGAGCCACTGTCCATCTGCTTAGCTGGGGAAACTTCTTTGAATAAAACAAAACCGGACAAGAGCAGCTGTTTGGATCAGGTCTGAACCAGTTTCACAGACGTCTGTCTCCTGAAGCTTGAGACACAGTTTTTCTCTGTGTTTTTCACCTGAATGTAACTTTTGCACGGTAGAGTGGTTAGTGCTCTGGCTTCCCAATAAGGAGGTCGTGGGTTCGACTCCTGGGTCGGGCCATATCAACATCTCACGATCTCTCTGGGTGGAGTTTGCATGTTCTCCCCGTGTCACTGTGGGTTTTCTCCGGTTTCCTCCCACCTCCACAAACATGCATGTTTAGGTTAATTGGGCATCACTGTAAATTTCCCTTAGTGAGTGAGAGAGTGAATGTTTGTCTGTCTAACCCTGCGGCAAGTTGGCCACTGTCCAGGGTATTCCCCGCCTGAGGCCCAAAGTCACTGGGATAGGCTCCAGTCACCCGCGACCCCTAACGGGATTAAGCGGTAGAAAATGAATGAATGAATGTAACTTTTAAGGGTCGTAGGATCGAATTTCATTCACAAATGTGGATTTAGCAGCAGAACTTTTGTTTTCTCACAGATAAACTCTCTTGTAGTTACTGACAACGAAGCTTTATCGACTTGTTTCCACTGTTTGTGTCTATGAGCGATGGCTCTTTCTACAGGTGCGTGCACATCACTCGTGTTGATGAACAAAAAATCCCTCTACAGTTGTGCATCTTACGTACGGTTTCCTTGAACCTAAAAAGTGTGTTAAAGGGCACAGTGTAAGAAAAACAAACAAACAAAGTGATTTCCACTTTTGAACACCAGAGGGAGCCTTTCACATGCATTTTGCCTATTTAGCATGATGCCATCTAGCGTCAATAATCCACATTCCGGCCCGTAATAAAACATTTCAAATACGTATAAATGTATCACAATTGATGTGGATTGGTTAACAGTGCTCTCTTAAGTATTCATGTTGTAAAGAATAAATATGATTTAAATGTTTGTGGACTATAAGTGGTAATTAAAATTCCTCTCAATCTTACACAGTGCCCCTTTAATGTTGAGGCAACCTACTTTTTTAGTTGTAAATAAGTACATTTTGTGTTTCCACCAAAACGTAAAAATAAATGAGTCCACTGAGTATTGTCTAAACTGAATCATAAAGAGTTTTAGTTTAAATCAGGAGCTGAATGCAGCGCTCTGATTGGCTAAGTTTGACTGGTCCTCTCCAGTTTCAAGCTGAAATTGCAACCAAAAAGAATCAGCTACCACTTCTTTAAACACATTTCTATGCTAAGTTTCTTTCCAAATCTAGTTTATTCTTCAAATAGTAAGGTAGACTTCCAACATGTAAAAAACTTTTGTAATACGTATTTGTCTAACTTTTATGAGAGTGAACTAAAGCGGAAGTTTTGCATCGTAACCTGCTTCTGTCTGAGCTGCTGCCGCCGCTTTAATCCTGCGAAAAATGAGAAGGAAATATCTAAACCTGTGAGGCGATTATGAGGTCGAGGCCACATCCTGAGAGTGACACAGTTTCACACGATTACACAACAACATCACACACAAATACACACACATACAGCACAAATACACACTCATACACACACGCAGAGGAAGGGGGAGGAGCCACAGCCGAGGGTGTTTTAATGTTCCATGAGTCAGCAACATTTTCCTTTGTAAAGTCTGATTTTAGAAACATATTTGTGCTTTACGAGCTTTTATATATTTCTAACTATAACCTAATAATGCTTGTTGTAAATAGAAATGATAGTTTTACATGGATCAAGCACGTGTTTGTGAAGAAAAGTGTGACAATATGTTGAAACTGACAGGAAGTGGAGCCGTGTCCTAAAGCGATGACATCACTCTTGAGAAACGAGGTCATCTTCTGAAGCTATGAACATAAAAATTATACAATGACTGGGTTCATGTGTTGTTTTATTTCTCAAGTAAAAAAAAAAGAAGAAGCTCCATTAGAAAAGTTAGAAGCGACAAATGAGCCGCCTATATGGGTTATGTAAACTGATGCTTCTGCAAGTTGGAAAGTGGTCGTCTGCTACAAAATTATTCAGTCATTTGGCTCAGATAGATTGATATGGTACGATCTTCATACATGTGTCTGCAAAGTTAATAAATATTCTTGACGTGTGAGAAAGAGACTCTCCCTGTGCACAGCCTCAGAGCTGTGAACTTCTCCTCACGTCAGGATCGCTCCCACACAAAACTCACATCATCACAAGCTCACTGCCCATATTTGGTGCTGTCAATCACTGTCTGTTCACACACTGGGCGTCCGGGCATCTCCCACTGTAGCAAGTCTGTTTGAGGTTCAGTTGTGGGCGGAGTAAAGTCTCTGACTGTGTGTTTAGCCTCACTTTAAGTGTTTCAGTGAAATGAGCAATTCAAATCAAAATACAATTATACAATGATGCTGTTAGTTAATTAAACATTGAAACAAATTGTAATGATTAACACGATGAACAGCCCGACGTCCAAAATTATTAGACTAAAAAGAATAATCTAATTAAAAATGACAATAACTAACGACTTTGGTTTTCTTTTAAAAGACAATGTGTTTGATGTATTTACCTTGTCGACATGTTTCGGCTGCTGTCAGTGAGCCATCTTCAGGACAGTCACCGGTGTAGGTGGTGACGTGTCATATATCAGCTACTTCCTGGAGGCGTGGTCAGCCCGTCGATCAGACTGACCACGCCTCCTGTCGCCTGGTGGTCTCTGGAGGAGCCCGAGTCATCGGATCTGAAAACAACAAATATAAACGCTGGATCAAGGAGGCCATCGAGATCAGAAAGCGGGGCACCAACAGCATCAACCGCGACGACGGGGCGTTCCTCCTGTCCCATACCTGGGACACCCTCCTCCAGAGACCACCAGGCGACAGGAGGCGTGGTCAGTCTGATCGACGGGCTGACCACGCCTCCAGGAAGTAGCTGATATATGACACGTCACCACCTACACCGGTGACTGTCCTGAAGATGGCTCGCTGATAGCAGCCGAAACATGTCGACAAGGTAAATACATCAAACACATTGTCTTTTAAAAGAAAACCAAAGTCGTGAAATAAATGAAGACAAAATGAACATTGTTGGAGTGACAATAACTAACTTTTCCATTGGCCAGAATAATTAAATGTTGAAGTGACAGATTCCCTGAGATGTTAATGTGGGGCCTGGGGGTCGTCCTCCAGGAAATTTTGAAACAAATATTGAGAAAGAGAAAAGAGAGAGAGAGAGAGAGAGAGAGAGAGAGAGAGAGAGGAGAGAGAGAGAGAGAGAGAGAAAGGGGTAAAACGAGAGAGAGAGAGAGAGAGAGAAAGAAAGGGAAAGCGAGAGAGAGGTGAGAGGAGAGACAGTGTCCTGATCATAATAATCATAATAATAGTAAACACTGATATTCTCTCTCTCTCTTTCCTCAGAGTTGCTGTCTCTCTCTCTCTCTTTTCTCCCTCTCTCTCTCTCTCTTCCTCTGACCCCCCCCCTCCTCTCTCTCTCTCTCTCTCTTCTCTGCGTGTTTACTCCGGCGTGTGGAGGTAAATCCGTATTATGACATGAACCTGATGTGAAAGGCTTAACGTCACACAAACTGGGTCATTCATGTTTTTGTCCTGCTGTGAGTCAGATGCCCTCCCGCCTCACAGAAAACAAACCTCTGTGGGTTTTTTCCTTTTGGAGGCAGCTCAGGAAAATAACACTCAAGATGTAAACCCAGATCGATATTTAACACAAGAAATATAACTCTAAACTAAGTCAGAATTAGACTCATAAGTCAACAAGGTTAGTAAGTTAAATGAACTTATATGTTTGTGTCGACTTAACTTTAGAATGAGAATCAAGGAGAGAGAGAAGAGAGAGAGGGAAAGAGAGAAGAAGAAAGAAGAGGAAGAGGGGGAAGAGAGAGAGAGAAGAGAGAGGGAAGAGAAGAGGAGAGGGAAAGAGAGAGAGAAAGAGGGAGAGAGGGAGAGAGAAGAGGAAGAGGGGGAGAATTAGAGAAGAGGAAGAGGGGGAGAAAGGAGAGAGGGAAGGAAGAAAGAGAGAGTGGGAGAGAAGACAGAGAGAGAGAGGAAAGAGAGAGAAAGAAAGAAAATAGAGGAAAAGGGGGAGAAAGAGAGGAGAGAAGAGAAGAGAGAGAGAGGAAGAGAGAGGAGAAGAGGAAGAGGGGAAGAAAGAGAGAGAGAAGAGAAGAAAGAGAAAGAGGAGAGAAAGAGAGAGAGAAACAGCGAAGGGAAAGAAAGCGGAGGGCACAGGGAGAGAACACGACGCAGAGTGGGAATGAGAAAGGAGAGAGAGGAGGGAAAGAGAAGAGAAAGACAGCAGGGAAAAGCGAAGGCGGAGAGAGAGGGAAAGTGAAGAGAGAAGAGAGAGAAAGAAAAAGAAGCAATAGAGGAGAAGAAATGGTAAAAAGAGATAGAGAGAGAGGAAGAGAGAGAAGAAAAAGAAGAGGAAGCGGGGAGAAAGAGAGAAGAGGGAGAAAGAGAAGAGAGAGGGAAGACAAACAGAAGGAGATAGAGGAGAGAAAAGGGAAGAGAAAGAGGGAAGAGAGAGAGAGGAAAAGAGAGAGAAAGGGAGGAGAGAGAAGAGAAGAGAAAGAGGGGAGAAAGGAAGAGAGAGAGAAAAGAGGGAAAGAGGAGAGAGAGGGAAGAGAGAGAAGAAAGAAGAGAAAGAGAGGGAGAAAGAGAGAGAGAGAAAAGAGAAAGAGAAGAGAG
Organism: Mugilogobius chulae; assembly: GCA_038363315.1. NCBI lineage: Eukaryota > Metazoa > Chordata > Actinopteri > Gobiiformes > Gobiidae > Mugilogobius > Mugilogobius chulae. The sequence continues at coordinate 43,656,249 of CM076398.1, read as the reverse complement.
AGTGAAGAGAAGGAGAGAGAAGACAGAGAGAAAGCGAAGAGCGAGAGAGAGGGGAGACAGAGAGAGGGAAGAGAGAGAAAAGAGAGGAAAGAGAGAGAAGAATGAAGGAAAGAGAGGGAGAAAGAGAGAGAAGAGAAGAGAGAGGGAAGAGAGAGTGAGGGAAGAGAGAGAAAAGAGAGAGAAGAAAGAGATGAAAACAAGAAAGAGAGGGAAAAAGAGAGAGAGAAGAGAGAAAAAGAGATAAGAGAAAGAGAAGAGAGAGAAGAAAAAAGAGGAAGATGGGAAGAAAGAGAGAGAAGAGAGAGAGAGGGAATAGAGGTAGAGAGAGAAAGAGGGAAGACAGTGAGAGAGGAGAGAAGAGAGAGAGGGAAGACAGATCAGAAGGAAGAGGAGGAAAAGGGGGAGAGAGAGAGAAGAGAGAGGGAGATAGAGGAGAAGAGAGAGAAGGAGAAAAGAGAGAGAGGGAAAGAGAGAGAGGAAGAAAGAAGAGACGAGGGGGGGAGAAGAGAGAGGGAATGAGAGAGAAGGGAGTGAGAAAGAGGGAAACAGAGAGAAGAGAGAGAGGGCTGAGTCAATGAGAGTTTAACCAAGAGAAAGGAGAAAGATGGAGAGAGAGCAGAGCAGACAGCGCAATGGGGAAAGAGAAGAGAAGAAGAGAAAAGAAGGAGAAGAGAGCGAGAGAAGAGAAAAGAGAGAGAGAGAGAGAGAAGAGAAAGCAAGCAACAGATTAAGGCAGAATTGTATTTAAAGTGTTAACAAAGCGACATCTAAACCTGTTTTGTTCTGAGGCGTGTGAAGAACAAAGAGATCTCTCTGTACCTTTATAATCCTCTGTCAGCACCTTTAATGATCAGGTTTAATGGAATGTTTTTACAGTGTTAGGTGTGACAGTCCACGTGCTTAATGTGCGTCCTGCAGCGTGATTGGTCACTGCGTTGGTTTACACAGAATATCCAGGAAGTAAAGTGTAAACGCGTGTCAGCGATCGTTGGCGTTTCTGTGAGTTTGCAAATTAAAAACACAAAATAAGATTGAATAAAAAGTGAATATTTGACACGAGGCTAAAGAAGGAGGACTTTTACTTAATTTTCATGTCTGTTTGCTGATTGGTCGATTGCACTTGTTGGTTTTGGGGAACCGTCTGCACTTCTGTGAGATCTGACAGAGAGCTCTGGCCGAGTAAAAACAGCTGTAACACAAGAATTCTGTAACGTATCAACACACTGAAAGCGTTCATACACCACGACACAAAAATAATGTACCATGAGCACGATTTCAGGCCTTTTTTGCGTTTATATGTTGTGCCATTTATATTGAACAATTAGAAAAACGTAAAAAACAAACAAGTTTTATTGGGTTTATTGAGTAAGTCTAGGGCTGAGGATGGCCCCCATCAAAGATACAATTGGCTCAGTGCAGTTGGGTCCGTGTATGATTCGTTCATTTGATTTTTCGTTTTCAAAACAAAAACGAAAAAAGGAAAATTTGATTTGTTTTTTCGTTTTTTCATTTTTCCGTTTTGCTCATAAAACGAAAAAAGGAAAATATCTCTCTGATCCGTCTGTTTTCAATTTGGTTCTCAATTTAAACATGCAACAAGGTTCGGAGGTATTTTGTGTTTGTAATTTTCATTTTTTCGTTTTGGAAAGTTGTGAAGCCAGTCGCACTTCACTTACTGTAGTTGAACGGGGTACGCTGCCAGCGCCTGCGGTCCTGAGCTCCGGAGAAAGTGCCCGGGGATAGATCATGTCCCGTGCCATCACAGCGCCATACTCCGGGCCCTGAGAGCTCCAATGAAGTGCCGCGTCAGGCATCTCGCTTTGCACGGTGCAGTCCGATATCGTGTCTTTGGGTTGGTGCAGAGCCAGCCCGCCGCTCCTGAGTGCCCCATTATGCCCCGCGGACAGACGTGACCTGGGGTACGTGGGGAGCCATCTCACGGCAGAACGGTCCTGGGCACAGCGGATGTCGCCCACCGTCAGCGACGAGGCAGTAGCCATGGTTCAGTCTGGCTCTGAGGGAAGAACAGGTACCTGGAACAGCCCTCACAGGCCGTGGTGAGGAGGTGGCAGCTTCACGTTGGATTTTGCTCTGCAACGACAGCGAGAAATACCCTGAATGTACCCGCACACGTTGGTTTTGTGTGTGGGGAGACGCTGTGAGGTGTCGCTGTGTGTACGGTGCTAGGGACCGTCATTAAATTAGTCGTGCTTCATTGAAATGTAATGTAAGCTTTCCGTAATATTACATTTCAGTGAAGCACGAGTAATTTAATGACGGTCCCTAATCACCGTACACACAGCGACACCACCTCACAGAGCGTCTCCCCACACACAAAACCAACGTGTGCGGGTACATTCAGGGTATTTCTCGCTGTCGTTGCAGAGCAAAATCCAACGTGAAGCTGCCACCTCCTCACCACGGCCTGTGAGGGCTGTTCCAGGTACCTGTTCTTCCCTCAGAGCCAGACTGAACCATGGCTACTGCCTCGTCGCTGACGGTGGGCGACATCCGCTGTGCCCAGGACCGTTCTGCCGTGAGATGGCTCCCCACGTACCCCAGGTCACGTCTGTCCGCGGGGGCATAATGGGGCACTCAGGAGCGGCGGGCTGGCTCTGCACCAACCCAAAGACACGATATCGGACTGCACCGTGCAAAGCGAGATGCCTGACGCGGCACTTCATTGGAGCTCTCAGGGCCCGGAGTATGGCGCTGTGATGGCACGGGACATGATCTATCCCCCGGGCACTTTCTCCGGAGCTCAGGACCGCAGGCGCTGGCAGCGTACCCCGTTCAACTACGGTAAGTGAAGTGCGACTGGCTTCACAACTTTCCAAAACGAAAAAATGAAAAATTACGAACACAAACTACCTCTGAACCTTCTTCCAAATGTTGCATGTTTAAATTGAGAACCACATTGAAAACAGACGGATCAGAGAGAGTATTTTACTTTTTTGTTTTATGAGCAAAAACGGAAAAATGAAAGAACGAATAAACAAATCAATTTTTCCTTTTTTCGTTTTTGTTTTGAAACGAAAAATCAAATGAACGAATCATACACGGACCCAGTGGCTTTCGTACGTTCAAAATAGTCCATCCTGTACACACAACCACTTCCTGTGAAATGCTTTTCAGTGAGGTTTGGCTACACGATGGCGCAGCGGTTAGCGCTCTGGCCTCATAGCAAGAAGGTCCTGGGTTCGACTCCCAGGCGGCCGGGGCCTTTCTATGTGGAGTTTGCATGTTCTCCCCGTGTCTGCGTAGGTTTCCTCCTAACACTAAAAACATGTCCATTAATGCCTCCCTGACCCTTCCTCCAGGGCTCCCCTGCAAAAGAGATTCTGAATCTCAGTGGGACTTCCCTGGTTAAATAAAGGTCAATTAAATTAATAATTAAATACATTAAATTAGGTTTACATTACATCAGTTTAAAACAAATAACTCCTCAGATCAGACAGTTCTGGTGAATGTTACAGAAAACATGTTAAAGAGTTTATATAAGAGGAATATTTCACCAGAGACACTTGTGTGTTTAAAAAGAGACACGATTACTCTAAATGCTAACGCTAACAGGAAATGGTCGTATGTACAGAAGTAAGCATTTTTGAATGTACACAAGCCAACTTAAGTTCCGTGCACAGAGCCAATTGCACATAAACAGCGTCAATCATTTGTGCTTTTTTGTGCTGCAAAAGTTTCATTTGTACTGCTTTAAATGTTGAGACTTTAAAGAATATTTTATATTAAAACATTACAGCCTCTCAGGAAGCCTGAAAAAGTTCCAAAATGACCCAAAATGTTGTTAGTCAATTGTGCTTCGTGAGGTAATGTTTATTAAGGACAATTACATGAAGCACAAGGGCAGAGATATTTGTACCAGACTGTAGTTTAGATTGTAGTCCTGGGGAGGGAACACATTGGACATGTTTTTAGTTGTAGGAGGAAACCGGAGCACCCAGAGGAAATCTAAGCAGACACAGGGAAAACATGCAAACTCCACATAGAAAGGCTCATGACCTTCTTGCTTTGAGGCCAGAACGCTAACCACTGCGCCACCGTGTTGTGTAACCTACATAAAAACATATAAAATACATTACATCATTTCAGGCCAGCTGTTAGAGGAAATCAGAATAAACTTGATAATATTTATTAAAACTAAAGCCGCACAAACAAAGTGACTGACTGCATTTTGAACCGGTTTGGAGCTTTTCAAGATTACTGGGAGGTTGCATTCCTAGTCCTCTATTAGAAGGAAAAAAGAAAGTTCAAGTTAAAATCTGCTGCTGATTAAATGAACCTGTTGGAGATGGAAAAACACATATTATTTTCTTTATGCAGGACCGACAGATGCAGCAGTGAACAGAGATGAAGCTGAAGCAGTGAAGCAGCAGTTTGAGGGTTAAATGTGAGCGGCAGAAACAGGAAGTGAGGTGCTGCTGACATAAGGCAGAGGAGGAGGCTATTTTTAGACCGGACTCTGGATCGCTCTGTTTGTCTTCAGATTCTGGCTTCTCTTTAGGTCCAACGTGGGTCTACTTTAGGTCTAATGTGGGTATACTTTAGGTCCAATGTGGGTCTACTTTAAGTCCAACGTGGGTCTACTTTAGGTATAATGTAGGTCTACTTTAGGTCCAGTGTGGGTCTACTTTAGGTCCAATGTGGGTCTACTTTAGGTCCAGTGTGGGTCTACTTTAGGTCCAGTGTGGGTCTACTTTAGGTCCAACGTGGGTCTACTTTAGGTCCAACGTGGGTCTGCTTTAGGTCCAACATGGGTTTACTTTAGGTCCAGCGTGAGTCTACTTTAGGTCTAATGTAGGTCTACTTTAGGTCCAGTGTGGGTCTACTTTAAGTCCAACGTGGGTCTATTTTAGGTCCAGTGTGGGTCTACTTTAGTTCCAACATGGGTCTACTTTAGGTCCAGTGTGGGTCTACTTTAGGTCCAATGTGGGTCTACTTTAGGTCCAACGTGGGTCTGCTTTAGGTCCAACGTGGGTCTACTTTAGGTCCAACGTGGGTCTACTTTAGGTCTAATGTGGGTCTACTTTAGGTCCAATGTGGGTCTACTTTAGGTCCAATGTGGGTCTACTTTAGGTCCAACGTGGGTCTACTTTAGTTCCAACATGGGTCTACTTTAGGTCCAATGTGGGTCTACTTTAGGTCCAGCGTGGGTCTACTTTAGGTCTAATGTAGGTCTACTTTAGGTCCAGTGTGGGTCTACTTTAAGTCCAACGTGGGTCTATTTTAGGTCCAGTGTGGGTCTACTTTAGTTCCAACATGGGTCTACTTTATGTCCAATGTGGGTCTACTTTAGGTCCAATGTGGGTCTACTTTAGGTCCAATGTGGGTCTACTTTAGGTCCAACGTGGGTCTACTTTAGTTCCAATGTGGGTCTACTTTAGGTCTAACGTGGGTCTACTTTAGGTCCAATGTGGGTCTACTTTAGGTCCAGCGTCGGTCTACTTTAGGTCTAATGTAGGTCTACTTTAGGTCCAGTGTGGGTCTACTTTAAGTCCAACGTGGGTCTATTTTAGGTCCAGTGTGGGTCTACTTTAAGTCCAACGTGGGTCTACTTTAGGTCTAATGTATAGTCTACTTTAGGTACAACATGGGTCTACTTTAGGTCCAATGTGGGTCTACTTTAGGTCCAATGTGGGTCTACTTTAGGTTCTAATGTTGGTCTACTTTAGGTTTAATGTGGGTCTACTTTAGGTCCACTCCAGGTCTACTTTGAGTCTAAAAAAGAATATTTATAATTTGACCCTGTATGAATAAATTTGAACCTGTTCTTTTAATTATTTGTGTTAAAATATGTTTATTATATTATTGATTATTGGTTCTGGTGTGTTTTTACCTCAGGGATGAGTGTGAGCTGTAACACTTCCCACTCCACAGACACTTTACCTCCTCCTACAGAACAGTCTGGTTTGTGAAAGAAGAGAGAAAAAGAGGGAGGGGAGAGAAAGAAGAGAGAGGAAGGGGAGAGAAAGAAGAAAGAGGGAGAAAGAGAGGGGAGGAGAAGAGAGACACAGAGAGAGGGTGGAAAGAGAGAGAAGGAGAGAGAAGAGAAAGGAAAGGGAGAGAGGCAGAGCGAAAGAAGAGAGATAGAGAGAGAAGAGATTGAGAAAGAAGAAAGAGCGAGAGGGAGGGGGAAAAGAGAGAGATGGAGAAAGAAAGAAAGAAAAGAGAGAGGGAGATCGAGAGGATGGAAAAAGAAGCGAGAGAGAGAGATAGAGGGAAGAGAAAGAAGAGAGAAGGAGAAAGAGAGGGGTAGAGAAGAAGAGGAGGAAAGAACGATAAGAAAGATAGAGAGAGAAGGAGAGAGGGAGAAGAGAGAGATTGTGAGAGAAGGAGAGAAAGAGAGAGAGAAGGAGAGGGAGAAAGAAAGAAAGAAGAGAGAGATGGAGAAAGAAAATAGGGGGGGTTGAGAGAGATAGAAGAGAGAGAGGAGAGAAGGGGAGATGAAGAAAGAGAGAGGGAGGGAGAGATAGAGAAAGAAGAGAGAGGAGAGGGAGATAAAAGAAAGAGAAAGGAGAGAGAAAGAAATGTGAAAGAAGAGAGAGGGAGAAAGAGAGGGGGAGAGAAGATGAGGAGAGAGACGTGGAGAGAGAGAAGGAGAGAAGAGAAAAGAGGGAGAGAGATGGAGAGAGAAAGAAGAGATAGAGGAGAGAAGGAGAGATTGAGAAAGAAGAGAGCGAGAGGGAGGGAGAGAAGAGAAAGATAAAGAAGAGAGAAGGAAAGATGGAGAAAGAAGAGAAAGGGAGAGAGAGAGAATAAAGAAAGAAGAGAGAGAGGGGGAGATAAGAGGTGGTGAGAGAGGGATAGAGTGGTAAGAAAGATAGAGGAGAGAGGGAGAAGTGGGGGGTTGTTGAGTTGTCAATAAAACGTGAGTAAACTGTGAATGTCGGAGGAGTGTCAGAGAGAGAGAGAGGGAAAAGAGAGAGAGAGAGCGGTGATGTAACTGTGACGTAAACTCGCCCTTCACCCCCCCTCCCCCTCTCTCTCTCTCTCTCTCTTCACACACTCATACATTTTGTTGCTTCTCGAGGACATTATGTTGACTTATCTTCGTTTTTCTGCGGTCTGGTCTGAATCTCAGTTAAAACACATTCAAACCCACATCTGCAACTTTAGCTCATGTTACAGATCTAATAATAAAAGAGTTACGTCACAGAAGCCTTATTGTTCTGGTCCCGAGACGACTTTAAACCCAGCTGAGTCCATTAGAGCCTCTGTTCACGTCATCTCACAACATTCTACCGACGATAAAATATAACACAGACGTTTGGCGGATGAATTAACTTAGACATTCTGGCCTTACGACATTACAACCTTCGACAAACTGAACGCAGCCTATTGTGTGTCATAACCTGGGCTTTATCGTGTTGTTTGTGTGTTGTACCTGTGGTGAGGAGAACAGGCTGTGCTGCCCTTTGACCCAGAGAGGACCAAACCCAGGACACAGTGTGAGGTCAAAAGTCATGTTTCCATTAGAACCTGGATCTCGTACGGAGAGTTTGCTTTTCTGCTGCACAGTCCTGGTTCACTAGGACAAGGTTCACACAGAACACAGGTTTTCTTCAGGACAGACACTGGGCCGGGAGTGTTTCTGCTGCAGGTCCAGGCTCTCGAGGGTCTGTTATGTCACTCATACGTCACATGTTTTCTGAGGGAAAGATGCTGCAGATGAATGGGAAAAACATTCTTCATTTATCAATGTAAAACTCCTGTTTACTCAATCAAATGCAAGGAAAAAATTACAAATTTTTCACCATGTTGTCATATAGAAACAAGTCGTTTTATGAGTAAAAATGGCCAAAATCAAGTTTGTGAAGAAAAGATTTAAAATATGTTGCACATTTTAAGAAGTACAGCACTGATGACATCACAATATGGGTATATTTTCAATTGTATCACAAAAAAAAAACACAACTTTATGAACTTGTAGGCATGAATTTAACCAGCTGAATGTTCTCTAGTGTATTTCTATCTCTCAAGTTAAAAATAGCCTGTTACATTAGAGGAGTTTTGGCCCAATTTATTACTTGGTTGCAATTACTTAGCGTGATGTCATCATTTATGAACAGGAAGTATATTTTTAATCCCCCCCAAAAATACAAAATTGGGATATAAGTTGTAAAATGCCGATTCATATCTTATATATTATCCTATAGAGTTATCTATATTTATCCTAACTTCATATTAGTGAAATGAGTAGTTCAACTTGTCATAGACATTTTAAGCTAATCAATACATTTTAGAGCAGAGCTGGGCCTCAGACTGTTTTAATCTGGCCCCTGGTGTGCTTTTGAGCATATGTGCTACCATACATTTTTTTTTATTTGATTGACTTAGCTACAGACCATGCGTCCTTGCTTGAGGTCCAAATATTTATCATAATAAATGGTCAGAATAGTGGATTAGAATTTCTGTTTTGCAGAAAATTGTGCTTACAATATTGTCGAACTAATGACCACGGTGCAGCCTTCCACCATTTGTCCATTGCCCAGGCCTTTAATCAGAAGGCTTGGAAGAACAAAAATCCTTCACTCCAGGAATGTAAAGTTTGGAGTTTGTTACTTTAGAGTTTCATATAACACAGTGGTATATAATTTTTTTTAAAATAAATGATAACACATTTTAGTTTCTACATGAAAGCCTGGTAGGGAACAAAGGCCAAAAAAACAAAACTAGAAAACTGAATCATGTGTCAAGTGTTTTGTAAAGTATTATATAACATGAGGTGTAAAGTATAAAGTGTAAAGTGTTGTGTAAAGTGGTGCACAGTGTGATGCAGAGAGACAAAGACACAGAGTCGCTCAGAAGCTTGGTCGAATGCATTCTCGGTTTATTGGTTTAGGAAGAGTCTTGTTGAGTTACAAAATGCACTGTAGAAACAGCTCTCTGCTCAGTGCCTTTATCCGCACACATTTTTTACCTTTTATAGTTTTTTGGTTTAAATTTTCCTTTTTTTGTTTTTAAAAATAGAAGAAAAAGAAACACATTGCTTTTAAAAACATCTATCTATATATATTTTTACATATATATATACTTTATTTATTTTCTTATAGTATTTTTTATTCCTGAAGTTGACTGTTACCCACATAGTGGCATGCACATCGCACATGCAAATCGGTTTGAAATACTCTTTTTCTTGTGTCGCATGTTTTCTTTTCCCCGTCTCAGTTATGGTTCTGTGGCACTGGTGGACCGCAGCTTCACTATGACGTGTGCGAACATGAGTCATGAGGTGTCCAGAGGCGGCCATTTTGGATCCGAGCACCAGCAAACTCAAGCAGCCTCCACTTTGAACCCTTTGAGATGTCACCAAACAAAATAACGTCTTATTATTATTCATATTAACAGATTATGTCTCTACTTTATCCTTAGTTTGTGGCTTTTTTTGGGTGAATCTTCAAAGAGTAACCAAGATATAAAATTATTAACACTATTTTGTAATTTGTAGGGCTTGCATAGACAAACTAATTAATAAATGTTTAAGACATGTCAAGAGACGTCTCAAACGTGCGGCCCTAGAGATGATTTCATGTGGTCCCCAGGATAATTATTGATTATTATTAATTGGCCCAGCCATAAACTGCCTATTAACAATTTTAATTAAATTTTTATAGCGTACCGTTATATTATGTTTATAAAACCTGTGATACAACTAATCACATACAATTTGTCCAAACGTTCTTAAGAGGGAGCGTCTAACCCTAGTTACCATACTTTTATTTGCAGTTTTTATTGTTAATCACACGGACTATACATAATGAAACTAAGAATTAATGAATGTGGACATATACTGTATATGACCCTCAGTGGGTCGCGTGATGATTTCAAGATGTAATTTTACAATAATGACTTGTTTTTTTATCTATTTTTGTAACTTTAGCATCAGAATGACTGGATTTTGGTAATTTAAAGCTTTAAACTACAAAAATAAATAGTTTTCTAACATGAAATTTCAAAAGATATCCATATTATTTTGCCGTGAGGATCGAGAGTTGGTTATCCTTATTTAGTGGGTCCCGATCTAAAAGGTTTGGGAACCACTACTGTATTGTACGCTACATAGAACATAAAACAGTCCATCGACCAAATCTGCCTTTGATCATTTCGATCTTGGCTTCATTTGATTTTGAGACTCCTGATTTAGGGCTACCTTAGTTTATCTGACTAAAAATAAAACCTGGTATAAAAAATAATTATGAATTTTCTTGGAGAAGGACCCCCAGGCCCCCCATTAGAAATCAAATTTATCACTCTAAGATAAAACATTTAAGTTCTAATGATAAACAGCTGGTTTATAGAGCTCATAAGTATTTTATTTCCCTAGTCTGTCCTAACTTCTTGTATTATTATAATGCATTGTCTATTTGCTTAAACACTGTTCGACAAATGCCCTGTTTACAATAATACTGTAAAAATGTAAATATGTATTGAGAGTTTACTGCTCTTTCATAATAATTTTGTTGTTGTATGTCTGTTTCTAAGTTAGATTGTCCTACTTTTACAGTATTTGTGTTTACATTTGCGTTTGGTGCAAAGGGTTAAAGAGCGAGGTGGAGTTTGTGGAGCTGCAGATCTCAGGGACATGACCGAGTGTGAAACATGAGTCAGTCTGAACGTGTGGAAAGGAACGCAGAGGTTTACTGTCGAACCGTAAAGCAAATCAAAGTTTACTGTGAAACAAAGCACGACGCAGAGGTTTACAGTGGAACAACACGCTGAACTATCCTGTAAAACAAAACGCAGAGGTTTACTGTGAAACAACACGCAGAACTATCCTGTAAAACAAAACGCAGAGGCTTACTGAGGAACAACACGCAGAACTATCCTGTAAAACAAAACGCAGAGGTTTACTGTGGAACAACACGCAGAACTATCCTGTAAAACAAAACGCAGTGGTTTACTGTGGAACTAGACACAGAACTATCCTGTAAAACAAAACGCAGAGGCTTACTGTGGAACAACACGCAGAACTATCCTGTAAAACAAAACGCAGTGGTTTACTGTGGAACAAGACACAGAACTATCCTGTAAAACAAAACGCAGAGGCTTACTGTGAAACAACACGCAGAACTATCCTGTAAAACAAAACACAGAGGTTTACAGTGGAACAACACGCAGAACTATGCTGTAAAACAAAACGCAGTGGTTTACTGTGGAACTAGACACAGAACTATCCTGCAAAATTAAATACTGACGTGTACTGTAAAACTAAGTGTAGATGTTTACTGTGGAATAACGTGACACTGCTGTATACACTTCCTTACTGTAAAACAAAACACAGAACTATCCTGTAAAATGAAATACCTAAGTGTACTGTAAAACTAATAGTAGATGTTTACTGTGGAATAACGTGAAGCTGCTGTAAAACAAATACGTTTCCTTACTGTAAAACAAAACACAGAAGTGTACTGCATAAGAAAATGCAGAAGTGTACTGTAAAACTATGCGCGGATGTGTATTGTACAACAACACAAAGTTAGAGTTACTGTAAAACTAATAAGCAGAAGTGTACTGTAAAACAAAGCAAACTCAGAGGCTTACTGTAGAACAACAAAAAGATACTACTCTAAAACAAAATGCAGAACCGTACTGTAAAACAAAGCACAGAACTGTCCTCTAAAATGAAACACTGAAGCGTACTGTAAAAATAAAACAAGACGGAGAGTTTTACTGTAGAACTGTAAAGCTAATGAATGGAAGTGTACTGTAAAAACACAAAAGTTTACTCTCGAACCAAAATGGAGATATGGTAGAATAAATATAATTCCTTACTGTAAAACAAAACGTAAAGCCTACTGTAAAAAAACAACAACTGTGTAATAAAACATAGAACTACTGTAACATAAATACACTTCTTTATTGTAAAACAAAATGCAAACAAAAGTGTGCTGTTAAAATAAAAAAAAAGTGTAAAACAAATCCCTGAACTCTGTGAAATTAAATACTTTAGCGTACTGTAAAACAAAATACCCTTCTTTACTGCAAAACAAGACGCAGTAATGTACCGCGAAGTTAAAAACAAAATGTAAAAAAGCACTGCAAAAATACACTGTATTGCAAAACAAAACATATACTAACTTCACTGCAAAAATACGTAGCTGTATTATAATTTTTGCTTCTTTACTGTAAAACTAAATACAGAACTGTACTGCAAAACAAATGTCAATAAACTGCTTTATTTCTGCGTCGTTATTAATGCAGTTCATGGATTAAGCCACAAATACATTTATTATAACAACCTGGTAAATATGACTGGATAAGGTCTAAATTAGAATCGTTACATAAAACTATAAATTCACCAACAGCAACATTTTTTAGAGTTATATAACATTGTTGCTTCCATTCAATGTTTAAGAATGAAAACATGCATTGTAAATGGTCTTTTTGTCTTAACTGTATGTTTTTTATCTATTCTTTCTGAACCAAAGTCTATAATATCTTATTTTATGCATAATTAATTATGGTTTGTAATTATTTGTCGATCATTATTTCTAAGCATCATCACATTGCTAAAGCACATTCTTTGTAAATATTCAATAAAACGACTGCTGAATCTTCTTGTGTTATTGAAATTACATAAAAAATGTTATATATTAAGTGTCTTCTTATTGGTTTTAGTGAATAAAATGTGTATGAAAGTGTCAGACAAACAGAAATACTGATAACGTTCTAAATCTAGTGAAACAGATCTATAAATGTGGTTCTTCGGGTTTATTTTTAGCCCGAGCGATGAGTCAGTTCAGTCTGAGCCGGAGACACAACACTCGCCCACGTTCATCTGCGCACAAACCCATTCACCTCGCACCGCAGAGACGACAGCGCCACCGGCAGGACGCACGGGGAAATGCATCGAGAATCACACAGGAGGGAGATGTATGAGAGAGACAACAGCGGCGTCAAGAGGACAGAGGGAGAAATGCACGTGAGAATTACATCATCATTTAGTTCTGGTTGAATCAAGGGTCAGATCATGTTTGTTCAGGCGTTCTAAACTGGACTAAGTACGGAACTAAACCAGGACTAGAAAAGGACTAAAGCAAGTCTACGTTAGGACTGTGTGAACTGGTTTAATGAAAAAGTAGATTACAAAAAGGACTAAATCAGAATGTAAATGTAACTTGTGACTAAGTTAGGTCTAAACTCAGACTAAACCTGGACTTGAACTGCACAGAAAATGTCCAAAAGTGCAGTGACTAGATAAAATAATGTCTACACTGGATAAGAATGCTAAGGAAAGAAGCTAAAAAGTGCATAAACCATGTCATATGACTTAAAAGCACAATAAAAATCAACTTGTTTGCGTGTTAAATCCTGTTTTAACATGACTTCCTGTGTCTGTGAGATACTATTCTTTCCCCTCTGAGCCTCAGAAAACACTGTTTTGAATGTCCCTGAACTCTCTGGAGATCCTCTGTTTTTAACACCCTTATGAGGTTGACCCATTTTTGCTAAAACGCCTGACTAAAATCATCTGGTGTTTCTGATCCTTTTGGAGCACAAACACACGTCTGGACTCTTTATAAAGTTGAGGTTCTGTAGTTTTAGCCTCTGATTCTGACTGACTCTAGTTTTAACACTGCAAAAACTATACATCTAGACTTACTTAAAATGACTTGGAATGAGAATGTTAATCCAGATTTGAGCTGCTTTAACTGGATAACATTTAATTGCTTGTGCAATGTAGAATATTTCACTGGTTTCAAAACGTTTTGAACTGGTTATAAGACAATTTGGCTTAAAAATAGTTTTTTCTTCTTATTTCAAGCCAAATTATTTGCCATCGGGTTACATTGGCAAATAATTAGGCTTGAAATAAGAAGCAATGTCTTCAAATCAAGGCAAATAATCTATGTCTCTACAATAAATTGAGGTTAAAGTGCTTGTAATTAGATTCAAATCCTAGAATCAAGCAGCTTTAGTTGGTCTTGAAATCTATTTTTTGCAGTGAAGTGAGAACAAGCTCTGCACAAACGAACATAAGGTTTTAAAGTCTGCCTCAAATATAATTAGTCGTACAGCCACAGTCACAGCTGAGATGGAATGACACTATATTTGGTATATTTTGAGTTTTGACAATTCCTCTTCAAATGCTGAAAGTAATTTGATTTAATTGAGTTTTAGGGACGTGTATTAACTTTGAATGTAACAATAATGATAATTCGTTCATTAATACATGCAAAAAAGCATTCAATTCTAAATATCTTAATAAACAAAAAACAAGACCTTACAGCCGATATGGTGAGAGTCTGAAGCTGTGAATTTACACCAAGGAAAGGAATTTTTGGACGATAAAAAAAAAAAAAAGAATGATTGGAAAAATCATATCGTGAGCTTCAAGTAAAAAAAAAAAAATCCTGAGATTTGTATATCGTTACAGCCTTAGCATTAACCTAAAAAAAAGTTCAGATAGAGCCCATTAAAAAGTCTGATTAAATTTGGGGATGTTTAAAACTGACTCTGATCTAGCACATAGTTGTTTGATTTGACGGTAAATAAGAAGGTTCACATTTTATTTTTTTATCTTTAACATGTCAGGGAGCTTGAAAAATGATTTTCAATGGACAAAAATGAATTAATTAAGAGAAGTGGGAGGTCTGTCCACCTCACATGGGGTTAAGAGTATGATCATCCAGACTTGTTGGGAGCATATCAGGCCAGATCGATTTAGATGGAAATACGTGACAGTCCTTTACTTTTTTAGGTTCTAACACATCAGATGTCAAAGTAAACTGCCAAATTTGCTCATATTTGTCGCAGCAAGATCTGAAAAATGGATAGCGCCAAGTTTAGATTATTAGCAGAGTTTAAGACGCTACTTTACTTGTTTTTTTCCAGACTTATACTGCATTATAACTACAGATTCTTAAAGTAAATAAGTGTATGATTGATGAGAGGGAAAGAAGTGAAGACACAGAAGATGGGAAGCAAAGAATGAGATGGAGACGTGGTGAGGTTTTTCCCAAAGTTTATGAAGTTTGTTACAGAAACAGGAAGTGAAGGGGGCGGAGACAGGAAGTGATGTCAGAGGAGGAGGAAAGGCACTGAGGAGGAGGAGGAGGAGCCCGCGGCGGCGAGAGAAAACAGACCGACCTCATTCAGCCAAAAAACAAGAAACGTAACGACAACTGCAGCCAGAATATGTCACGATATAACTGTCAATCATTCAATAACAATATGATTTTATGAAGGTATCTAACATTGTTCTGATTTCTTGCGCTACGACTGTTGTTGGGATTTTGGTCGCTACAATAATGACTCAAATCAGCTTAAATAAACAAAAACGCAATGAATAACTGACTAATATTTATGCTCGACAAAATTCACAACGTTGGCAACTTGTCAAAGGTTATTGAAGGGATAATTATAAATTTTGCTATTGATGTTTTAGCTTTTTGTGGCCCTAAAATACATTGATATAATAGTAGAATGTATGTAAATAATAATAGCTCAGGAGAGTAAATGAGGAGGAAACAATGAGTCAGGATGTTTAGTGAAGCAAACATAATTAAAATGTAAAGTGTAACAAAGGGGGGGTTTGGGTGTTCTCCCCTCCCCAAAAAAATCTTTCCTTTTAAATCCTGAATGTTTTAAGAACTTCATCATTGTCCATGACAAGGCTCTCAAACTTGTGATCCAGCGGCCAAATGCAGCCATTATGCTGTCTGTAGGATTCCTAAGTAAACGGTAAATAGTCTATTTATATAGCGCTTTTCTACCGTTCCAGGCACTCAAAGTGCTTCACAATCTAGTATCTACTCACCCAGTGTACGCAGACACTGAAGCAATGTGGGTTAAGTGTCTTGCCCAAAGACATAAAGACAATCCACTCTTGTCGCCCCACTATGGCACCTGTTGTTCCCATCCAAGTACTAACCAGGCCCTAACTTGCTTAGCTAGCTTAGTATAATTGATAGTGGTCTGTCAATAAAACACACATAACTATTTGAACTATAAGTCCCACAATGCACTCAAAATTGCACTGCACTGGAATGAAGCAAACGTTATATAATTTGCCGCTGTCCCTGGTTGCCAACTTCCATTAAACGTGAGCTGCGTATGTTTAAATACTCAAGTTGCACTATATCAAACTACAGTCTCTTTGCACTTGCCTGAATGAGCGCTGTGATGTTTTGTAACTCCTCCCAGGCTGCCTCTATAAGCGCAGGCGGCCTGTTGAATGTGAGTGACTCGGGTCGAATTTTGTCATAATAGTTGGGCAAACGTGACTGTATTATGTGTATTTATTTCGTTTTGCTGTTACACATCAGAAAAATGCTGTACATTGAATGTTTAAATAAAAGGATCATAACATAACAAGTGCTGCTAAAAGGGCCAAGTGTAAGGCACTCGGACAGGCTTTTGAGAAATGAAGGAATCTCTGAACTGCGCTAAAGATCTGGTGATTATTCCTAAATACCAGAGTCTCAAATCTAACTTTCCTTGTCTTTTGGAGTAAGCAAACTGGTCAAGCAGTCAAAAATAAGAAATAAAATAGCCAGCATCAACATTTTTTTACTAATACCTTTGCTTTCTTATCTCAGAAAACATTCTACAGAAGATAACATTTCTCAAAATTAGAGTTTTAAGCCGTAAGATTCGTGTTTAGTTGACTAACTTTGCCAGTCGTGCAACGTACCTTTACATTTTTAAATCCTATGGGAGTTTCTGTATAATCCTCTACAATGTACAGAAAATACAAAATGAAAAAATTAATGTGGACATAATCTGGCTGCAGTTGCCCACAGTCTCGCTCCATTCGAACAACATTCACATTTGTAGTTTTTGCACAAAGTAAACAAATAAACAAACACATCAGCTTGTTCCAACAGTAAACATCCGAGTTTGTTTTTTTTAAATCCACCTTCAGACAGACGCGAGGTGAATGAGATGAGATGACGACATGGCATCTGAAATAATGAGCTACACCAGTGAGTCCAGTGCCATTGAAATTGTGTTGTTACGTTACGACCTCCGCTGCTGCCCCCCGCCCCATTACGTTACGTTTTTTACTTTTCTTTTTTTAACCCATAATCCTCCGCTTTCTCTTTCTCTGCCTTTTCCTACGTGTCTTTCTCTTCTTTACGGCTAGACAAGCATGCACACATCGATAGTGCTGTACAAATGAAGCTACATACCTCACGGCAGCGCTACGTTACTGTACAAGACAAAATAGAGCCCTTTTTTTTAAACATGTTTGTAGACACAATTTCACACAAGTGGATGTGGTTGTCCAAAACGTTGCCCCATAAATGATAAAACAAAACACCTCTAGAAACATGACAGTTGGGAGAAGTCAGAAGAGTTTGCTACCAACCCGAGAGAACAGAAAATAAGAAAAAACACTCACGCAACATGCAAGTGCAGTGTTGTGTGGCGGCCATTTTGGATCTGAGGGCGAGCGAGTGTGCGGTTCAGATGGGAGGAGAGATGGTGCCTTTTGGACAACACACTTTGAGGTGAGTGTTGGTGCGTCGCGGGAGTCGGACCGAGGCACTGGAGCAGACCTGAGGCGTTTCAGGAGGAGAGCAAAGACTTTTACAGGGGCTTATTGTAAATTATGTTGCTTTTATTTAAATCTAGTTATATTTATTTGTCTACAAGATGTTTTGAGATGTAAGATTTTGCATATAAGTTTTTCAATATTAACAGTATTATAATAAACAATACAGTTGTAGTTTATAAGGATGGGCAATATATCGGAATCAGCATTGCATTGAACATTACAACCATTAAACATTATTGTTGGTCGCATTTGGTGTTACGGCTTTAAAACAATATTGGATTTGCTGATAATTATGACTTTTAAATAGTATTGGATTGGCCGATATTTATCATAGTGGCCAATAATTACGGCTTTTAAACATGATCGAATATGTCGATAATTACAACTGTGAAACAATATCGTATCGGCCGATGATTACTCTTTGAAACAATATTAGATTTGCAGATAATTACAGCTTTCAAAGAATATTGTATCTGTCGATAATTACGATTTTGAAACATCACCATATCGGCCAATAATTATGACTTTAAAACAATATCGTATCGGCTGATTATCATGCTTTGAAACAATATTGGGTTTGTCGATACTTACGACTTTTTAAACAATACTGTATCTGTCGATAATTTGAAACATCATCGTATCAGCGAATAATGACAACTTTTAAACTATATCGTATCGGCCGATAATTGTGACTTTGAAACAATATTGAAATTGACGATAATAATTACGACTTTCAAACACTATTGTATTTGCCAATAATTACAACTTTGAAACAATATTATATCGGCCGATGATTACGCTTTGAAACAATATTAGATTAGCAGATAATTGCGACTTTGAAACAACATCGTCTTGGTCAACAATTATGACTCTTAAACAATATTGTATCGGCCGATAATTATGACTGAAAGAATGTCGTATCAACCGATAACTACAACCATGAAACAATTTGGGTCGGCCAATAATTACAACTGTGAAACATTATCGTATTGGCCAACAATTAGGACTCTTAAACAATATTGTATCTGCCGACAATAACACCTTTGAAAGAATATCGTATCGGCCGATAATGACAACTTTGAAACAAAATTTTTTTTGGCCGATAATTACGACATTGAAACAATATCGTATCGGTCGATATCAACAACATCTAAACAATATTGGTATTGGCCATAATAAAAAAAAAAAAAGAGGAATTTTGTGCCTATAGCTTCTTTAAAGGAGGTTCTCTAGTCTCAGAGTGTGATGCGTCAGTCACAATTTATCCTCAAAGTATAAATGTTGTTATTTTGCGAAGAACAAACTATTTACTTAAAAAAACTGTATATTTACTTTAAAATGCCACAGAATACGCAATATCCCAGACATATACATTTAGTTTAAATTTTTTCCTAAAGTGAAAAGTAAGTTTGTGATCTTGTGAGTCGTGCTATAGCCTTTAAAATGCAAAAAATGACATTGGCCACAGCAAGAGGCAATTCTGTACATCACATATCAGTTTTGGTCCATTCCTGGCAAATGAATAATAGGCTTTTATTGCATTATACTTTAAAGGGTGGCAAGTTTTCCTTCCGAATTTGGAGTTAAAAATCTTGTCTAGGTTTTCGCCAAAGCAATTTCTTATGTAATTGTGTTTGTTTGAGAAAAATACTAGAGCAAACCTTAATTTTCAGTGACAAATGTTCCTATCCAGGGCCAATAATTCTGCTTATCTTGAGTTGGGTCGCTGAGACTTGACAACCCTGACGTTTTATGACAATGTATCTACGGGGTCATGGCATAGCTGCGATGTATATTGAGATTTTAGTGTCTAGGGTTTTATTCGTGTCTTTTTTTCTGATTATTACTGGACAGGATGTAAAAGTTTTGCCGCTCGTCGGACGTCAGAGGCCTGCTGAGTGTCGGTCAAACAGATGAACATGAGTTAGTAAATCGGTCGGTTCAGGTTACATCAGATGCCAGGCCGTTTCAAACCATACGAGATCTCATTCTAAAGACCTTCTCTCTCTCTCTCTTTCCTTTCATAAACCCATCTCTCTTTACTTCTATCTATTACTCTGTATAAATATATTTCTCTTCACTAGTGTATTCATCCGTTCTAGGCTTTCTCTTCACTTTATCATTCTCTCTTTTTCTCTCCTCTCCCACTTTTTCTTTCTCTCTTCCTTTTTCTTTCCTCTCCCCATGTCTCGTTCTCCATCCCCCCTTTTCTCTCCCTCCTCTCAATCTCTCTCCTTTTCCTTCTCTTTTCTCCCATCTCCTTTTTTCTCTCTTCCCTTTTCTCTTCACCCATCTTCCTCTCTCCCTCTTCACATCTATTTTTCCTCTCGCTCTCCCTCTGTTCTCTCTTTCTACCCCCTTTCTCTTTTCTGTTCCCTTCTCACTTTCTCCCGTCTGTTTTGCGCTCTCTCTTTCCTCTTTCTCTCTTCTGTCGCCCCCTCTTGTCTCTCTCCCTCTCTCTTTCTACCTTCTTCCTCTCCCTCTCTTTTGTCTCTTTCTCTCCATCTACCCTCTTGGTTTTGCGCTGTCCTTCTCTCTTTCACCCCCTCTCTTTTTCTCCCCTTTTCTTTCTTCTGTCTCCTTCTTTCCCCCTCTCTTTCGTCTCTCTCCTTATTACCCACTCTTCTATCTCTCTCTTTAACCCCCCCCCCTTTTCTCTCTTGCACCCCCTCACCCTTTCTTTCTTTCTTTCTTTCTTTCTTCCTCTCTCTCTTTCCTTTCTCTCTTCTGCCTCCTTCTCTCTTTTTCCCCTCTTGGGTTTGCTCCTCTCCCTCTCTCTTTCACCTCCCCTTTCTCTTTACCTTTTCTATCCTCTGTCTCCTCTCCCCCTCTCTTTTTTCTTTCTCCTTATCACTCAACCCCCCTTTTCTCTCTCCCTCTCTCTCTTTCTACCTCCTTGCTTCTCTCTCCTCTGTCACCTTCTCTCTTTCTCCCCCTCTCGATTTTGCACTCACTCTTCTCTCTCTTTACCTCCCCTTTCTCTCTTTCACCCCCACCCCTCTCTTTCCTCTCTCTCTCTCTCTCTCTGTCCCTCTTTAGTCGGAGGGCCCTGAGTTGTAGTTGTTTTAGTTTTTTTTTCTGTGCACCTCTGTAAACCTCACACACCTGAAGTTTGTGCCGAGCCTCCAGAGAAGCAGGAGGAGCCAGAGCCTTGACAGCGACGGGACGGACCGATGCCTCTTAAAGGAGAAGGAACCGGAACTAAAAACCCAGCGTCTGCGGGCGAAACGTCGGGAGTTACAGTTGAAGCGACTGTGTATATTCTCTTGATACATGTACATTAGGGATGGATGAAGTTGAGATTGTCAGCTTCTATAAGGATCTTGTGTTTGACGCTATCAAAACAAAAAATGCCATCAACAAATGTATCTTTTAAGAAAGCTTGTTATTATTATTTATTATGTCAGTTAAGGATATGAAAAGTCTCGTGTGAAGGTTATTGGTGTCATGTTTAGATGTTTTGTGAAGTAGGCAAATGGTTCAAAGCCAAGGGCAGTGGTTCCTAAAGTCAAGGGGTCGGGAAGCAAAATCTGGGGATCGCGAAAGGGTTTCATGATGGAATTTTGCATTTTGGACTTGGTCTTGAAGCAGTTGTTTTAACTGGAAGCATCATATTTGACAGAACTTTTGTCATAAGTCAATAATATTCTAAAATGAATGCATTTTAACCCAATTTTAGTGGTTTTCCAACTTGAAATTATTGCAGATATCTATTTAATTTTACTGTGGGGGTCGTGAGTTGGTTACATGGTTATTTTGGGGGTCCCAGTCTGAAATGGTTTGGGAACCCTGTAGTAGGGCACCATGACCATGTCTTGAAGGAGTTTTCCTTAATGCCCTCTTGGAGGCGCTATCTTGTCTCCAGTAGAGATACAAACAGGTATTCACACTCCTTAATTCCAGCAGTCATAACACTTTTAAATGCATGGGGCAGTGTAGCATAGAATAATTCACTGTTTATATCAAATTGAGCTTATTTTTAGGTAAAAATGTCTTATTTCAAGTGAAATAATCTGCCAGTGCAGTAAGAAAATGTGACTACTCCATTGTTTTAGTCAGTTAATTGATTAAAACAGTGGTTCGAAGAAAAAAACGTGGCTTTCCAAGTACTGCCTGAATCTACCTGGGACCAATAAGTATTAAGTATTCCAGATCTACAGTACAGCTGAGCAAGATCTTGAGCAGGAAACATCGTTGCAATAGTAATAGTTTTTTTGGAGAACTGCAAGACTAAATATTTGCAGCCTTAAAATGTATGTCCAATAGATTTAAAAAAATAAATGTCATATCTGGTTGTTGTTCACGGCTAATAACGGGATTCAAATAATTTTTCATTCATTCATTTAGTTCTACTTGTTCTCATTCCAGGGTTGCAGGTGACTTCCAGTGACTTTGGGCCTTAGACGGGGGAACACTCCAGACTGTGGCCAACTTGGACAGACAGTCATTCACTTCCTCATTCATTCACTACTACGGGAATTTACAGTTTAGCCAGTGGTAACAGCTGAAATTGTTGCGTGTTTTTGGAGGAAGAAAGCTACCGGGCCTACCTGCAGAAAACCCACAATAGCACAGGGAGAACATGCAAACGCCAATGACTGGATTACAACTCTAAAGACAAACTTCATAATAAACCATCCCTAATGTACATTTACTTATAGCCATTTACCTTTCATTGTTTTTAAATTTTAAGCTACATCTTAAACACGAACATCGCCATTGTATTAAAACTGAAAGCGTTCCAGGCTCTACTTTATGTATTTTACGGTTTCCTTCTCCTTTAAGCTCTGAACGTGGATGGACAGGTCTCTTGGCGTCTTCCTCTGTCTCGTGTTTTAAGGCGCTTTTTTTGATTTCGACCGCGATGAAAACTGATGCGTTTGATTCAGAAGGCACTGCTTGGGAGCTTCTCTTGTTGTGACGCGCGAGTTCACCTTTTACAGCTTTTTGTCCTATAGAAGGGGGGGAAGGGGGCGGGGCTAAGGGCAGGTGGGAGGGGCAAGGGGGCAGCCACAGAAGTTTCACGCCGTGTGCAAAAGAAAAAAACAAAAAACGTCTTCACATTATTCTCGAAAGTAACACTGTTCGTCTGCATAGGTCTCACGCATGATCTGGGGTTTTTGCAAAATAATAAATCTCCAACATTCTACCTACTTCTATGGGTTTATCTCTATATATATCATCTCTATAGCTCTATGTTTTCTTCTATAGCATGTATTGAATATAATAATGTGAATAAAAGTAGCTGTCTCTCTTCTGGTTTGTGACAAGGATGAGTTTTGGGTAGTTTTTTTTTTTTTCCGTTCGAGCGCTGCTACAAGCTCACGTTGTAAGATCCTGAGGGGTTTGGCGGCGTCAGAGTTGGCACAGACGGGCAAACGGGGCAGAGAGCTAACGGCTACGTCCAGGCTGGCTTTGGGGTTGGAGGCTTTTGCTCAAGTAAATCATCTAGCTTAGGAAAAATAAAATCCAGCTGTTCAGAAATACGCACCTGACGTCGCAAACTAGGGCTGCAACTGGCGATTGTTTTGTCAATCGTTGAGTCCAGCGAAGAGAAGCTATCTAAAAATCTGCTGGAGCTACATTTATTGACATTTATGGGTTTTTTTAAAATCAAAAACATTACATTTAAAGTTTTCCGTCTTCATTTTCGCAAGATTGATGCTCAATTTGAGTTTTAATGCATGTGTTTTAAACCTGGGCTATATTTCAACAATCGATTAGTTGTGATTAAACATTTGACTTGATGCTACTGCTAAACATAGTTGAATATCAATTATGGCTGCAATGACAATTATTTTAGTAGTCACACTGCATTTTTTTGCAGTGTGACTACTAAAATTGAATGAATTAAAATATACTTTGATCTTTATTGTTTGCAAGCTTTTAAATCAAGACATGACTTGGCTAAAACTGTGACAAATCAATTGTCTGGGGAAAATCTACTTGGACATGGGAGAGGTTGAAAACTGGGTCTGTTCTTACTTAGAAAAGTCTGTCCAATCATGTTTGTCTACCAGCTAAAGTGGGCGTGATTGCCACATGAAATAGCCAATCACGAACATGCATCATCTCTTGTATGAAGGAAAAAGTCTAGTTTGTTCTAAATGACAAGCGACTAATGAGCTTTGTCGTTTCTTTGTTGTCATTCACATAAAATAATTTGATTGGACGGTTCTTTTGAAACTTGGCGAAAGAAGAGACTAGACCAATTCTTTCCAAAAGTTTTGCAGAAGTTTGAGTTCTGATCTCGAGTAAGAACTGTCCCAGGTGAATATCTCATTACCGTAAAATAGTCTTGGAAATTGTTGCAGCCCTAACAGCAACGTTTAAGCAATTTGAGCAGGATTTAAAAAGCGATTAACTGCGATTCTGTAAAGGTAAAACGCTAAGCCAGCTTGGACGTAGCTCGTAGCCTGTCTTGTCAAAAAGGGGCAAAGGCATGACGGAGAATGTGTGCTGATAACTGCCCTTTTAGCGGCAACACAAAGCAGAGCATCACCACTTGACTGACACCAACACCACCAAAACTGTGCTGTGACGTCGTTCGCCAAAAAGTCCAGGGGGGAAAAGATACTGTTTTTGTACACTCTGGAGTCCGTCGGGGATGGTGGGGGGATGCACGTAGCAACTCTCGCACATTCACTTCGGTTAGTTTCTTTTTAGCCCTGGCCGTGCTCTTTGGGTTGGCGAGATGGCGGTTCCCTCTCTCCCCTGACCTCCGGCGTTTTGCAGAGTGTTAAAAAACTGCGCCAAGCTACAACACGTGGCGCCCATTTTTAAAAACAGGACGAGATGTTCCTGAAAACGTCGACAAGGCATCAGGACAGAAAAAAGGTTCGCCTTCGGAAAAAATAGGGGAGGGGAGCCCGGAACAGAATGCATGTAAACAATTATGGACGTTAGCATACTCCGGTTAACATGACACAAGTCTACAATAACAGGTCTATCAATCATCAACAATTCATCATCATTGTCATTTTGCATTGACACGGATATCATTATTCATAAGACTATCATTAACAATAAGAACGCAAGAGTGGAAAAAAGTTTGCCTTTCACTCGATTCTCTCTTCGTCGGGTCAAAAAGAGGAAACAAAAGTGGAACAACGGCTCCTGAAATAACAAAATTCTAATCTTGTTTGTACTTTGGTCAGTAAAGATTCAAATACTATAAATGGCGTGCACACAAGTAGTTCCGGTAACAAATGAACTATACTGTCAGGAGGAACTAGCTTCGGCCAAAACTGAAGCATGTTTTTTTTTCCCAACACAGTTATGCCATCACTTAGAATTGGCGGCTACGTTAGCAAAAGTTTTTATAATATAAGTTTAAGGATTTGGGAAAAGTGTGCTAACTGGGTCACGGCATAACTGCACCGAGGAAAGAAATGGGTTAGGATGATTGTTTGGACGACAGACAGATCACAAGCAGGTGAGCAATGCCGCGTTCTAGTGGTCCTCGAGAACTTGGAAAAACGTTGTTTCCGAGTTGAAAAATGCACGTGAACGCTCGAGCAGCTCGGAAAAACTGCTCGGAAACTCTGTCCGAGCTCAGCACCAGATGTCACTGCTGTGTGGAGACTGAAGAAAATCAGCTAGAAAATAAATTGAACGTTAGCATCAGATCTCACTGTTAAAAGTGCTGTGTCATTTATTTATTATGCTTAACAACAAACTCCCGACTTTCCGAAGTAAAAAGCACATGAATGCAAACTAGGTCGGAACCTCAACCTCTCATCTCGGAAACACAAGCACCCGAGGACCACATGAACGCAGCATAAGACCGTGGCCTTGCTCACTTTTCTTGGCAGCACACTTCCTGTTAAGCTCTGCTACAAGCTGCATGGAGGATTTTTAAAAATATGTTTGTTGTCAATCTTGGTCAAAAACAGTTGTAGAGAGTTATAACAACCTTGTACTTATATATATTGTAAAATATGTAATCTGTAGATATGCTGAGGCCAGTAAAATGTTGATCAATAGAAAAGGAGGTGTCTTCTTATACCCATTGGTCTCTTAACCTGTCAATCAAACCCACTATATTCCTAGGTAACTCATTGGCCCAGTAACAGCTTGGCTCTGGGTAAGAAAACACATTTGTATCTGAAAAACAGCAAAAGTTGCTGCATTTGCCTTTCCTTGAAAAATCCTCCACACAACCTTTAAAAGTACAATGTGTAGCTTTAAATAAAAGCATGTTTTTCTAGTTTAGATGTCTTTGTGACACCAAGTAAGTCATAAAATGTCTAACTCTGAGCAGGCATGCATGGCCACAAATTTAACTCTTATTTGGCCTGTTTATTTCCATAGAAAAGCAGCTCCTTTAGCTGCAGAAAACTTATTTATCCTCGATTAGAACATTCTAAAGAATGTTAGCTTGTCTTGGCTTGTTTTGTGAGACGAGCTCAAAGACATATAACGACATATAAAATAAACCCAGCGACTGAATTCTTCAGGACCTAAACCTTCAAACAACATGCTCTGTACATGATCATTACAACATCTGGTGTTTGATTGTGGCTAATGTAACTTAGCCTAACCATCACTAAACCAGAAGTGTGCTGCCAGAAAAAGTGGATCTTATAGGAATATCACCAAAACTATCAGCTACTCGGTCTTCAAAAACTCTTTTTAATGGCATCAGTCATAAAAATCCTTTATCGATCAGTCTCAAAAGATATCTAGAATGTTCATAATGCATTTTAATTAGAGATGGCCAATATATCAGGCCAAAATGTAATTTTTATAAGTGGATAAGCTTCATTTTAGCTCTTTAGAACAAAACATAACTGCACTCCTGTCTTACAATACTGTGGCGGAGTTTGAAGTAAGTTTAAACGATATATTTCAGAGAAAAAAACAAAATTGCTCAACATAGCTGCATAAAAATCGACCATAGGTTTCTGAGAATTGCAAAAAATACATATTGGTCAATACCTGTCATTAAAGAAGAATTGTTTTGTCTAAATTTCTCCCAAAAACGACACTTTTTTGCTACAAATATTTGGCAATAATTGTCAAATGGCACATGTGACAAACAGGCAGTGAAGTTAATGTTTAAAGCGATAAATCTTGAATGCTCCGTACATGCTAGCTCAAACATCAGCTTGTGTTAGTTGGCATAGTTTAATCGATGCTAGCTTGAAAGTTTTTGAAATTTTTAAGTTGTGATGCGATTTAGCTTCGCCGAAACTCAACGGAACATGTCTGACGTCGAAGAGAGATCGAGTGGAGGGCAAACGATATTAAAAACGTAATCATTTTCCTATTAAATAAAGCCCCTAGGTCCCGCCCGCAGCAGAAGAACCTGCTCTCAAATATGTAATTTAATCAATCATGCAGGATTCCATCGATTTTTGGACTTGGAAAAAGGTCGGAAAAAGGAGGCTGAGCGAATGCAACAGAAGAACCAAGCTCCAAAATGTCCCCAGAAGAACAAGAAGTAATACAAGAAATCGTGAAGAGAAATCATCTTTTCCCCCGTTCGCCTCCGCCCCGTCCAGCCGCGTGATGTCACTTCCTGTCAGGTGACCACTCCACATGTGCTGGGTTGAGTGGCGGAGGAGGCTCTCGTTTTGTCACGTTTTTCGGGGGCTGCTCGACGGCTAAACGGACTGCAGAAATCAACGACTGCAGTCCTCGAGTATCAAAGAAGTTATGGCATTCCATGTTTTTTATTTTGATTTTATTATATTGTTTTTTTTTAACCAAAAGCAATCGACCAATCAGAGCTTTCGATCACTGAAAATTAGTAAAAGCTGTTAGTGAGAACAGTTTGGCCAGTGCAAGTCTGAATAATAAACTTTCCCTCGAGCAAAGCTGCTTTTGGCGTCAGTCGCCATGGTTACCGCGCGTCCCTTGTTTTTCGTTTGTCGTGCAGCCCTTTGACCCCGCCCTCCTCCTGCCACGGACAGGAAGTGATGTCACCACAGCGCTGTCACATTAAAAGTCTTTAACAGTAAACAGAGATGATAAAACTCATCAAATATCAGCCAGCGCTGTGATTGGCTGGTTTTTGCAGTAGTAGGCGGAGCTTCCTGGTTCTGTCTCTTTTGGAAAAGGAAAAGATAAAGTGGTTTTTCTCCCTTTTTTCATGTCAAAGTCTTAACTTCATTGTTCAAGTTTGATTTTCGGAGGCATAGCTTGGCGTTAAGAGAAAGAGGAGTCCTGGCTTTTGATAAATTATTTTCTAAATTCTATTTCAATCTTTGCAGCAACACACGAGTCTGGATCGAAGAGCTCTCTCAGCGCGGCGGCTGCCATCTTGGGCGGTCTGCGCCGTGCCGAGAGCAGAGGACTCTGGGAACTGTAGTTCTGACCCAGGACATCCCCTTGTACCATCATGTGCTGCTTTTCACTGATTTAAGTCTTTAAAAGGCTTGTGGCAGCACCAACCCGACGCCCCCTCCTTCAGCTCCTAAAGAGTCCCAAAGTAAAAAGGGGGCGTGGCCTTTATCACATTAGCACGTTAGCATGTTAGCGGTTACTCCGGGGTCAGCACCAGTCGTCCTCATCTGTTTCACTGTAAGGTTCATGGAGGCCTTTTCGGGGGCCTCGGGGATGGGGTCCTCGGTGGTGTGGGGGAGCGCCCGGGGGTCCGCGCCTGTGAGGGGAGGGTGAGGACGAGCGGTACCCGTTTGGGACCCTCCGTGTGTGAGGAGGGGGAGGGGGGCCGTGGCGGGAGGTCCTTGGGGAGCGGGGATGAGGGTTTCCGTGGGACAGGCTCTGTTCATAGGCTGGGGGCTCATAATCGTGCTCATAAAACGGCCCGTCTCCCTCCAGACTGTCGCCCGGAGGAGGCCCGCTCCAGCGGGCGCGATGTGGCGACCGTGGCGAGCCGTGCCTGGATGAGGAGCCTCCGTGGTGGGGAGAGGCGTGGCGAGATGGGGGCCTGTGGTGATACGCTCGGTCGTGGTCCGGAGGGGAGAAGTGTCGGGGGGAAGGCGAGCGCAGGCGTCCCGGGGCCGGAGGACCGTAGTTTGGTTTTCTCACCGCCGGAGAGTAGGTGACGTGAGGCCGGGGAACAGCGGGCGTCTGGGGCAGCTGCCTGCGGCCCCTGCGAGGAGTACTGGTCCCAGAGGTGGATGGGACGGGGCTGCCGCTCACAGAACTACTGCCCTACAGCAAAATGTAAACAAAGAAAATCAAACCGCACAGCACCACAGCAGCACAGAGCATTAAGACAACAAGGCAAAGAATCCACATGAGAAGCACAGCGCAGGAACAGACAGGAACAGACACAAGCATAAAGTGGACAAAAGAGAGTGAAAAACGTCATTAACAAGTCTTCAGTGGTTTAGCTACAAACAAAGAAAGTTTAAACTTGTTAAGATTAGCATTAAACACTGTTTTAGTTCCTAAACCCATGAAACCCTGTTGTTAGTGCCTGCGTCGCACCTGTCGATGGCCCCGGCCGTCAGGGCCCTCGCTCGGGGACCTGGACCAGTGCCGGTCGTGGGGGTGGCGGTGTGGGTAGTCATGGTAACGGTCTTTATCGAAGGAGCCGTGGTGGTGGTGGTGATGGTGGTGTCTGCGGTCTTTGGTCCGGCCTCGGTCTCTCTCGCGCTCTTTAGGTGGAAGGTCTCCAGACTGAGTGGTGGTGCTCAGGTCTGTGCCCAGGCCTGGCAAAACAATCAGCCAGTTCAATCCAGAAACACAAGGACGAAACAACACAAGGACGCTTCAACAAGACCCAGAATCTGCACTTAAACTAACAGTTAATGTGTAAAGTTATGTGTAACAGAATTTAAGTACCTTGGTGTCAGGCTTGACTCGACTCTAGGTTTTAAAGAATTACTAAAACATCTTTAACATTTAGAGCAAATCAGCACGATTATAACCCTCATTGCTGCCAAAGTGTTTGAGATTTGAGAAGCTAACTTTATTGCAATAATAATATACCACCGTGTAAATGAGCAGATACAGTATATTCTTAATATTTAAAATCAGATTAGATTACATTAGCCTTCAGTGTTACAGGAAACATTTGTCTTGGACGTCAGGGCACAACATCACAGTTAACATTAAATTTCAAATGCCTATGTCAGACCAGTGGCTGTTTTTTTGTCAGACCTTTACATGTTTCTACTGATCATCTTCAGAAGCGTCACTTGATGTCCTCTACCGGAAGGAAAATGGCGCCAAAGACTGTAAATCAGCCGGCAAGACACGTCACAGTAGCATCAAGTGACGCTTCTGAAGATGACTGCAGACAAGCAGTCGAAACATGTAAAGGTCTGACAAATAAACAACCACTGGTCTGACATAGGAATTGGAAATTTAATCTAGAAAAGAAGACCAAATGAACCTTTTTGGAGTATCACAGTTAACACCAAAACAGTTCATAACAGAACAGTAATAATAGATTTATTGTCCTCATAGGAAATTGTTTTGCAGCGAGTGACAAAAAGCAGATTACAAACAAGTTTTTTTGGCTTCTGTTGCTTCTTCAAACCAGCAACTCATACAAAGGGTAAACACACTCTCCAAAAACACTGAAATATTTAACAAGATCCAAACACATTAATAATGTTTTTTTTATTGTTTTCTAATTGTTGACAGTTCTTTGAAGCGATGCTCTTGTTCACTCCTCTTCACCAAGCTTTAGTGCAGCTCGATGATGAGGAGTTCAGGACCCAGGAAGTCTATGAGGCCTCCTGTGTCCCGCAGCAGCCTCTGGTGAGGCGCCGTCAGTCAGGTCTAGTCAGGTCTAGTCGGGGGTCAGGTATAGTCGGGGGGGGAGGGGCAGTGTTTGGAACACATCGCCCTGCTTAGGCACCAGGTCCATTAGAAGAGGAGAGGCTTTCTCCATCACCTCCTCTTCAGACACAGCTCGAGCGCCAGGACAGCGGCACAGGCGGCGCAGTAAACTGCGGAGGGCCGATTTGGCAAAGCACCAGGTTAAAAAGGACTTAACTCGGTTGGAAACTTTTGTAAAACAGGGGAAGCGAGGGACGCAAACCCCGCTCTGCTCTGCAACAGTTCTTTGAAGCGATGCTCTTGTTCACTCCTCTTCACCAAGCTTTAGTGCAGCTCGATGATGAGGAGTTCAGGACCCAGGAAGTCCATGAGGCCTCCTGTGTCCCGCAGCAGCCTCTGGTGAGGCGCCGAGGTCAGTCAGTCAGGTCGTTAGAGGTCAGGGGTCAGGTGTAGCCGGGGGTCAGAGGTCAGGTGTAGTCGGAGGTCAGAGGTCAGGTGTAGTCGGAGGTCAGATATAGTAGGTCCCAGGTGTAGTCGGGGGTCAGAGGTCAGGTGTAGTCGGGGGTCATTTGTAGTCGGGGGTCAGAGGTCAGGTGTAGTCGGGGGTCAGAGGTCAGGTGTAGTCGGGGGTCGGAGGTCAGGTGTAGTCGGGGGTCGGAGGTCAGGTGTAGTCGGCCCCAGGTGCAGTCTGGGGTCAGAGTTCAGGGGTTTGGAGGGGCTCTGCTTTAGCACCAGCAGAAGGCGTTGCGCACTGAGCGCAGGAAAGAGCCCAGGGCAGATCTCTTTTTTGGGGGCACCATCAGGTTCTCGTGGATGGAGTCTACAACCCTGGTGCTGAAGCCTTTCTGGGCACGTGCAGCATGTTTCAAATATTCCTTCTTCTTCTTTTTGCTCAGGTCCTGGCGCAGCTGGTCCTGGAGGTCTTTGTACACAGCTGACGCCACGTCTTCATAGCTGTGTTTCGTTGGCTTCACCAGAACGTTCCAGGTTAGGGCTCTTTCCTCCAGCTGAGCCAGCAGGTCCTGTGACAGAGGGATCATGTCAGGGTCCCATTTCTTCTGTGAGATTCTGGAGACCACCTCACACACCAGAGCGTTGAGGTCGTCTCTGCTCCACAGGCCGGGCAGGGGGGACAGTCTCTCTGGAGTAGAGGCACTGGGCTCTGCAGTTTCAACATGGATCTGTGGTGGATGTTCCTGAGGCGCCGGAGGAAGATGATGGTAGAGCGGTGCAAGTGAGGGTGATGGATGTTCCTGAGGGGCCGGAGGAAGCTGATGGGAGAGCGGTGCAAGTGAGGGTGTTGGATGTTCCTGAGGGGCCGGAGGAAGCTGATGGTAGAGCGGTGTAAGTGAGGGTGTTGGATGTTCCTGAGGGGCCGGAGGAAGATGAAGGTAGAGCGGTGCAAGTGAGGGTGTTGGATGTTCCTGAGGGGCCGGAGGAAGATGAAGGTAGAGAGGTGCAAGTGAGGGTGTTGGATGTTCCTGAGACGCCGGAGGAAGATGATGGTAGAGCGGTGCAAGTGAGGGTGTTGGATGTTCCTGAGGGGCCGGAGGAAGATGATGGTAGAGCGGTGTAAGTGAGGGTGATGGATGTTCCTGAGGGGCCGGAGGAAGATGAAAGTAGAGCGGCTCTTCTGCAGACACCTCATGGCTCTGGTCACTGAATGGAGGAGGCACTGGCTCCTCGCTGTATAAGATCATGGGTCTTGGTTGGCCCAGTACTGTTGTGTCTTGGAGACGGTTGGATATGCTGAAGGCCAGTCTGCGGATCCTCCTCATGACCCTTTGGACGGGGTTTTCTTGCTCCGGCAGCTGTGTCTGTGTGTGGACCCACTTTGACATGAGGCCCATGAAGTTGTGCATGTGTGAGAGGACTGTCTGTTTAAACTGTGGCCGTCTCTGCGCTGAGGACATGCTGGTGGAGATGATGTCGGAGAGGTCCTTGCTCAGCTGTTTGAAGTCTCCTCGGCTGATGCTCTGGGGCAGTGTTTGGAACACATCGCCCTGCTTAGGCACCAGGTCCATAAGGAGAGGAGAGGCTTTCTCCATCACCTCCTCTTCAGACACAGCTCGAGCGCCAGGACAGCGGCACAGGCGGCGCAGTAAACTGCGGAGGGCCGATTTGGCGAAGCACCATGTTAAAAAGGACTTAACTCGGTTGGACACTTTTGTAAAACAGGGGAAGCGAGGGACGCAAACCCCGCTCTCCTCTGCAATGATGGAGGGACTGTGGGACTGTATTTGGTCTAAGTCTTCGGAAAGGGACTTGACGATTTCGTTGGCAGTTACTAAACTGCTGTCTCTCAGGCTACTCTCCTCCTCTCCACTCAGTCTTACAGCCTCAGTCAGGAGGATCTGCTCCACCTCTATAGCGGCAGCTCTGAGACTGGAGCTGGAGGCTCTTCTTGGCAGTAGCATCGGCCTCCGGGAGCCTGTGGAGTCTGGAGTGAGGCTCTCAGAGGCAGAGCTGGTTGTAGAGACTCCACCACACTTGGTGCAGAGTATGGATTTGAGCGCTGTGACTGAGAACTTCTGCTGGTCAGACTCTGCTCCATCAGGTGAGAACTGCTGCACAGGGCCGCATCCACATGAGGCAGATCTGAGCCATTCTCTGACTTTACCACTCCTGCTGATGGTGGAGCTGTCCTTCTTCTCTTCTGTGGTCTGTGTGGTGTGTGAGGAAGCCTGCTGCTCTTCATGGAGCTGCTCCGGCTCTGTGAACATGGCAGGAGCTGCTGCTTTACTCACTGTGGCAGGAGATGTTGCTGTGATCTGTTTTGGAGTAGATGTGATGATGTCGGTAGAATCCTCCAGCTCCTCTTTCTTCGGTGTCCTGCTACAAATCCCTCTCAGCGGAGGCCTGCTCATCTTACTCCCCAGGCTCGATGGTACTTTCTCTTCCTGGTGCTGAGCTGGTGATGTCTCCTGAGACACAACACATCCTGCACAGCCCTGCTTCACTCTGTGTTTGATGGATCGTAGTATGGCTCTGGCGTGGCTGACCAAGGCTTTGATCTGCTCTTTCGGGGGTTTGTAGATGCTCTGCTTGGGCACCACCAGGCGGTCGTCTTCCACGTGGCTGCAGCTCAGAACAGAGTTGATGTGGGTGGTCACCTCCACGCTCAGAGTTTTAACAAGAGCACTCATAGACTTGTGTGTGGAGCCCAGCGCTGTGTTTAACCACTCACACAGACTGGGGTACACAGCTCTGGTGACGGCCTCTTCAGACACCAGCAGAGGGTTCTCGCGCTCCTTTCCTTCCAGCACCATGTTCCTAAAAGCTTCCAGAATAATGCTGCCGATGGTGCCGATCAGGTCCAGAAACATCTCTGCCAGCTTTTCCCTGGACTCCTTTTGTGTGAGGTCTGTATCTGCAGCTTGCTCCATGAAGGAGACGACCAGGGGCTGGATCTGCTCTGTGGATATTGTGGGGACGATGGAGTTCAGTGGAGACAGAGATGCTGCCTCTTGTTCTACTTCATATCGTCTGGCGCTGGGTGAAATGTGTTCGATCAGCAGCTCGTCCTGGATGGTCAGAGAGCTGGGGACGCTGGAGGGATGGCTGGAGGGAACTCTGTTTGGAGAGATCTGCTCCTCCTCTGGTCTGGATCCAGAACTTCTCACGCTGGGTCCAGGTTTATTCTCCATGTTTGTACCTGTGTTAAAGTGTTATAAATCTGTATATTAGTGTACTGGTTCTATACTTACCTTTTGTCAGCTGTTGGGCGTGTTTCCTCTGAGTGACTTCTGTGTGTGTCTCCTTCTGTGTCCAACGTCAAATGAACTGACTTCACTCGTCTGCTTCTGTGACTCACACTTTCAGTCTCTTTATGACATCACAAGGCTTTGACTTTGAGGTTCCGGAAGTCTGGTTGTCACGACAATCGGTCATGTGACTGATCACATGACCATGCGTTCCATTCGTTCCATTGGAGGGTGAGGTTACCATGGCAACACACTGCCTGCACAAGCCTGCCGACTTTCATAGACCAAATGTGAGTTATTTTAGAGGTTTTTACTCATGAAAGTCCCAAGAACTATTAGTCCCAACGATCCTCCAGCCCCTGTTTAGTCAGAACCACCCTGTCCTCATGTTTGTGTTCACAACAGTGTCTGGAAGAGGGTCTAACATCTTTAAAGTCTGGAACATTTAGGCTAAATAAGTCATTATGCTGTGTTTTTTTATTCCACATACTGTACAACTATAACCTACAAAACCTAAAACATCATCGAAATAAAACAAAAAAACAACTAAATTATTCACTGTAATTCCTAGATTACTATTTAGAAATTATATATATATATATGTTTATGGTGTTACTTCTTTTGAATCATTTTTCAAGGATATGAAAAGTTTATCTAAATGTGAGGACGTATAAAACAAGTTTCCAAACAAATTTAGTGCTGTAAATGTGTTTGTGTTTTCAAAAGGTTTATCATATCAAAGTTTAGTTGATGTTGCTTTGTCATTGTAGTTCACATAATTACTATTTATTCTGTTTTGTCTAGTCTTTGCATTGACGTTCCTAGTTCTGTCGTCTTCGATCATCTGGCTCATCGTTAGCTGGCCTGTTGTCCTTATTAAGTGGCTCTTACTGTCTTGATGATTTTCTCCAGAAGCACACGGTTTACTGGAGGATAATGGGAGTGTTCTGGTCTGGATATAATCACCAGAAGAGACGTCTGCATTTGATAAAAAGCTCTTTAATAACTGATTTAATCTGTGCTGTGTTCTGTCGAGTGCAGCTGAAGAGGCCTGTTTTATAAATGTGGGTTTTGCCCGAATTTAAGCCTGATGTTTCCCTCTACGAGTCCAGGATGCGTGGCCAGAGTGAGGGTTTGCATAAGAGATTTTCTGAACAAAGATTTTAGAATAAAACTTAAAAAAAGACAACAACATAACTACTAGTCAACTAAATTTATATTATTTATTTGTTTATTAGAGCTGGATTGGAGTTTTCCCCGTGCGAGTGGTGATAGAGGTCGCTCCTCTGAACTGCAGAAGTTGGGCCCAAGAAACTTTCCCCATAGAGTGTCAATGCATTTTTCGGCACTTCAAAGTGCTCAATCTCCACGGCACCTACAGGTCTCTCAGAACCCATAAGAGGACCGATAGGTCTGGGGTCTCATTTATAAGAGTGCCTAAAGTATAACTTGGAAAAGCTGCTACAAAAAAACCTGAGATTTGTCCTGAGTGAAAAATGATCCAGATTTATAAAACCTTCCATAAGCGCTCTTTTCCTACTGAGCAGCAGAAAACTGCGGCCAGGATCCCGCCTCAGGCAACGCCCCTTCACACCTCCGTCTCACCATAAACTGACACGCAAATGAGCGATTTAAATAAACATGAGCTGATAATGAGTGAGTTTGACTGACAGAGGGAGGAGCAGAGCTGAGGCAGGACACATCGCAAAGGCTCAGGGAAGTTGATTCAAGAGTGATTGTTTCTCTGAGACACTTTTACACACTGTCATTGAAAACACACTGTCACTTTAAACACGTTGGTACTTTATCAGAACCACTGCTTTGGTGCAGCTGTAAAGATTGTTAAACGGACATATAAGGGGGAAAAGTCATATCGCTTTTGTAAAGTCTGCTGCCACATGCAGGCGGGGGTTTGTGTCATCGTCCGCGCTGTGGTTCGGAGTTTGGGAAGAAGCGGCGACTTGAGGAAGAGACAGTGGGACGCGGTTGCTCCCTAAACGCGGGTCTGACTGTCTGGTGAACGTTTACTATAGAGACTAGATACTGCTGAGGCGGAGATCATTCAGCGTGGGGCGCACGTGCACGTAAGAGTGTGCACAAGAGCACACATCTTTCACCCACATAAGCTTTATGAGCACTTTCAAAAAAAAAACTATATAAAAAATTACAGAAAATATCGTTTTTTAAATAATAAAAAAAAAAGTCATATTTGCTTATTTCAAATGTTCCTCAAACATGCCGTCCTCTCACGTGTCTCCTGCCTCTGAGTCGTGTTTAAGTGAAGTCTGTCTCACATGCGCAACGTCCAAAATGTGCGGAGGGATACGTAATGTTTCACGTTCAAGCTGTTTTTATAAATCCCAAGTTTTGCGTAAAAAGCTGCTCCGTACTTTTCGAGGCTCATTTTATGCGTAAGTAGGCTTTATAAATGAGACCCCTGGAGCTTATCGATTAAGAGGACTGTTAAGGTGCAACACCAGGATTGTTATGAAACCGAGTCTCGGTACAATACTTTTTGACGCCCAGAGTGTGTCACTGTAACAGCTCCTGTGACATTTATAAACCTGCTTTAATCCACTGGTGTTCCATCATTGTTGTTTCACTTTTATAAACGCGCACATGAAAGAAAACACTCGATCAATTGACACACACAGTTTTCCGCTCGCTGCTGCGCTCCACAAGTGATGCCACTGTCAGACTAATAATCCTGTAAATGTCTTTAGGTCTGTGGCCTGTTTTGTTTTTGATGCGTCTAAAAATTCCAAAAGATCTTATAGTGTGCAGCCGGCTTTAAAGAAAGACACTTTCGCTTGACTGGATTGAATAAAAAACAATCTTCTTCTCAGCCACTTAGACGCTTCGACCAATCAGACTCAATTATTGCGATGATAGTCTGTTTTTTCTCGACGAGTTTTAGCTGCAGTCTGTCCAGATGGATAATCAATCAAAACACTACAATCTGGTGTAAGTGTTGGTTGGAGAAATGTCAGCCTCGCTTCAGTCAGTCAGCCTCACGACAGAACGTGAACCGTCTCTGAGTTTCACAAAAAGCGCTGCATAAATCTACGGAAGTCCAGAGCTGCCAGTGTGGAGTAAACATTTTTTTCCAGCTTTTCTCGTTTTAACGACTTTATATTTACGTTCAAACGACAATATTCTCGTTATTACGACTTTTTATTTACGTTCAAACGACTTTTTTTTAACGTTCAAACGAGAATATAATGTCGTTATAACGACTTTAAATTTACGTTAAAACGAAAATATATTCTCGTTCGAACGAGTTTTTTTATTATAAACAGACTGCTCTTCCCATGATGCGCCACAAGCTGGATGGCTCAGAGCCATACTACGAAGCTAGATTTGGGGTTTAGCGAGGTCAGTTCTGGGATAAACCTGGTCTGGTGGTCCTACGAAAGTGGATCACGTGTCCTATCGGGGCAGATCTCTATAGCAACATGTGACAAACTCCTAACCTGCTCCGTACCTCCGGACCAGAGTTCTGAATAAGTTAAAAAGACGAGGCGCTGGCCAGTCAGAGACGATCGAGAATTTAGGCCTTTGAGAAGAGACGGGGAGAGAGAGAGAGAGAGAGAGAGAGAGAGAGAGAGAGATGAGAAAGGGCAGCGGAGAAATGAGGAAAGACGAAAGTCGGCGTATTTTATATCAAAGCGATGCGCACGTATTTATAAAAAGGAGCCATGAGATCTTATATGTAGCAGTAACACTGGAAGAATCCTGTTTAATCTGTGTGATGGTTAATAAACGGAGCATCGTGGGAAGGGCTGTCTATTTTTCATTAAAAGTCGTTTTAACGAAAATATATTTTCGTTTTAACGTAAATAAAAAGTCGTAATAACGAGAATATTGTCGTTTGAACGTAAATATAAAGTCGTTATAACGAGAAAAGCTGGAAAAAATGTTTACCCCACACTGGCAGTTCTGGACTTCCGTATAAATCCAATGATTATTTATTGCGTTTTCTACTATTCACAGTGCTCTTTTTGTTTGCACTTTTACACTAGTTAGCAAGCTTCAGGTGAGAATAGTCACAAACTGGTAAATGCTCGTTCCCTCCAGCGGTCCTCATACCCCTGATTGGGAAACACTGGACTAAGTTAGTTAAGTTAAGGTACACTTTATTGTCCCCGTAGGGAAATTTGTCCTCTGCATTTGACCCATCCTTCAATGCCTCTTGAGCATCTCCTCAGGAGCAGTGATCGCCGCAGTGCAGCGCTCGGGGACCCATCTCCAGGTGTTGTTGCTAGGCTTGGTCAGGACTACCGTAGCTGGAGGATATTACCCTAACATGCATGTTATTGGTTGGTGGGGGAAACCGGAGTGCCCGGAGAAAACCCACCCAGACACGGGGAGAAACATGCAAACTCCACACAGAAAGGCCCGGCCCATGCGGGAATCGAACCCGCGACCTTCTTGCTGTGAGGCAAGAGCGCTAACCGCTCAGCCACGTGCCGACTAGAGTAGAGTCAAGCCAAGTAAGTACTATTGGAAAAGCGGCATTTGTCTGCTTGTGTCTGGGACTTAAACCCAAGTATTGTCAATCTCTTTCATCTTTTGTTAATAACCAAACACCAAGGTACTTTTACTCTTCTAACCCAAACAGTAAAGCATGTTGTTAGTTGTTTTTTTATCAGAGTAAAGTTTGTGGATGGACTCTCTCACCTGTGTCCACGTCGGTGTATCTGGTGAGCGACCTCTGGCTGGTTCGGTGGTTCCGGTCGCGGTGCCGCCTCCCTCCGCCGCCGCGGTGACCGTCCTCGGACACCTCCCGCTCCAGAGAGTAATCCTCCAGCCGCACGTTTCTCCCCGAGCGACCGTGAACCAGGCTGGACGAGGAGCGGTGCAGGGGGCTGGAGTCTGGGACCGACTGTGGGGGGGAAAGAGAGGGGGATAGAGAAGGTAGAGGGGGAGGAGAGGAGAGAAAGGAGAGTGGAAAAGGGGAGAAAGGGGAGAAGGTAAGATAGGTAAAGAGAGATGGAAGAGAAAGAGAAGAGGGGGGAGGGTAGAGAGGAGAGAAAGGGGGGGGGTGGGAGAGGGGAGAGAACATAGGGAGAGAAGAGAAAAGAAAGAGGAGAGGGGAGGGAAGAGAAGGGAGGGAGAGAGAGGGAAAGGAGTGAGAGAGGAGAGGGAAGGGAGGGGAGAAGAAAGAGAAGAGGGGGAGAGGAGAGGGGAGAGGGAAGGAAGAGAAGAGGAGAGAATGGAGGAAAAGGAAAAGGAGGGAGAGGGGAGAAAGGAGAGAGGGGTGAGAAGAGCGGGGAGGGAGAGACAAAAGAAAGGGAGGAGAGAGAAAGAGAGGGTAGACGGGGGAGAAGAGAGTGAGAGAAAGAGGAGAGAGATTGAGAGGAAGGGGCACAGGAGAGGAGAGAGGGAAGAGGTAGAGAGAGAGGAGAGGGAGGAAGAGAGGAAGAGGAAAGTGAGAGAAAGAGAGGGGTACAGGAAAGAGGTAGAAATGGGAGGGAGATGGAGAAAGTGAAAGAGGGAGAGGGGAGTGAGGGAGAAAAGATAGGAGGTGGGGTGAATGAAATAGAAAGGGGAGAGAAAAGGAAAGGGGAAAACGGAGTGAGAAAGGACAAAAGAAAGAGGAGAGAAAGGTGAGAGAGGAGAGGAAGAGGGGACAAGAGAGAGGGGAGGGGGCAAGACAGTAGATGAAGTTAAAATGGTTAAATTCATTCAATAAACACAAACAACACGAGAAAGTTCTGTCTGTTCCTAAAGAGGCTCAAGACGTTAGCATTAATCATTCAAATTAGTTGTTAGCATTAGCCCGCAGACCTTTGCAACAAGTTATTGCTAAGTTTATGAATTGCTCAGTATTTTCTTTTAGACCATCATTAGCGTGCCATTGTTTTTGTCTTTTGGCTAAAGGAAGACACGACTGGAAAGCATGAACTAATCTTGTGAAGGTCTTTATTTTAGGAACAGACGGGGCTTTGACACGTGCGCTTCGTTACACGACTGATACACAAATGTTTTTCTCAAACTTTTGCGTTCTGCTTTTGTTTTATTACACGACAAATTCCCCCAGTTCGAGATGGATTGATCGAGCAAAAGAAACAGTCCAAACGTCACGGCGGATGAAGCTCCAAGCATCAAACTAAACCCATGCTTCTCCTTTAAGATCAGGCAAAAGAGACAAACCATCATCATCATCAGCAGCCGCAGCAGAAGAAGAACCAGGCAGGAGTGGACCATGCCTCATGCAAACTCTCCACCAGCGTCACCAGGACTGAACAGGACTGAACGGGGTAAGATCTTAAGACCATTGCAGTGTTACTTGCTGTGTTGTGTCGCGCTGAATGCAACAACGCTCGTAATTTTTCAGCGGACTGCAATAATGAGTGAAAAAAACTGTCTAAAAACATATTTTATTAAGAGAAGAGAGATCTCGAGCGTACGGTTAAAGATGGCTGGAGCTGCAACAAGCGAATCAGTTCATCACAACTTATCGATTGCTGAAATAATCGTCAACTAGACTAGTTAGAAAACTAAGAAAACACATTTACATAAGTATTCACAGCCTTTGCCATGAAGCTTTGCCTTTTTCGACTGATCATCCTTGAGATGTTTCTACATCTTATTGGAGTCAACCTGCAGTAAATTCAGTTGACTGGACATGATTTGGAAAGGCTCATACCTATACACAGTGTATTCTTGGTCAGTGATAGGGCTATGTACCGTTCTTTCAATACCAGTACTTTACAGAACTTGCTTTTGAAGACCGGTTCCTTAATGGTTCTTAAAATTAAAAAAAAAAAAATCATTAAATACTGTATTTCATAGACTGAAAATGGATGATTTTGTCAAGGAACACCTGGCAATATCTCAAGGCACACAGGCTGAAAATCAGCTGTAGAGTGCATTTGGTACATGCAGTGTTTTTGCTGTTTGTAGAACGTAGTTCATGTCACTGTAAAGGCCTCTTCATAGTTCATAAGAAGTTTGTTCGGCCCACTTGGGTCATAAGTTGGTTTCGGCTTATATTTAGACTTCAGCAGACGCACTGCAGCCGAAGTCCTCTAGACACCGCCCCCTGAGCCCTAACAATCGTCTGCTCCGTTAATATAAGGGTGATTTTCGGTATTTTCTGCTGCAGATACACGCACGCTGGGCGCACACACACTGTATAGAACAGTTGGGTCCTGCCGTGCTGCTGCGGAGGAGGAGTTTTGACCTCGTCAGTAGCTCGTTATTTTGTTGATTATCAATCTCTCTATTAACAACAGGCTCTGTCTGAAATGCGGGACAAATAAACAGACCAACAGTGGGACGTTATCAGTTGACGGCTGTACTATGCGCTGACTGGAGGGAGACGAGCGGCAGGTTCGGCTGCTACTACGAGAGCAGCACAAAACTGTCAAAAGACTCAACAAAGAAACAAAGTTCGGACGTCGGCTGAAGTATGACTTAGGGAGCGCACGAGTGTCATGTTTGGTGTATTTTGTCTGTTTATTGACGCACATCTACAAACCCAAGGAACCGAAAATGGCACCAAAAGTGCATCATGTTCCAGTATTTTCTGAAGGTTTTTGGTCTGTTAGGAACCGTTTTTCGGTGCTTAGCCATAGTCAGATTTAAAATTCCTTGAGAGAAATGATTGGTATGAATCCAGACGACAGAAGCACATTGAAACAGACATGCCATTGACAAGAGCGACTGGACATTGACAAGAGTTCCTTCATTCAAAAAGCAGCACCACTTAGAATGAACAGCAGAGAACGCAAGCCATGCACAGACAACAAACATCCCTCCCACAAGACAAACGCCTGACCAAACTTCACTTGTATTTTACTTAGTGTTCTTTTCTGCTTTCCTACTGTTGTGGCTGAATGTTTTTAAAAAAACTCCCTCATGCACCGCAGACCTCATGCCAGATCCAAACCCTGTCCATGCTCTGCTCAGCTGCAGCGCAAAACCCACGAAAACTTCAGGACAAACCAAGCAACAGCTACATGAACGACATGACCAGGCAAACAAAGAGCAAAGAGAGAAAGACAGAGAGAGAGAGAGAGACAGAGAGAGCATTGCTGTACATACACTGTAGTTATTTCCTCTGGGCCTGTGTCTTCTCCGCTGCAGAGCAAAGACAAGACGTGACAAACCAACGCAAAAAAAAGACATGGATCCCCAAAACATGAGAGAGAAAGAGCGGAGAGAGAGAAGAAAGAGAGGACAGAAGCAGAGCCGCTGAAGACAGAGGGACAACTTGGCCTCATGAACATCACTCAGATTTGAAAATTAAAGTTACCTCAAACATTCTTTTCCCGATTGTAGATTTATTCGTTTTAAGTTTTTAATAATTTCCTGTAGAT
This sequence comes from Mugilogobius chulae, assembly GCA_038363315.1. Classification (NCBI taxonomy): domain Eukaryota; kingdom Metazoa; phylum Chordata; class Actinopteri; order Gobiiformes; family Gobiidae; genus Mugilogobius; species Mugilogobius chulae. The sequence continues at coordinate 43,613,998 of CM076398.1, read as the reverse complement.
TTCTTTCATCAGATATACACTGAGTCTGGGTTGAATGTGGTTTTAAGTATTAGAAAGTGCATAAAACCAATGATTACAGTTACAGCTCAGAGCAGTTCAGGCACAGGAGCTTTCAGGTGTTCTCAGGTGGTTTGATTGGACAAATACAGACCAAAGTTTACTGAAGTTGGGGTAAAGGCACTTTGCAAGAAACCTGCTTGTGTCCCAAACCAAACCAGACTCACAGTCGGTGTACACAGGTGTAACAGGTTTGGAATCTGTTCAGCAGCATTGTTGGGGTGTGTTGCTTCTAAAAGAAACTGATGAAGCTTTAACTTACATCAGGGGTCCCCAGTCTTAAAAAATGCATTTTGTTTTGATTGTATTTTTTCTATCACTACCTTATTATGTATTACTATGATGAAATAGAGCCACTTAATCTAATAAAAAGCAAATTCAAGTAATAAGATACCAGTAATAGTAATTAAAACTACAATATAAGCAATAACAATTTGTGCCCATTTTATATTGTTTTTTCTGACCCTAACTCGAGGGTTATCAAACTTTTTCAGACCAGGGACCCCTTATCAGATCAAAAATCTTCCAAGGACTCTCTATCACTTTTCGCTCTGGTATCACATTAAAATTAGGAAATTATAGCTAAGCTATATATCAAATTTGAATAAATGGTTAATTTCCTCATTTTTACTGGTTCACTTGTTTCTATTCACAGCTGTCTATCTTTCCAATCCAAAATCCCATGTTTAGGATGGTAAATCATAAGAAATTGTTATATTGAAAAGATTACCAATGTTTCAAAAAAATTTGGGGGAGCCCACTTTGAGAACCACTGCCCTAAGTGTAACTTAATTTTAACTGTACAAGAAAACTTTTTTTTTTTCATTACATCATTCCTTTCTTGGAAAACATGCTGCACACATTAAAACACTCAAACATTTATGGACTACTGTGCAGCTGGGTAATACAAATAGATTTGTATGACCCAAGTTTTTTCATTTAAGCTACGCTCACAATGACCCGTACGTACGACCTGTAAGATTTGTACGACCATTTCATTCGTACGGGTCATTGTGACCGTAGCTTTAGATATTTTTGTTGCACTAAAAAAGGCATATTGGTATGCAGGGTGCGATTTGTCAAAAAAACAGAAGGGGGGATAAAAAATTACAAGTCATTCTACACGCGCAACACGTGCATGCGCATATTGTGCACGCGCACTACACGCATGCGCACCACGTGCGGCAGTACAATCGCGTCTTTCCTTCCCGTGTTCATTCCGTTTCTTTTACACTCGCAACTAACAGGCTTCTGGCGCGCACTGGCACGTTTTTGCACACAAAATGAACAGACTAATTCAGTACATAAAGCTCCACAGAGCGAGCCCCGGGTTGGTCCTGCCTCTCAGCGCAGCTCTCGCGGCACCGGGTTCTACAAACAGGAGCAGTGCAGTTCGTCACTTAATACGAGTCTTGTCCCGCTTTGAATCACATCGCACGTCAACATTTTCGTGTCTCGCTCTGCTTTGCGCACAGTCGTGGATTAAACCATGATCTCACAGGGCAGAGGACAGAGCAGCAGCCCAGCGGCTCCGAGAGAGAGAGAGAGAGAGAGTGAAAGAAGAGAGTGAAAGACAGATCGGCGCCTATGTTCATTATTGAGATCTGTCCATTTAAACTATGCTTGTGCGCGCAGTAAGAGTTAGAGGAATAGCCAATCAGAAAAGCACTGTGTGTGAAAGTGTGACGTTATTGGCTGTTATGAGAGCTGCCTGTTGAGCAGAGGAGCAGCACCGGGAGAAGAGAAAAACCTCAATGAGACAACGCTGGGATTGATAGAACACTTTGAAAACTATGATATGAAACACAGTCTTTGTTATTTTCTATCCCCCCCTACAATTAATACAAGATAAAAGCAGAAGGAGGGATGGGGAAATTATAAGCAGAGAGAGGGACGGGCAAACCAGAGGTAGGGATAATCCCTCCCATCCCCCCCAGCAAATCGCACCCTGTTGGTATGTGTCCTTACAGTGTGTGGGCTTACATCATTAAAAATGGACTCTAATATGGCCTGGCCTGTCCTCCTGCTCGTTTCCATGGAAAAATGGTTCCATAAACCATATGTATTTTGTCATAAAACATAACTATCTTTAGTCAATTAGGGACACGCATCGTGATGTTAGTGAAGTTAGGTTTTGTTAACAGCTGATCAATGAGTTTCTTCGCTTCATGACCATCACACAAACTAATCAGACTACTCAGTTTGTGAGTAGTCTGATTAGTTTGGTGACCAGACCCACTCTTCACCGGTGCTGAGGCGTCGGCTCTGGATTCCAGGTGACATTCTAAAGGCTTTACTTTGTGAGAAGCTTCATGAAAGTTGTGATTTCCCCACCTAGAGTTTGTAGTGGCTTAAATAAATACACAGTATATTTTGAAAATTAAGTACACCCCATTTATAAAGATACTGTAATTGAATATTACCAGACTTTTCTAAAATTACAAAGTGAATGTTGACTCGGCCAAAGTGTTGGAGCGGACAGAAGAGTGGACAAACCGGAAAAGGACAGAAGCTGAAGCAGGAGGTAGCAGACACTCGGACACAGCACTTACCGAAACACGAGGAGCGCTCTGAAAAGCAGCAGTGTTAGACAGTCAGTGAACGCACCACTGACAACAGACAGTCAGTGAACGCACCACCAACAACAGACAGTCAGTGAACGCACCATTGACAACAGACAGTCAGTGAACGCACCGCTGACAACAGACAGTCAGTGAACGCACCACTGACAACAGACAGTCAGTGAACGCACCACTGACAACAGAGTCAGTGAACGCACCACTGACAACAGACACAGAACAAAACTGCAGACAGTCAGTGAACGCACCACCGACCACAGACACAGGACAAAAGCTACATTTACACTTTACTACTGCAAAGAGATGCTAAGATTGTCATAAACCATCTCAAAATCCAAATTCACCAGCTGGAAATGTTTCCACAACACATACAAAACAAAACATGTTTATTTAACTACTGGCACTAGCAACATAAGCGACTGTAGGAGTAAAGTTTCAACAGACGATCTTGTAACAACACTAAAGTCGACTGCACACTAGAGGAGTTTAAAATCTTGTGCAATTTATAGACGTGCCAAAGAAAGAACAGACCACAGACAAAGGAACATTCTTCAACAATTGTTTGCCTCACAGTTACAGAAAATCTGTAACTTTAGACTAATCCTACTGCAAGAATGAAATGATTAATGCTTCGTTCAGACCGGACAGTTTTTTACCTTGAGGTTTCAGTTTTACACGTTAAGTTAACGTAAACCTGCATATTCAGGCGTTCAGCGAATTCGCGTCGAATCTGCTCCTAGCATGGCCTTGTTTTGCACATTCAGATGTCAGCTGACTGTGTTCTGCGGTGAATAAGCTCAAACCTCAACGTGTTCTCATGGATTGCGTAAAATAGCAGGTCATGACAAATTGCATGTCATGACGATGCCCTCTGCCTGTTTTGGCGTGCAATGGCACGCTAGTTTTTTCTGGCGTACTATGAACACGCGATGTGGTGGAGGACAAACACGAGGTTTTTCAAGGGATTAACGGCTAAATTTAAGTCTGAAGTTACAAAAATGGATAAGTTTAGCTCTTAGGCTTGGAGTTGGTTAAAGGGACTGTACCTGATTTTTGCATCCTAAAAATGTAAACAAACAGATATAATTAATTTTAACCTTTTTCCTTCAGGGTACATGATTTCCTCACGTAGCTAATGCATTCTGAGCTTCAGAATTGTTCATCATGATGAGTTTTAATGTTTTTTCACAGCTTTTAACAGCGAGGTGAGTCACTATGCTAACAACAGTTAGCCACAATGCTAAAAACAAAAACAGAAAAAGCTGCACACAAACGGGATTTTATTAGACATAGACAGGACTTTGGGGACTAATTTCCACCTGAATAGATACATTAACAAGGCATCAGTGCTAGGGGGAAATTGCTTTTAAGTTATCTTGTTGCAAAAAAATCAAGTACAGTCCCTTTAAGGTTAGGATTAGGATTGTGTTAGTTTTCATGAATAATAACACGTCTTAACATTCACCATTGAAATGAACTAGGACAGAAACGAGTCAAATACACACGCACAAAAGTAGAAGTTCATATGGCACGCTGTTTACAATAGCGTGGTATTGACACGCTTATCCATGAGAACAGGCTGCAAACCTGCATCCAATGCATTTCTGGCACGTCAAGCACCAACGTCAGCATTGAGAAATCTGAACTTTCAAAGTCAGAACGAGCATCTCCACTGCACACGGCTTACTCTACTCTGAGGTAGTTACATGCTCTCACATAATGGAGAAAGAGAGAAGACTTTAGGCCAAACAAACAATGTGGAATCTGATTGATAGAGCTCACATGAATCTAATGAAAATCTTCTTAGTGGTGTTTCAACCGCTGCTGTAAAATGTGACAAAACAAAGCCTTCTACAAGCCACTGAGAAAGAGGTGAGAACTAGTCACTGTCCCAAGCTAAAGAGAGACAAGTCAGAGTCCCCATGAGTCCCAAGTCGGAACCCCACAAATCTAAGTCGAGTCCAGGTCCTCTTCTTTTAGTCTTTTCAAATCTTTAAATCAAACTACCACATACATGATGCATTAATACAACTTCATTGATTTTTATAAATTATCCCATTAAAACAAATGTCTGTTCACAATAAAGAAACAAGGAGGGAGATGTTTCAGTTTGTAAATGTAAATCTACACGGATGATTTTTTTAAAGCATCAATCTTCGCAAGTCTAATCAAGTCTAATTGATGACTTGATGGATCGTAGTCCATCAAGTCATCAAAATAGTGACTCAAGTTCAAGTACACACCTCTGCTTTAAGACATGGCTTCGGGCAACAAAGACGTGCAAAAGGTTTAAGATTCATAAATACTTGAGCGTCAGAATGTGAACGTAGAGGCGGTTTCTGACACAAAAACACTGTCCGGTCTGAAGGCGTCATTCACATGCCTCATATTTACTTAACAGGATGAAAAAAAAGGGGAGATTTGTGATTAGAAACAATGCATGTGGATTAAACTTGCTTCAAAAGACCACAGTGGCAAGGCGTTTTTACACTGACTCATTTGATATTTCACAGGGCAATAAAGCCTGGCACTGTCCGACTGCTCTGATTGGCTTTTGTTCTTCTTGCAACAGGTTGAAAACTTATTCTGACTGATCAACAGATGTAACAAATAACTCGACGAACAATCTCTTACAGGAATCGTTACTCTGACTACGCCTCCTCAACTCATGGAAACGCAAAGTATTTATTTGGCCTAAACTCGTCTGGTGTGCAGAAACGTGAAAACTAAATCAATAAAAGCATAATAAACCAATGTCTTCCAACAGAACCACAACTAATGTAACTTAAACTGTGTATTGTACTGCTTACTCAAAGGTAAACCATTTTGGCTACGGTTTTCTCTAATGATATATAATTTATTTTTCTCTTCATTAAGTTTAAGAACTTTGTGGACCTGAACACTGTCTCTATCTAATGATAAACCTTTTCAAACTTATAATACAGAACCATGTCTGTTTAGATTAGACTAACCCTGCTTCCGACAACAAACAGTGAACACTAAGCTTAGAGAGAGAAGCTAACGACAGACTTGATGACATAATGATGTTAGGTTGATCAGGCAGCGGCGCAGACGGGGTTAAACAGTGACCAGAGGTTTCACCAAAGTGATGTTGACTCCACGTTATGGAAATAAGAAAGATTCACTCCAGTAACATGAGAAGAAAACGCAAAACATGATTCTAAAACCTTTGTGGAGCATCTTGGAAGGCGGTGAAGAGATAGAGGCTAACGAGTTATGTAGTGCTGATTCGTTTTTTGTCAAAATAATTGTATTGTAAAGTTTGCATAAAAAGGGATGAGATACTGGTGTGAATTTTGCAAAAAACATTCAATAAATTTCAAGAGCAAACAAAGCAAATGTTGTATGTTGAAGTTTGTGTCCTTGCTCGATGGAGACCAATGTTTTCACTAACAGAAGCCCTTCAATAATCTTTCGTCCTGTCCACCTCTCGCTACAGGCCGGAAAAAGCTCTCCATTCAGACTGGACGTCCATAACTCTCGATTTTTCACAAAGCTGTGAACCAGCTGTGAAGCTGGACATTGCACACGACCTTCTTGGCAAAGAAAGCCCGTCAGCGCTTGTACCATCTAAGGCGACTGAGAGATTTGAGACTTTCACCAAGAGTGTTGAGGAACTTTTACACCTGCACCACTGAGAGCATCCTGACTGGAAGCATCACTGTGTGGATGGGGGGAACCACACAGCAGGATCACGTTGCTCTTAGAAGAGTGGTTAGATCGGCAGAAAAGATCCTTAGAATAAGCCTGCCCAGTTTGGAAAACATCTACACTGAAAGATGTCAACGAAGAGCGCATTGTTCAGGACTCAAGCCAACATGATCACAATGTGTTTTCTCTTTTCCCATCAGGAAGACGCTATCGTCTCCTCAAGGTGAAAACTGAGAGGATGAGGAGGAATTTTCCTGCAGTTACATTACTGGATAATGTTTTGTATGCATTTGTATTGTTGCTTGTTTATGTTACTGGAAGGTACAAAAGAATTTCACTACATGTTGTCCTTGTGCAAATGTATGTGACAAATAATCTAAACTAAACTAAACTAAAGTGGGGAAGAAGGAGCATGTATGTGTACAAACGCAGCAAGAATAAGAGAGAGAAAACACGCACATTATGTCACGCGCGTGTGAAAGACATCAGTAAAGTACTTTTTCTGTCATTAAAATGCCATGAATCGTGAGTGGGCAGGGCTGTGTGTCTGAGCTTCGGGCTCAGGCAAACATAGACTGACTCGGGTTCCGATCAGGTTTAGACACTACATGAGCAGGCTTGGGCCCTACTGGATTTGATCTAAACTCTTCTCCAAAGTTCAACTAAACCTGACTGTGACATGTCTCCAAAGTTGTTCCACCTGAACGAGTCTCCCATTAAGACTGTTCCGACTAAGATCATCTATAGCTCCACAAACAAAGCCAGTCTTTTGCTTTGCTCTTTCATTAAATAAGCATTTCCCGGTTCACTCAAAATACAGACTTTTATTTAATGTAAAAGTAAATCTGCCAATCTGCACTGTAGTTTCAACCTCTGGGCTCTGTTTCTGCAGCAGAGACACACCAAGGATCGAATGAGAACGAGCAGCAGGTCGGGAAAAGGATGGAAAAGCTTTGCACATGTAGAGCGTTTGGATATTATTGTTGCTCATACAGTCCAGATCAAAAGTTTAAGAACTAAACTCGTTGAAGCTGAACTTTTAACCATTTTCAAGCGGTCCTAAACTTTTGATCAGAACGTACATCGCAGCACTGAGCATGCTTAGAAATCAGAGAGAAGAACAGATGGAGAGAGTTAGAACAAGTGAGTGTCCAAGGTCTCTGAGTGAGCTTGCATCCAGTAAAAGCACCAACACAGACAGAGCTATTCGGTCTACGGAAATAGAATTAAGGAATATATAAGATCTAACCTTGACTCTACAACAAAGCTGCTACTGTTCTCTTTGAATCATGGAAGAAGAAACTACAGATGCTAGTGTTCTATCGAGCTGGTCACCCCATCGGGATTTGAAACCCACCTGTTTAAACTTAGACCTAAAAAAATCTGTAATATATATTTATTATTTTAAATAGTGTTGCTAACTCATGCCGCAGCTCCAATCCTAAACTTACTGGTACAATTATGCTCAAACTTGTTAATTGTTAACTATTTCCTGCTGTAAGGTCAGAGAGGGAGCTCATCTCGACACCACACCTGCAGGGACGGATGATAAAGCAAATAAAGAGCTATTAGCTGCTGACATGCCTCTGCGTTCCTGGCTTCCCGCGCTAGCTAGGAAGTTTTAGTTTTCTAAACATGGATCGGGTTGAGAGAGTGCCTTGGACCTACTTGATACACAAATGCCTACAGCAGAGACAGGGTCGGCGACTTCGTATCTGGGTACATGAAACCCTCCACAGGCGCACTGAGCTGGGGGAGTTTCATAATTTGCTCCAGTATCTGCGCCTAGATGAAGACCGGTTCCAGCGGTACTTTCGTCTGACGCGGGCCCAGTTTGACGACCTGCTCTCCCGCATTGGTGCCCGGATCACTCACCAGGACACCAACTACAGGCTCCATTTGAGCTGCAGCACGTCTGTCCATCCGCCTACGGTTAGTAGTCTCTGATTGGTTGACGTGGACTTCCAACGTGTCTGAAGATGGATTTTCCCAACTCCTGCGTTCGCCGCAGATTCATGCAAAGTTGTGGCAGCTGCAGGTTTGAGCTTCCACGTCGCAAGACGCCGCGTCTTCAGAGGCATGAAGACGCGGCGCACCACAAATTCGCTTGAATGCTTAAGACGCGGGTTTACATTAACTTAACATTGAAAATAGACGCAAAAAAGCAAATACGCAGTCCAATCTGAACACAACTTAGGACATTTAACAAGGTGAAATGATACTAACCCTAACCCTTATGCTTATGAAACCTAACTCAACTCTAGGGTCAGGCCTCAGGTAAAGTTTGAATCTGAACAATATAACGTAGCTCAGCTCGGTGCAGTGCTCTGAAAGGATGCAAGCAGAGACAGTTCACTCTGTGACAGTGAGTGATCAGGTTAAACATGGTCTTTTTGGAGGTTTAACGTTCAGGGTTTTGTCATTCTCCAATTTGAGTCAGTTTTTCAAATCAATTATAACGTTAAAACCAGATGGAGCAGTTAAAACATAAAACAATGCTGACTTGATCCTGTGACAAGCCAAACCTCCTTCAGGGATGATAACTTTATTTTTTAAGCCGATAGAGTTAGCAAAACAAAGAATGTTTCCGTAACTTTGGCTCTGACTCAAGTTGGCGAATGACAGATGAAAGAGCAGAGTTTGGGGGTGGAGCTAAAGGTCAGAGGTCGTGTTGGTGGAGGCGCTCACTTGGTTGTCTGCGGACAGGCGGGGCATTGACACCGTGCGCCCCTGAACGTCCATGTGACAGGGCTCAGAGTCCGAAAACCGGCCCATCTCCCTCATCTCTACCGTCTGCAAAACAAACCAGCATCAAGGCGCCACGGCTCGCGCTCACGTCGCCAACGGCAACCATTTATGCAAAACAGGGCACTTGCATAAACTCAACATGTTAGTCAGGACTTTGGGAAATGGATGAGAACGACTCCCAAAATAAAAAAAAATGACACAATGTAACATGTTAGTGTTTTGTTTGATTTTTTTTTTTTTTTACAATTTTCATGATCATTTATATAAATAATGATTTAAAGGCCCTGCACCTGTTTTTATTCATTAAAGACTTGGAAAACTTTACATTTTTACAGCTCACTAACCTAATACTTTCGAATCTTTACTTAAAGAAGCCAGAGCGATTTTTACCCTCATAATAAAGATATCAACGTATATTATAACAGCGACTCTCTTACTGCGAATAAAAGGCTTTATCACTGAGATAAAACATTGACTTGACATTTATTCCACAAAAACCTGTGGTAGCTAAGGTCCATTTCTAGTTCTACCAATCAGCTTAAAAAATTTTCCAGGTTTGGATTTTTCAGTGACAGTCTCACTAGATCGGCTCAATTCTGCTTCAGTCACAAGATGCTGCAACAACTGCCATTGCAGCCCACACTCTCTCTAGTCATTATTATTATTTATTGTAGGGCTGTCAAGCAATAACATCTTTAATGATTGTCTTGAGTTAACTGGCGATTATATAATAACATAGTTACCTTTCATTCTTGTTGATTAGGTGTTATATTGTAGAATGTGTTACTCTCCTGAAGTGTAAAATAATGTTTTGTAGGCTTTCCAATAACATTAGGCCAAATCGTGGTATTGACTTGTCTCACTCATAATCAGCATTTATTACACGGCTCTTTCACAATGAAGCACTTTTATTATGTAGGAGTCAAGTGTTTGTTAGAACTAGCAGAGCCAAAAGTAGAACGTTGGTTTTTGCTGGAATTTTTAAAGACTATTCTGGATACTGGATATTTTTAACCACTTCAGTGGACAAACATCGCATTTAGTGACCACGGACTGCGATGTTATCGAGACACGTAAAGGTGGAAACACGTACCGAGCCTCAGATGAACTGCCTCCTCATCAGCTGATCGAGCTGCACATGGACAGAGCCAAATAAATAAACATCCCGCTCAGACAGTTGTGGAAAAGTTATTAAAGTCTACAAAAGAGAGCCAGCAGAGCCTTGTCTAGGACTGTTTCTGTTTGTGCTCTGTGTTTGTCTATGAACCTAGTGCCTTTGGAACGCTTCAGTTGTGACAAATAAAAAAATATGTGGCTTTTTTGTCGTGAGCAGTCGTGTTGGTTTTCATACAGGGGACGATGCATGTCCTTCATTGGCTAATTATTCTGTCAATCACGTCCACTGAAATTCGAAAGAGGGACACGGAGATATATTTCTCTTGTCTGAACTTTCCAGGCATCGTTCAGTCAATCTTGGTGTGCGTTGGCCTTTAGTCTATTTATTTCATGTGGTTTCAATTAGGGGTGGGTATCAAGAGCCGGTTCTACTTGGGAACCGGTTCTATTTTTAGCAATCCACTGGAATCGTTAGTCTCCTCTCTTATCGATTCTTCTTATCGATGCCGCTTTGGGCCGCTGTGCCTTTAAATACTGCGTGAACTTCAACCTCACGCTGGGCTATTCAGTTCAGTTTCATTACAAGCACAAGTTTTAGCTTTGGCAAAGCCTAAGTCTCTCACTAATTCACGTGGATACAGCGCGTTTACGCACACCGCGCACAGGAAATAAGAGAAGAAATGGAGACAACATGTACATGCGGCTCACACACCAGCGCCGTGACAGGCAAGCTTCCTCCATTAATATGAATGTTTGGAGGATAGGCTCGTGCATCTACCGTCAGCTGGGGGGGTATAAACTCTTTCTTTCCGCGCTCCTATGTACACTTTGTGTGCGTTTTCTTCGAGCCTGGGCGACCTCTCTCTCACTTTCTCTCCTCCGTCTCCTTAGACGAGTCCCACAACTGTCAGCAGTGTCAGCCCCGAAGTAAATTGTGTCCGCGCCTCGGAGCGCACGAATTATCCGTCTCTAAGTGAGCTGTGTCCCCTTTGTAGTGCATACGGACAGTCCGTTGTGCTGTGCCGTGCCTGCGTCCTGACCAGCGCACACACAGCTGGTCCGGGAGACACGTGCGTTCGCCTCGGACTGAAGCGCGCTGTTCCGCCTTCTCCAAGCACAGACCGTCACCTGGAGCGGACTTTCTGGATCAAAAAGCTACAGTAGCCCAGTTTGAGGGATACATATGGAGAAAGAGAAAGGCCTGGTGAGCACAGGGAGAGTGTGATGTGTGTAGAACCAGGACTTCACGTGGCCAAAGTTACACCCTTACATAGCGTTATTAGTGTTATCAATATCAAAATAGTTTACGCCTCTAGCTCTGAAATATTATTTCTGCTCTTCATTTAGTCTATATTTAATTAGTAATCATCATAATATAGTCCACATCATTGTCTAAATGTATTGAAATTAGTTAAAATACATTTTTTAATCTAGATACATAAAACATAATTTTAAGAATCGATAAGAGAATTGATAAGAAATCGGATCGATAAGAGGAATCGATAATGGCATCGATATCGATAAAATCTTATCGATACTCATCCCTAGTTTCAATACAACTGTTCTGAGGCAAAAACGGTTTTACTTTATTACATTTAATAATCAGGTACAAGGCCTTTAAAGGTTTCTTACATTCTAAAAGTAAAATTGGTTTCTTCATGTTGAGTTTATAGTCTTTAGAACACTTTGTTTTTTTAATTTTTAGAATCATAATCATGACATATTGTAAAATCAATTATTACTGACGTATCGAGGTGAATGAAAAAGACGATCAATAATTTATGCAAAAAGTGCTGTTGCATAAATTAACCGTCGCTCGATGTTTTTGTTAGTTTGTAGTTTTGGGCAACTCACTTCCACCAAACAATAAAAGACTTAAATGAAGGAAGAAGTAATATTTCCACATAGTACTTGTCCAAAATAAAGAGCTATGAGAGAATAAGAGATGAGACTTATATATTTATAACTAGACCAGCCTCTGACAGAAAAGTCTTAATTAAAAGCCAAAAAGTCCATAAAGTCCATAAAGTAAACAAAGGATTAAGTCCATAAACAAGAAATTGGGCTTTTATAAACAAAAACACATACATTATTTCTAACCTTGCAGCTTAAAGAATGACTTCTAAATAAATAAATACAATTGAAGTTGAAGAAAAGCCATACATCTTTTGGATTTTGTTACTATCAACTGCCAACAATTATTAAATAAGTAAAATAATAATAAAGAAATAAAAAATAGGCAAAATAAAAGAATATATGAAAGGACTACAATGCATTCAAATGAAAAATAAACACATACATTCATAAATAAAAAAAACAAATACATACAGAAATGAATCAATGAAAACAATAAATAAATAAAAGTCTTGTCCTTGTCAAAATGAGAACAAGTTTAGAGTTACAAGTTGTACCTGAAAAATACAGCTACATGTTGACTTTATAAAACCAACACTTACAGTAAAACCCAATGAAATGATCAAAAAACACTTCAGCACCTAAACCACCATCAGCTGTTGCATTCACAGGTCTAAACACTCTTATAACCCGTTTCAGGCTGAGTTTTGGCTGTGTTTTTGGCGATCCGCGGTGTTACCTGTGGGTTGTGACGGTTGTCCTGCAGCTCGTCGGGATAGGCTCTCTCCGGGCTCCAGTTTCCTGTTTTCTGGAACATTTCCTGGGCTTTGGCCGTCATCCACGAGGGGCTCTCGGTCATGCCGCCCTCGGGAGGTCTGAGGAGGACACAAGTCAAGTCAGTGACAGGGTTAATATGTTTAATGAGCTAATATCTTCAACCAGTGTGCAAGATTGAATGATGTGGATAATATTAGAGCCATTTCCCTTATGCTGCATTCAGACCGACCAGCGTTGGAGTGTCCAACGTGTCCACTTTACATGTTACATCTTATAAATCCTTCGACACATGGTTAATATCGACATGTATTCATTTTGGTCGCTGTTACAGCTTAAAAACTTCTTTTTACAAACAACAAAGTGAAACTGGGAGCTGCTTTCAGTTTCTAAATAGAACTCAAATTCTTTATTATTCAGATCAGACAGCACTCAGTGGTCTTATTTTTTCACAAACTGCTGCATTTACGGTTTACTTTTGATCGGAAAACACTAAGTTTAATAATTTACAACTAAAACGGTAGCTACCCCAACTTTAAGTCAATGTAAACTCGCATCTTGAGGCATTTAGTGCACTAAAATTCGCTTGTTTGAGCTTCTGCTGACGCCGAGTCTTGAGAAGTAGTCGATCCAACCTGGAACGGATGCTTTGGGCTCATCAGGCGTCGACATCAGAGTTAGGCTCTGCTGAACTTTCAAGCATCGAACACATCCTCCACCAATCAGACACTACTCTCCTGTGACGTAGTGACACTGCTCTGCCTCACATCAAGAGGAAAGCAGTGTTTATTGAAGAAGGTCGCTTTTTTTTTTTTTTTTTTCAAAGGCTTGGTCGCTTGTTGCTCTGAAACACGGCAAATCACACAACACGGGACATGATCTGGACTGACTAATGTGCTCACATGGATCTATTAAAGATGCTCGTTGTCGTGTTTAAACCACTGCTGTACGACAAGACACTGGAGGAGGACAGAGACAAGAACAGCCTGGAGGAGGCTATCGGGTAAGCCACGTTTTATAAATGCAGCTTATATCTCCCCTCCCCCTCCTTCTGTATATAACTGTATCTAAACTCACATGCTGTTCAGATGGTCCTGTATAAGTGTATATACTAGTATTTAAACTCACTGTAGATGTGACCAGGACGTCAGTCCTGGTCACATCTACAGCCTGTCCGTCCATGGGAGTGGATCCCTCTTTCACTGTGGTTCTCCTCGAGGTTTCTCTTTTTCCCCCAATGGGTTTTTTTGAGTTTTTCCTTGCCGAGAAGGAGGGTCTAAGGACAGGGGATGCTCTGGGACAAATTTTATTTGCCACTTTGTTGTTGTAACAATCTGCCTGCATTTCCTAATAATGATTGTTTCTAATTTTACATTGTTTCTGTTGACATTGACCAAATGTTTCACTGTTTGATTTTCTGACAAATCTTGTTTGCTAAATCAACATCTTGTGAAGTCCGCTGAGATAACTGCTGTTGTGATTTTGGGCTATACAAATAAATTGAATTGAATTGAATTGAATCACATGCTGTTCAGATGGTTCTGTATAAGTGTATATAAACTCACATGCTGTTGAGATGGTCTTGTATAAGTGTATATAATAGTATTTAAACTCACATGCTGTTGAGATGGTCTTGTATAAGTGTATATAATAGTATTTAAACTCACATGCTGTTGAGATGGTCTTGTATAAGTGTATATAATAGTATTTAAACTCACATGCTGTTGAGATGGTCTTGTATAAGTGTATATAATAGTATTTTAACTCACATGCTGTTGAGATGGTCCTGTATAAGTGTATATAAACTCACATGCTGTTGAGATGGTCCTGTATAAGTGTATATAAACTCACATGCTGTTCAGATGGTCTTGTATAAGTGTATGTAACTGTATTTAAACTCACATGCTGTTCAGATGGTCCTGTATAAGTGTATGTAACTGTATTTAAACTCACATGCTGTTCAGATGGTTCTGTATAAGTGTATGTAACTGTATTTAAACTCACATGCTGTTCAGATGGTTCTGTATAAGTGTATATAAGTGTATTTTAACTCACATGCTGTTGAGATGGTCCTGTATAAGTGTATATAACTGTATCTAAACTCACATGCTGTTGAGGTGGTCTTGTATAAGTGTATATAATAGTATTTAAACTCACATGCTGTTGAGATGGTCTTGTATAAGTGTATATAATAGTATTTAAACTCACATGCTGTTGAGATGGTCCTGTATAAGTGTATATAAGTGTATATAAACTCACATGCTGTTGAGATGGTTCTGTATAAGTGTATGTAACTGTATTTAAACTCACATGCTGTTGAGATGGTCTTGTATAAGTGTATATAACAGTATTTAAACTCACAGGCTGTTGAGATGGTCCACCGGGCGGTTCAAGCCTCCGTTGGGCCCCTGACCCTCTGGTCCTCCGTCGCTCGGAGGTTCCATGCGCTCAAACATTAAAGGCGGCTGGTTCTGTGGCAGAGAAACACGATGTACAGCTCCAATCAAACACACAGAGACCACAGATGCACTCACAGCATGCACCCACAGGGGGCGCCAGCGTCACAGCCGGGCTTTAGTCTGCACAAGGTAAAGTCCAGAGGAACACTGATCTGAGATCTGCTTCATGAAGCTGCAGACGTGAGGCTTCCACAGCATGAACTGAGCTTCAGGGAGGAACTCTTACTCAAACATGTATTTAGGGTGTATTCAGACCAGAAAAGTGCAAAAGTCCGCTTGTTTGATCAGACTCCAATCTGGACTTAATTTTTTTCAGTTGGTTCGGTTCGTATTCTCACTGTGCTCCTGTCAAGTGAACTTTAAAACGTAAACAGACGCACATATGTGAGAACCAGCAGTCTCACTGGACAGATCTGACGTGTGGGCGGGGGGTAATCAGAAAGTTTGTGGATAAAAGTTAGGCTTTATAGTAAAGCAGCAGCCCGTTATTCGTTCATTATCATAACGACCTTATGGTAACTGTGTTTGTCAGTGAAGCAGGACGAGACACAGGTCCAAACCCAGACTCCAGTCCAGCGGTGGAGGCAATTTCAACCCTGTGCGGAGCCCGAGGTGAAGCGGCAAGAGCCTGGGTTTGTGTGCAGCAAAACACAGACCCGACGCTCGCAGCGAGGATGTATTTCGCAAGGATTGGGTGCAATCGCAGCAGGCTACTCGCTGTACCAGCGGGACTGGGCTCAGAAGTGCTCACGGTGGAATAGTAGTCTGTCTGTGCTTTCTTATTTTTCTGGACATGTGGATTTAAATGGACAAAGTGAGTTAGGACCTGGAGGCGCTTTGGTAGTCTGGCTTGTAAGGATGTCCAAGCATTACTGTTTTGCTGTTATTATGTAAACACGCAGGGTTAACATAGCAAGAAGTGCTTTATTTGAAAGAAACAAGCGTGAGAAAATATCTTTACGTTTTCAGATAAATGTAAACAACAGAATAAACAGCGTAGGTGGGAAATTATGCTTGGAGAACACATTTTCAGTAGTGTGATAATCTGGCAGATGCAACATTCACAAAGAAAACCACAGTTATGAGCGGCTCTGTCTCTGTAGCTGTAGGACAGTCCTTCTCTCATCTCTGAGCGTTGTGACGGAGGCTCGTCTAGTCTAAAAAAGCTCATGTTTTTCGTGTTTGTTTCGGATTGAGGCCGTTTGTATTCAGACCATAAGCGATCCACACCAAAGTCCGTTTGCAATCGGCCCGAGACCGACCTGAAGAGGTGGTCTCGGTCCGATTGTTTGATTTCGCTTGTCTTTATTCAGACCTGAAAAAAAGCCAGGACTTTCCGGGGAAACTAAATCTGGGGTCTCATTTATAAAGCCTACTTACGCACAAAATGAGCCTCGAAAAGTACGGAGCAGCTTTTTACGCAAAACTTGGGATTTATAAAAACAGCTTGAACGTGAAACATTACGTATCTCTCCGCACATTTTGGAGGTTGCGTATGTGAGACAGACTTCACTTAAACACGGCTCAGAGGCAGGAGACACGTGAGAGTAGAGGGCGGCATGTTTGAGGAACATTTGAAATGGGCAAATATGACTTTATTAAAAAAAAAAAAAAGAACAAAAATTTCAAAACGCTCATAAAGCTTATGGACGCTCTCACGTGCACGTGCGCTTCACGCTGAATGATCCTGTAGCAGCAGTATCTAGTCTCTATAGTAAACGTTCACTAGACAGTCAGACCCACGTTTAGGGAGCACGCGCGTCACACGCACGAGCCCGTGTCCCACCGTCTTTTCCTCAAGTCGCCGCTTCTTCCCAAACCCCGGACCACAGCGCGGACACGTTCTTTACGCACGGAAACCCCCGCGTGCATGTGGCTGCAGGCTTTATAAAAGCGATATGACTTTTCTCTCTTTCATGTCTGTTTAATGATCTTTACAGCTGCACCAAAGCATTTGTTCCGATAAAGAAGACCAACGTGTTTAAAATGACAGTGTGTTTTCAATGACAGTGTGTAAAAGTGTCTCAGAGAAGCAGAGATCACTCTTGAATCAACTTCCCCTGAGCCTGTGCGGCGTGTTCCGCTGCAGCGTCTCTCCTCTGCTCCTCCCTCTTGTCAGTCAAACTCACTCATTATCAGCTCATGTTTATTTAAATCGCTCATTTGCGTATCCGTTTATGATGAGACGGAAGTGTGAAGGGGGCGTGGCCTGAGGCGGGATCCTGGGCGCAGATTTCTGCTGCTCAGTAGAAAAAGAGCGCTTACGGAAGGTTTTATAAATCTGGATCATTTTTCACTCAGGACAAATCTCATTTTTTTTCGTATAGCTTTTCCAAGTAGATATTTACGCACTCTTTTATAAATGAGACCCCTGGATCGTTTAAATCGGACCAAATTTTTTAGGTCTGAATATGCCCTAGTTACATAATACTAAATACATGCATTCAATAATATACCTAAGTTTGCTATAGTGGGACTGGAATTCATGAGCTATATGTTGTACATGAGGCTCACACAAACCCATGTAGGAAGTCCACTTATGCACACACAGGGGTCTTTATGTAACGTTGGCTGGAGGTTTGTTCATTTTAAGAAGCAGATTTCAGATCCGTGTCAAACATACACTTCTACCTTGGTTTTAAAGACACGCCACACTTCATAAACTCTCTCAAACTCCACAGATTCACCACAGAAAAGACAAACACAGCTCAGTCACGTCATGCAGACACGTCAGACTCTGTTACTGAGGGATAAAACATTAGAACCACATCTTCAGACTCCTCAGAGGGGTTTGTAATAATGCAACGCCGCTTTTGGACAGTTCAACCATTATTACCACGTCTTTGTATTTACGTTAGAATAGGGACAACATTCACAACAGTCACAGTCCACACCACACGACACGTTTGCCCCGAGCTGGAGCAAAAAGGTTTAGGACCAAGAGAAGACTGAACTCTGACCTTTGGCTGGAGAAATAAACGTGAAACAAGAACAGAAACACACAAACCAATGAGACCAGAGACTGAGCCGCAGAAACAGGAAAACACTGGACAGTCTGGGATTAAGTTAAATCAACATCTGGGATTGAGTTATGCCACAGTCTAATTATGCCACAGTCTGGGATTAAAGTTTTATATTATTCCACAGTCTAGTTTTACATTTTTCCACAGTCTAGTATTAAGTTATAACACAATCTGGGTTTAAATGATGCCACAGTCTGGGAATAAGATAAACTCCACTCTAAACAAATGTCTGGGTATAACATTTACCACAGTTTGGGGTTTAATTAATCCACAGTTTAATATTAAGGTAAAAGCAGAGTCTAAATTAATGTAGGTTAAACGCAGGGCAGGAGTTTAGTTTTACCACAGCCTGGTCTCATATTATAGCAGAAACTAGGACTTAATTCAATTTAAAATCTGGGATTAAGACACCCTCTTGTCTGGTTTAAATTGCACAGCTAAAATACAGTATATACTATAGTTTGGAGTTATGTAAATTATGCTACAGTCTGGGGTTAAATTATATTACAGTCTGGTATTAAGTTGAACCAAAGTATATGATTAAATTATACAACAATCTGGGGTTAAATTATGACAAACTCTAAGATTAAGTAGTGCCACATTTAAAGTAAAACACAGTCTGGGTTTACATTTTATCAAAGACTAGAATTAAATTATGGCACAATCTGGGATAAGGATAAACTACACTCTGAGGTTACGTTATGCAAATGTCTGGGTATAGCACATACCACAAATTGGGGTTAAATTATGCCTAAACTAAATTAGGCTAAACCCAAGCCTTTAACTAAACCATAGTCTGGTCTCAATATATACCAGAGACCAGGACTAAGTTAAACCTAAAGTCTGGGATTAAGATATACTATAGTCTGATTTTAAATTGCAAAGACGTCTGGGAATAAATTACATTATGGTATGACAGCAATTTGGGGTTAAATTATCCCACACGTCTGGATTGTGCCGCAGTCTGGGAGAAAACTCAAGCTTATTTTATACTTGATGCATTCGCGAGGGTCTGCGCGGCGGAAATGTGTAATTTTTGCAGACACGCCCCCTCAAGCGCCGTCCGCATGGGCCAGGTTTTCCGCGTCGGCGTCAGGGAAAAATCTGTGACTACGCGGACGGTCCGTGCGGAAACCAACGAACTTTCAATGGCAGCTCTCTACAGCCCTCTACAAGCCGCCGCTTGAGACACACAGAAACTATAAACACTGCCAGCGTCTGCTCCGCTCTAGTCCATGCGTCTAATTTCCGTGCGGACTTCACGTGCGGGAGCCATAAACCAAGCTTAAGACTCAGTCTGGGTTTAAGTTTGATCAAAATCTTGGATTAAGTTATGTCACAGTCTAATGGTACGTTCACATATAACGCGAACGGGCGTACGCGTCCCATGTAAAGTCTATGTAGACGCGCGAAGAGTAGCGTTTTCAGCGTTGCGAAGCGTCTCACACTGGCGGCGCGGCGCGGTGTTCACTGTGGAGCGTTTCAAACGAGCGTCTAGTGCGACCACGAGCGAGCAGTGGGCATGGCCTGCGAGTGGTAGAAGCAGAGCAGTCGCTGTGAATGTACACGCCCCTGACTGGACGTGGCGGCAGCAATGTGAACAGGTGCAGCGAGCCGAGCAGCGAGGAGGAGACGCTCGTTCGCGCTGTAAGCAACAGGAAAGTAGGCTACGACACATCATCTCTCCTCTACAGAGACGGACAAACAAAGACATAGTTTGGAGACAATCAGCGCCACGCTGGACAGCCAGGTAAATGTTTATTTAGGCCACCAGGCTGTAGGGTTTAAGCGTTCATAATAATAGCACACCCTAGAATATTTAGACCCATAGTCCACTTGGTCCGTTTTAAAAGAATACAGTGATGTTTCAATTATAGCCTATTGAAACTGAATCAAGTTAAACACGTTTTGTATTTGGAAATCGGTAAAAAGAATTAGAGTCTCAATACGTGCATGAACGTAACTTGTATGAAAAATATAGCCTATGTTTTTTATCCGGTACAGTTTGATAGCAAGGCTGCAGCCCAATTATCGTACATGAGCAAAAATAATGCCATTCATGATAATCATTTATGCACCTAGAAGTAAGAAACAAAAATGTAACATGAACAGAACTGTTCATACTCGCACAAGACGTAGCCTACTCGACCTCTACACGTGGCCTGCAACAGTAAATCGCTTGTTCCTCTGTGATTGATAGGTTTATGAACAGAGGAAAAGTTATTTTTTAGCTATGTATTTCATAATTTTCATTTGGTTCCGTTTGCCTCAATCCATAAATTAAGAGCGCATGATGGCTAGACCAGCTGTCATAATATTATATAATCTTACATTTATGTGTAAAGACACATTATTTTTTTATTCAATCCCTTCGCATTAGGCCTATATTCACATAAACAACCCTTGGCCATTATTTGTGCACAGGCGGCAGGTTTGCGGTTGAAGGCCTTGATCTGTCGGGCATTACATTTTTTGTTTAATTTTGCATTTTTGTCAATGTATGAAACTTTTTATTGAATTCGGTTAATATTTCTCCTAATTTTGGTATAAGGCCTTGTACTTGAAAGTACAAACTTTTGGCAGAATAGTGCTTAAAAAAATAAAATAAAATAAAAAGTTTGTGGATGTAAGAATTAGGCCAACTGATTTTAAAATATAGGGAGTAGGCCTACAAAGCAAGGGCGGATTGGCCATAGGGTCACGGCCGCCGGAGTTCTTCTGTGCAACTAAAAACTGCAACTGTGCGACAAACAGCGGCCGAGGAGCAGAGAGAAGACAGACGCTCTCTCTCTCTCTCTCTCTCACTCTCTCTCTCTCTCTCTTTTACGCGCTCACATGTCACATATGCATAGCAGGATCCACTCGTGTGCAAAGTATAGCCTAAATATTAGGAAATGTAATAACACTTATACTTGCCACGTCTAAATGATTTTCTTTACAAAAGTGGCCAAAATGGCTCTAGCCCTGAAAAGCACGCATAGGTTTATAGGCATAGGCTAGGTCTGTTCATTGTCCTTGCAGGTGCAGCGTTCTCACCTGCAAATGTAGACCGCGTCACTCATGATGATAATCTGTTTATAGCCTCCTGCAAAAGAATATTCTGACTACAGACACGAGTGCTGCCTGCCTTGGAAAAATATGTTTTATACTTATTTTACATATAGGCCTATAATAAAACGTACCTATTTTACATATATAATAAAACGTAATTATTTTACATATTCAATAAAACGTAATTATTTTATAATAAAACATACTTATTTTACATATATAATAAAACGTAATAATTTTACATGTATATGCCTAATAAAACTACTTATTTACATATATAATAAAACGTAATAATTTTACATGTATATGCCTAATAAAACGTACTTATTTTACATTTTTAATAAAATGTACTAATTTTACATAGGCCTATGTAATGAAACATACTTATTTTATTATATGTAAAATGAGTACGTTTTATTAAAAATTGGTACGTTTTGCCGTTACTGCGCAAAAGCTTTGAAAATGTCGGGAATGTACGTAATTTGATGAAGTGGTCATTTTACGTAATTTGCTTATAAATACGTTCAGTGGGCACGTAAAATGACTTTGCAAAAATGTAAATAGGCCTATAAACATATTTTTATAGAGACTGGGTTGGTCTATTGACTGTGTTTCTCATGAACAAAGTCTGCATTTTACGCACTTTGTTTTCACCAAGAAACGTACGCGCTTTGCTGCCACCAAGAAACAAGCTGAATGCTGATACCGCCGTTATTTTCTCTTCTGTGTTTAGCGGTAAATAGTCTGTTTTAAAAGTCTTTAATAAGCAGACAAAATTCATGCTATTATTTTTCTTAAAGTGTACCTCTAAATTATAATAATAAAATAATGTTACTGTTAATGAAATAATAATTAATATGCAATAAACCCAAATATGCAAAAATATAAAAATTACAAATAATACAAATTAAAATAAAGAAATAATGATTGGTAAAATAAATCTAAGGTTACATTATCAGGCAGTATTTGACGTTGCACCAGGCAAATTCATTGCTTGTAAATAGTGTTCATCCTCACAAACAGTTCACAATAAATGTTTGTCTGATTCGGATTTATTTGTTCCATTTATTTGACCTCAGGACAATTAAATGAACATGTAGGCACCGTCAAAAGCTTCAATATACAGTAGGTTAACCGACAATTTTCATTTACGTATTGTATTTTGCTTTGACGGAAAATTTCCAAGGCTCTCCATCATTTTAACGGATTGAAAATTATTTTTAAACAGGCTATAATAGTCTACTAATTTAGAGAGCTGCATCCCTCCGCTCTCCCGCTCTCTCAATTAGAACACAAAGACAGAAAAATGCCGCTTTACGAGCTGCTGTTCCGTCTGGGAGGCCGTGAGACTGGCGCCTGTGCAGCGCAAAGTGTTCATGTGCAAATACGTAATCTATGAGTCTGTCAGGAGGCTGCCGTTTCACGGACCACACTTTAGCTCCGGGCCGCGCGGATAAGGCTTCATTTCTCAAAAACAACAGAATGGACAGAGTTTTGACGGTCTGATTTCAAGAGGATTTGTGCTTTTAACCAGGATCGCTGGACAGACAAACACTGATGTTTATTCAGATTCATAAACTTGGCAACAAATCGCACCAGCAGTTTCCAGTTTCCTGGTTTGGTTTCCACGCATCGGCTCGCACCAGAGAACCGAGAGCTCCTCCTTTTTATGACGTTGAAGCGAATAGACGCCTGGCGGACAACGCGTTTTATTCGCGCGTCTGACGCGGCTTCTTGGCTTGTTTTCTGCGTTCAACGCTAGGCGTCTGGCGCGTTTTTGACGCCCCATGTCTGAACGTACCATAAGAGTGAGTTAAAACATACCCTGAGATTAAGTTACACAAATGTCTTGGCACAAACTGGGGTTAAGTTAAATCAGTCCAACATTTAGTTAAGTCTGGGGTTTAGTGATACCAGTCTGGGAACTAAAGACGAGAACTACATTAAACCTAAATTCTGGGATTAAGCTAGGCTTTAGTCTGGTTGCCACAGTCTGGGGTACAATCTAAGATTAGGTTATACCACTGTTTGGGTTTACATCTATCAAAGTTTAGGATTTAACTAAACTACACTCTGAAGTTAAGTTAAACAAATGTCTTGGGATAGGAAATACCACAATCTCAGGCTTAGTTAAACCTAAACCTTTCTAAACCTAAACCTTTTTAAGTAAATTAAGACAGTCTGAGATGAAGTTATACCATAAAATGATGATAAAACATCTAAATATAGGGCTAGGTGTGTGTTTGAGTAACACAGCAATTTGTGGTTTTGAGCTAAGTTATACAAAGCCTGGGGTAAAGTTATGTCACAGTCTGGGGCTAAATCACGCCACAGTAATTTAGGGATTAAGTTATTCATGTGTCATTAAATTATGTCACAATCTGGGGTTAAATTATAACAGCCTATGACACAGTCTGGGATTTTGTTGACAAAAATATCACACCTTACAAGAAATCACCACCATCAAAAAGTCAGAAAACTAAATAAAGTGGAATAAACTAGTTTCACTTTTAATTGTTTAAATTTAGTCTATGTAGAAATATTTACAAAAAACAAAACAGTGACACAAACAAATACACAAAACCGGACAAACACTGTCTCAATTCACTAAACTGCTTTAATTGTTAAGTAAATAATTTAATAAAATGCAGGTTGTTGAGTAGTAGTAGTAGTAGTTCAACGTGCCTGAAGTGAAGTAAAGAAGGACATAAGCATTAGTTGTTTGTTCCACCAGACACTCATTTTAAAGTCATCCATCTACACAGACAGGGGCAGCACTGACAGGACACACATCTGAAGTCAGCGTCATTCACAACAAAAACAAACATTACTCCTATTCTTTAGGTTAAATATAACACAGTCAAGTCAGTGTTTAAAGGGAACCATCCAAATGACTCAGGTATAAAATAATGACACATCTGAAGTTATACAGTATTTCCACATTCACTGATAATTCCGACTAAATAAACTAAAGCCATCTGCACATTGGAGGAGTTTTGGCCATATTTTAGAGTTATAGTTATTATTTTGTCTCTCCAGAGCCCTGTACTACAAACGTAGCTGAACTTATCCAGGATAAGTTTCTCTTACCTCGGTTGACAAACCCAGTTATGAGCCGCTCTGGATAAATCGTCCTACAAAACAAGTTCACAACTGGATCTGTTAACCCTGGATTTTCTCAATGAAGCCTCTGCACGTTCACAGTTCACAACAGTGGGCAGGATTAGCGCAAACTGACCAATCAAAACAACGGAGCTGCGAACTACAAATATGAGGAGATGTAAATCATGAAGCAAAATTTACGGGTATTAAAGGGACTGTACTCGATTTTTTTGCAACAAGATAACTTAAAAGCAATTTCCCCTAGCACTGATGCCTTGTTAATGTATCTATTCAGGTGGAAATTAGTCCCCAAAATCCTGTCTATGTCTAATAAAATCCCGTTTGTGTGCAGCTTTTTCTGTTTTTGTTTTTAGCATTGTGGCTAACTGTTGTTAGCTTAGTGACTCACCTCGCTGTTAAAAGCTGTGAAAAAAACATTAAAACTCATCATGATGAACAATTCTGAAGCTCAGAATGCATTAGCTACGTGAGGAAATCATGTAGCCTGAAGGAAAAGGTTAAAATTAATTATTTCTGTTTGTTTACATTTTTAGGATGCAAAAATCAGGTACAGTCCCTTTGAAATCTAAAATCTAAGTGACGGAAATGCTCTGCAGCTTCAAGTGGAGTCTGCACTTAAGCGACCAATCACAGACACAGAAGTAACACTACAGAGTTCATTATGTCCTGCATGGATACAAAAGACTAAAGCGCAAATGTGCAGACATCACCAAACATTTATGAGATCGACCACTTAGCTGAGCTGTGTTTTTAGCTCAGACAAGAGTCTTTTGTCTGAGTTAAAGTGACGTGTAAAGATCCACATGTGCAAAGTGCAGTCATTCAACATTTCTTGACAATGAGTTTATTAATCGTCACACAGATTAAACAGGGTTATTCAGTCTAATTACTGTTACATATAAGATTTCATCACTGCTAAATAGGCTATGTGCACATTGCATTGATATAAAAGAATACGCCGTGACTTTCACATTTCTCTTTGTCTCTCACTCACCCAATCGAACCGAACTATCCAGGCAAACGAATCCTGATCCTAATCAAAAGTGTTTTGTGAATGCAGCTTAAATGTGAGTCTAAACAAGGGTTTAATCCACATGCAATTCTTTTTTCTTCACAACTCGCCTTGTGTTTATATTTGTTTTTCATTGTCAATCACATGACACACTTCTCCTATATTTAAAATCTTCCCTACACGTGCTTGGTGTCTGTCCTTATGCCACAGGATGCGACTGCGAGACAAATAATAATCGATAAATGTGGAATTCTTTGACACCACCAAATCTTAAACTCCTCTAATGTGCAGCTGGCGTTAGGTTTTCATTCCTGTTACTGTACATGCCGATTGGTTTTGTCTATGTCAAAGTTCTGCTGTTGTATTTGCAGAAACAGGACAGAGTGTAAAGTTTCACACGACCAATGCAGATGGTTTGACACTAGATTCTTTACAAGCAGAGCTGAAGAAGCACTTTGCCAAAGGAAGTACAAGTGATGAGTTAAAGACATGACTTCTCATTACTTCCATTGCCAAACTGTGTTAATGCTCCAAACCGTGAAAAGGTCCATTTAAAGATCCCGTATCATGCTTCATTGACTGGGCTTTTGTAAGTAATACGGTAGTAATGTTCAAGTACTGATCCAATAAGTGAACCTAGTAAGATTAATTAACAGCACGTAATGTTCTGAACGTACATTTGTTCACATTTTTTTGCCAGTGATTCATTTGGTGGAATGCATCAAATGCATCAAATCTTGTTTTTCAATGATTATTCAAACATGCAAAAAAAGAGCAGTGCATAAATGGCGAGTAAAAAATTAAATAAACTTGCAACATTTCAAGATTAAACTTCAAAACATTACATTCAAAAAATTAATAAAAAAATACATATAAATTGTTCATGTTCTTGACATAATGGATGTTTTTAATGAAAGTGACTTAAGTCACTTATCCTAATATCCTGAGCTGAAACTAGCTTCATCTTTAATGTAAGCCTCAAGTCGTTCAATGAAAAAACAAGCCTGAAAAACGTTAATTCAAGCTTGAAGATGAATCTGTGCTATAAGTGCGTTCCTGCTTTTCAAGGCCAGATCAATGGAGTGACGACATCACTGAGAATGAGAGAGATAAAGCTAAATTTACACAACCTGATGGACATTTTCCAGATTTCTATGTGGCTCTTTGAGCTGCCTACCTTATACCTATTTTTACAGAGTCATTTGTCCACAGCGTGTGCGGCTCTTTGTGCCACGTGAATAAAAAGTGACTTTACAAGCTGTGTTGCGCAGACAGAGAGAATTCACACAGTTGCGACGATCAACAGGGGATTTAAGTGTGTCTTTAGACGTTTTATGAGATACAGCTAAAACAATCTTCACATTTAGCCTGGTCCCGACCAGGTTTATGCGTGCACACTTGTTCTACGGCAACATACAGCATACTCTGGCTAACTGCGTTAGTGGAACAGAAATGGAGATTTCATAAACCTAGATTGGCCAAATAAGACAGGCTTTGGCTTTAGCTCGCTTCATAGAAAACCCTCAATATTGTCTGAATACTGTCATCAAAACATGTAAAAAAAAAAAATAATAATAACTTTTGTCAATATCGTGCAGCCCTAGTTGTGTCTATAATCATGTCCCATTGTCTCAAAAGCATGATACGTGAGCTTTAAACCCCGGTAAAGCCAGTGCAGCCTCCTGAGTCAGTCTCTGTGTGTGTTTGTTGTACCTGCTCCTCTCTCAGCGTCTGCAGCTTCTTCTGTTTGCTCTGCCGGTAGTACTCCATGATCATCATGGCGGCGTAGATCTTTCCCACTGTGAGGTCTGTGGCTGCTGAGAAAGTGGAAAGTTACCTGCCCGATTAGACCTTTCGAGTGATGGACCCTGAGCGTGGGGAATGGGATTGGGACAAGACAGAGACAACACAACAGCACCAGGAGACACGGCAACGCTTTAAACACCGTAAATAATAATATATGTGAAAGTACAGGTGTTTGAAATGAACGGATCCAAAGATTCTTAACCTTATGTCCACCAAAGTCAGGAAAAAACGTGGACCAGAGTCAGGACTAAACCTGGATCAGAGTCAGGACTAAATGTGGACCTGAGTCAGGGCTAAACGTGGACCAGAGTCGGGGCTAAACGTAGACCAGAGTAAGGACTAAACCTGGACCAGAGTCAGGACTAAACATGGACCAGAGTCAGGACAAAACATGGACCAGACTCAGGACAAAACATGGACCAGAGTCGGGACTAAACGTGGACCTGAGTCAGGACTAAACATGGACCAGAGTCAGGACAAAACATGGACCAGACTCAGGACAAAACGTGGACCTGAGTCAGGACTAAACGTGGACCAGAGTCAGGACTAAACGTGGACCAGAGTCAGGACTAAACACGGACCAGAGTCAGGACTAAACGTGGACCAGAGTCCAGTATAAACGTGGACCAGAGTCAGGACTAAACATGGACCAGAGTCAAGACTAAACGTGGACCCGAGTCAGGACTAAACATGGACCAGAGTCAGGACTAAACATGGACCAGAATCAGGACTAAACACTCCAGAGTCAGGACTAAACATGGACCAGAGTCAGAACTAAACGTGGACCAGAGTCAGGACTAAACGTGGACCGGTTTATCTGTTTATCCATTCATTTAAAACTCTTATTTTCCCTTTATAATGCCAATATAGTTAAACTTTTTGTTCTAAAGCAGCGTTGCCATGACTCTCAGGTGTAAACATCACAACATTTACATTTTGACATTTTAACACCACAAAGCCGTAGTCTTTTCACAGGCAGATGCTTCTACAGTTCTCCTGATGCATTCATTTAAAAAAACTATGACTGAATATGATTTATTTTAAGCTGGAGACTGCATTGCCACACAAACATTTTATCCACACGGTGCAAAAAACGGATTTAAAACAAGAACTCAGCATTTTTCTAAAACTCTGGATTTATCCCCAGAGTTTTGGTGAAACATTAAACATTTAAAATCAGAAAAATGTGAGCTTTGCTTTTGAAACAAAAGTCATGCTATTTAATAAAAACATAAATATAAATGTGGCATCATCCTCCAGCGGTTCAAAGAGCAGATTGTAATGGTCGAGCATGATTCTGAACTCTCATGCACTGAGCTGATTTATCTACAGTTAAGGCGACACACTGCAGGCAAAACACATTTTCTTTTTTTTAGCCAGTTTGCTCTCTTAGTATTTAGTCTTTCATGTGGAGACATTTCAACTGTTTGCACTTAAAAATGTTTAATTATTTCATTTAAAGATGGCATCCTAAACTTTTTTAGTTGCAAAAGTAAATGTGGTCTTTTCTACCAAAATGTAGAATACAAACGCAGCACTATAGTAGGGGTTAAAGCAAAAAAAAATAATATATATTTGACTGAAAAGATTTTTTGCAGTCAAGATTTTAGCTGCATTTTAATCGTAATAATACAGTGACATCTACTGTATATTTTAAAGAAATAGGTCCGATCTTGGTTAGTTGCATAAAAGGGGGTCTGGGTGTCCTCCCCGGAAACTTTTGCTGAAAAAAGAAGTAATTTCCTGCATTTTTGTGGATTTTATAGGAATTTCTTCTGCTTTTTTACAGGTGCAGTTCAATCACAATCATCAAAATGATTTAATCAGTTTAACTCTGGCTCTTTCCATGTTTATGGTTTTGCAGACGACGTAAAAAGCTGTTTTTTTTTTTACATTTACGTGAGCAAACAGCACAAGTTTCACATCTATAGTTTTTTGTTTTCACCTGCAGCGTCTGGCCTTAAGCATGCCTCATTCTCAGTTCAGTTTAAATATTAAAAGATCTTTAATGCAGACTGTAGTGAAAAGACTTCTATAGAGGATCTTCTATAGCGACACCTCCTGATGCAGACTGAGGGCGACGTGTGTGGGTCAGTGTAGGTGAGATGTAGAAACCTGAGATAAAACTATAAATGTAATGTGTGTGTGTTAGTGAGCACTTCTCCTTTGCTGAGATAATCCATCCTAGAGTCGTACTGGTGTGACAATCAATGTGCTGAATCAGAGATAATTATCTTAGGATTTTCTGTGACTTCTCGGTAATATTGTCCAGTTTTTTTATGACCTTGGATAACTTATTCACATAATTAAGTTATCCACACTCATTATCAGACTGCGACTGTTTAAGAATCTTGCACATTCCTGAAAAAAACCAAAAACGTTTCAATTAAAAACTGAAGTTCATTTGAATATGCTGATATGTGTATTTCTCTAAATTGAGATCTACCACATTATCAGTCTGGATAAATTGTTGCAAAAATCCGGCAAATACTTGAAGTTGACTGGTTGAAGTTGTTGTCGAGTTAAAGTTTTTCCTCCTTGTCTACCAGGGCGAACTATGCGGTTGCCTAGGTCACCATCTGGTGGTAAGGGTTAAAATTCTACTACGCATAAGCCATTAGCCAAGCTATTAGTAAATGAGCACCTAGCTTATTACAACTGTCTTATTACAAGAAAAAATAAAGCTACTAGCCGGTTTTTATTTTGTGTCAATAGAACACATATTCATTGAGTTATGACCACAAATAGCTGATGAAGTTATAAGACTGCAGATTTAATCGCACAAACTACTTCGACGATGGAGGTCTCATAAAACATAAGTCCCTCTTTCGAATTTCTGTAGCCGTGATTGACAGATTAATTAGCCAATCAGAGACACGCAGCTTCTGAAAACCAACATGGCTGCTTCCGACGAAAAATAAAATACATAAAAAAATATCACCTGGAACTGAAAAACATGGCGGATTTCTGCAGAATCAATAAGCGAAACAAAAACGATTTTAATGTGAGGAGAGTGAAGTTAGATTTGGTCTAAATGACAGACGATCAATCAGCTTCTTTGTTTCATCTGCGTCACGTAAATAAACTCACCTGATTGCCCGGTACTTTTTGCAGTTTTCTGAAGCGTAGATCTGAAAGCTGTTTGGCAGTGTGAATCAGGGCCATTTGTTTTATCAAGTCAGACTTATTACATTTTCAAAATCTTGTGCATGATCCCGCTTAGTTAAGTCTAGTTTTTCTAGTTAGTCACATATAAATAAACAGTGTGGTGTTGTGTATTCTTCAGCAGTGACCGGTGTGGTGTTGTGTATTCTTCAGCAGTGACCGGTGTGGTGTTGTGAGGTCTGATCAGGAGGTGCAGAGCGGACACAGATATCGGTAGAAGCTTTCCTCTCGTGGTGAGTGAATCGCGGTGCTTCTCTCCTCTCTCAGTAACTTACCCTTGTGCGGCGTCACCAGCAGGTCCAGCGTCTTCTGCGACAAGTTGGGCCATATTGCCATCATCTCTTTTCTGAGCTCTGCGTCCATTTGGTGCTTATCTGCCCCTCCTGACGCCCCGCCCCGCCAGCCCACGTAACAAAAGAACCCCACCATTCATTCACATGGAAGACACAAGACAGGAGGACAGACAAACCCAAAGGTGACACATCCAGTCACAGAAAAAAGGCATCGTATGGCACCATTTACCCCACGTCAAACAAAAAAAACACCATTTAGAACGTAAAACAGACAAACAGGCGGACGCGAGACATCAGCCAAACCAATGACACAACAACATGCAGGTCACCACCCGCCCCAAAAGTCCACATTCAGGCAGAACAGAGAGAAAACGGTTAGTGACAGTCAACAGAAACAGTAGTTCAGAAATAACTCATGTAAATCTGGTCTAAAGGTGTAATAGTGAAGGTTAAAGGCACATTTATGCTTTCTATTCGAGATGCATAAGGATACGCATTGAGGCTTCTTTCTGTAATTTGGTCTTTTTATGTTCACAACTTATGAAAGCTAAAAAGTAAATAAGTCCTTGGTCAAAACTGGGCAGAAGCAAAGATTATTTATAGAACCATTGCAGAGTCAAAGACACGAGCTACGACTGATATAAAACTTGTTGGATATACAAGAATTTCAGTCGCCAAGTGACATCTGAAGTGAAACTTCATTGAGCCACGTTTTACATCTGAAGTCAAACTTTATTAAACCACGTTTTACATCTGAAGTCAGACTTTACAAAGCCACGTTTTACATCTGAAGTCAGACTTTACTAAGCCACGTTTTACATCTGAAGTCAGACTTTACTAAGCCACGTTTTACATCTGAAGTTAGACTTTACAAAGCCACGTTTTACATCTGAAGTCAGACTTTACTAAGCCACGTTTTACATCTGAAGTTAGACTTTACAAAGCCACGTTTTACATCTGAAGTTAGACTTTACAAAGCCACGTTTTACATCTGAAGTCAGACTTTACTAAGCCACGTTTTACATCTGAAGTTAGATTTTACTAAGTCACATTTTACATCTGAAGTCAGACTTTACAAAGCCACGTTTTACATCTGAAGTTAGACTTTACAAAGCCACGTTTTACATCTGAAGTCAGACTTTACTAAGCCGTGTTTTACATCTGAAGTCAGACTTTACTAAGCCACGTTTTACATCTGAAGTCAGACTTTACAAAGCCACGTTTTACATCTGAAGTCTGACTTTACTAAGCCACATTTTCCATCTGAAGTCAGACTTTATTAAGCCACATTTTACATCTGAAGTCAGACTTTATTAAGCCACGTTTTACATCTGAAGTCAGACTTTACTAAGCCACATTTACATCTGAAGTCAGGCTTTTTTCAGCTAACCTTTATGCACAGCTTTAATATAATCTTTAATGTCTTTGTGCAAGTGTTTTTGAAACAAATTATGTTCCAAACACCAAAAAGAATTGCTTGTTAGGATACTGTAGCTGCACTAGCGCGTGTGCCAAAGCATCTGAACATCTGGCTGCAGACCTCCAGAAGGAGACCCTTCACGTGACTTACCTCCATCCAGAGACCCCAAAGACCCGGATGTTCACCCATATGATGTAACCCTACCATGTACAGTATGTGGCACTATGCACACAAAAAAAGTAGACCCAGATGTTTATCATTGCTGTGTTTTCATTACCTGGCCACCCAGATGGTTTATCTCGCGGTATTTGTAAATTCACAATCACGAGATAAACCATCTGGCCTTCGTCGGGCTCGATTGGTTTGAGAGTCCGAACCAGCGATGACCAGCCCAATCACATCACAGCAGCGTGGTTTTGAACCAATCACATTGTAGCAGGGCGGGCTAACACGGGCCGTTAGCTCCCCGGTGCCGCAGCCGAGTCTGATTCAAGCTAAACAACACGGCTCCCGTGGATGTTTGTGTTTCTGCTGCTTTTGATGCGGTTTCAGCAGAAATACAGAGTCATTTCTTTTTGAAAGAAGAGCAGTATGTGTGACACTTGTTCTATCTCACGCGGACATTGGATACACCATTACGAGTTGTTGCTGTGATTGGCTAAGCTCAAATAAGGTAGGCCCCACACCCAATCAGCTCGAAGTATTTCACTAAACGCTCTGCCTTTTCTCAAACGCTTTCAGCGAGTCAAGTCCCAGATGGATATAGTGAGAACTCAGATAGGAGTTCAACACATATCCATCTGGCGTGAGCCAGGTTAGTGTTTTCACAAACATGGGTAGAAGATGCCAGATGGACAGAAGTGAAATGGTTGCTCGGACAATGAGTTTATTACTGTTGCTAAACGGGCATAAGCTGCTGCGTTATTTATCTTAAACCTTAACCCAAACTGTTTTCCTAACCTTTACCCATTAGTAATGAGTAACTGTTAGAAAAACTGTTTGGGTAACGAGTCATTACCCTAAACCTTTTCCTAAAATTAATCACCGCCCCTCCAGACCTGACATTCTAGCATTTACTAAAATCCAGTTAAAAAAGGCCAGTTATTGTAAATGTTATGTTGTGTAAAACTTTGTGTCTTTATAGTTTTTTATGTGTCAGTTAATCACTTTCATGTCTTGTGAAAGTTACTGGTTGTCAATGAAATTACTTGACCCAGCAAAAGGAAAAAAGTCTTGTCAGGTTGCAATTCCAAGCATCTCAACATTAGGTTTGTTTTGCTTTACTTTCGGTCCTCTTGTGGAGGTGCCTCCTGATGGAGATCTGCAGCCAGACACTTGTGAACCTTGTGCCAAATTGAACCGCGTTCTAAAGGTGCAATGACAGATTAACTTTAAATGTAACGACGCCTGAGAGCAGATTGTAACTGTGAATGTTTGATGAATAATAAATCTAAAACCTTGCACTGTTACACCTCTAAAGACAGATAAATAATCACATAAAACACATGATTTCCAGGTCACGTTGCTGCTCATACCCTTGGCGATCTTGATGTCCAGCGCAGTGCGGATCAGGGCCATGAGCGTGGAGTTAAAATGCACAGTGTTGTCGTCGGCCACAGGCAAGTCCATCCTGAGCAGCCTCTGTGGAGACCAGCCAGGCAGAGGGGCGGAGTCAGGGGGGCGTGGCCTGAGTACGGGACACACCTGAGCGCTGAGAGGGGGGAGGACGAGGGGAGGGGCGAGGGGAGAGAGAGCTCCATAGACTACAGCCACAGTTTGAGGAGTTTAGACTGAGTAAAGGCAATGTGACGTCACAGCGTTCGTGTTAAACTGAGATAGACTGGAGATTTAAAAATACATGAAAATCAGAGACAAGAACAGTAGTGATGCAACAATAACCAACTATCACATTTTAAACTTAAAGTAGCAGTGGCATAGATCATAAGAATAATGACCATTTGAGACCTTGTCTACATGAAGCTAAGTTCAGGTATTTCCACAAAGATATTTTAAGCAAACAACAAGTTTTGAAGCCACGTCAAAGCTTCGGTCCTATGCCAGTTTTGCATAATGTAAAGAACTCTTTACTAACATGCACCTCCAGACTTCAGCCTGAAGACATAGCAGAGCACTTAGTTTACACTTTAAGTTTCCTCAGGCTCAGGGCTGGCTGTTTGTTTAGAGCTGGAGATTCTTAGGATGTAACAGCATTTAATGTCGAGCGTAATTACTCCATGCGCTCTGCCATGTGTCTTTGTTTGTCTATTCTTTCTTTAAGGTCCACGATAAATTGTAGACACGTAATGGGAATCTGAGTGTCTAAACGGCTGCGTGATTAATTTGCATTTAAACACACGTGTACATGACAACAGTGCTTGTCTTTAGGAGCTGTAACTTAAAAAAAACAGCTCTTACAGCAGACTCAGTGGACCAAAAGAAGCAGAACTCTCAACCGCTGCCAACAGAAAACTAGCTCTTCTGATTGGACAAGGGTGTGTTAAGACATTTTCATCAGGATTTGATCAACACGCCCCGTTTTTTTTTTTTCTCTTTTTGTTGATGGTGCGTCACACCAGCCGCCCCCAGCTTAGACCTGTAAGCTTCTTTTGTTTACAAATAATACTAATATGTGTAAGATCATCTCTGTGTGCTGTTTGTAAAAGGTTCAAGATGTTTACTGCAGACTCCTGCTCCTCACTGCAGCACAGCAAACAGAAACAGTCAACACAGTGCATTTACCACAGAGTTTATCTGACTTAACTACATTTTGAATTTTTGTTATAACATTCCAAGACATCTGCAGCCTAAATACACTTTCTTTGATTCTTCTGCAGGTTTTACATCTGTGTTGTACTTTCAGGATTATTTAAGATTAAATAGCTTGAAATAAATCTCTGCTAAACTTCTGTTTACATTTAGCAACTTTTTCTGCATCTACATCATGTTTTCCTCTAGTTTTGTGCCTTTTTGAGTCACAGCGCCACACTCTGGCCAGTTACAGGTATTACAGCGGTTTTCAGTGTGGACACATTTACAGAGCCAGCTCCATGTTTGTGTAGTTTGTTTTGCCTCCGTGTGGACGTAGTCCTAAACATATAGTAAGCCCACAGTGTAAAAACTCAGCCAATAATGTAAAAACTTGGACTGCCTCTAACCTTTGGATAATAATGTAAATGGTAATTACATTATTGGCCTGACAGGGGAATTAGCTGGTCAAGTAGTGAACATTGTGCAGCCTCAAAAGTTGAGTACTTAACCTAAAAAAAATTGTTTAAATTAATGAAAACGTACAGGGGTTTCTCACCTTCATTCTATTAATAAACTTCAGAACACAGTTTTTTTTTTTTTTTTTGGCTCAAACCTTTTTGTTTGATGTAGCAAAGTTCTTTAATTGAACGAAGATGTGCAACCCACACACATTTTGATTAATTATAGAATAGCGTTGTAACGGCAGCCAATAAAATTAACATTACAACCATTTGATTCACTGTTTTGCTTACAGCTGTACGCAAAACAGTTCATCAAATGCTGTGTAAAAGTTGTACCTGGGTCTCTTTTGTTATACATTTCTGGATGCTGTGTTTAAGAGTGGATAGGGGACACATTTCTTATAAAAGACTGTATTCCACGGCAGAAATTTGAACATTGTTACATCACTATTGAACAGAGCATTAGGGTTCATCACAGTCTTAATCCACTGACCTTGTTGAAAGTTGTGGCGTCACATTTGAAGCTCTATAACTGCATAAACTGTCTCTCATTTTACAGAATTATAAGTGTGAAAGTGTCGGAGCAGTCGTAAGGATAATTTGGACGTCTCCTGCTTTTCCAGTGATACTCTTCAACAGCACAGCTTTCCAATGAGATCCATCTGCCGCTAAGCAACTGTGAGAGCCGCCAACCACAAGGAGGAACAATCGGAGCCAAAATGGCTTCCGACCCAACCTGTGCCCATGTTCCCTAAATGTGTGAATGCTCTGGCGCATTGACACATCTCGTTTGGTCAACACAAATCTGGGAGTCAATCTAAAGACAAACAGCGAGCCCACAGACTGCAATTAAGGCGCTTAATTGAGTCCTTACGAGACAAAGATTTCAAATGAAGAACAAAAACAGTATCACTGGTGCCTTCTCTTTCACAGGAGACTTTGAGCTACACTGAGGCGTCTGCTATAGAGCTCCCCCTACCTGTAAGGAGGGTCCCTGTCTGCACAAATCAATCCCGGGCAAAACCCATGGACAACCGTCTTTGGATAGAACCGGCAACATGGCCGACAGCGCCGCTTGCCGTTCGTATCCGGGAGGTTTCCATGAGGTTTACCTGCGAACATGAGCGTTGGGCACTCACTATGGCACACGGAGGATGGCGAGGAGAGTGAGGAGGTCGTGTTGGACATGTCCTGAGCCGAGAGTGAGCGGGCACAGGACATCAGCCAAACATCCAGCGAGTCATGCACCTACAGCCATGCAACCGACCATGCACTGCCACATGCACATGCAGCGGTGAGACAAGAGCCGTGCACCGCGCAGAGAGAGTATCCTCAATCCACTCGGATTGACCCTGTGTTTAACTGTAGAAACTCTTTAATCAGTCAATTTGTATCAAGGTCTCTCTCAGTGCCAAACGGCTGCAGCTGACACAGTTGTCACATTGTGAGGAAAAGAAGAGTCACGTTTGAGTGTTCAGGGGCCGCTGTTAGTGTGAGACTCAATGAGAGATGGCTTTACAGAGAAAAGGGAGTGAGCAGAGAGGGGGAAAGAATAAACCAAAGAAGATCACATCGAAACACAGATAAAGTGTAGAGTGTGTAGAGACACTGAGCGCAGACTTCAGAACAAGACGAGGACTGGACCAACACGGACAGAGGTTCACATCAGCCCAGGAGGAGCTGTGCTGGACAAAAGGGCTGCGCACTCACAAGGAGATTCAGAGAGCTGCATTCAGACTGTTCCTTACTCTGAGGTATCATCCTGAGAGGCTAACACTCTTAACTATAAGAAGCTAGCTCAACTGGGACATTTCCACTCGCTCCACTCTAACTTGGCAAGGTGTTTTCATTATTTTTTAAAATCTGATGCTGTATCTATAGCAAGTCAACACAACAAACCAATGACCATGAAAGTTCCATGGTTACTACAGCTTAGAAAACAGGGCAAGTGGAACAGTGCAAACCAGGACTGAGTAGAGCAGAGAAGAGCTAGTGGAAACAGCCCACAAGTTCAGGTTAACTCTGACTGGAGCTGCTTCAGGTCTGGAAACACCAAGACCGTCTCTAGAACCATGGAGCTGTGACAGAGGCTAGTTACTGGAAGGACCAGAGAGCACAGACTAAAGCTTAGATAGGCATAAAGGTGTATAAAGATGACCGCTAGTCAGTCTAGTCTCTTTTGGGTCTAGGAGAAACTGGGACACACAGCTCTGTCTATCTGCTGCTGCAATGGCGTGAGCTCAGTGGATTGTTATGAGATGGACAAACTGGTGAAAGAGAAAAAGACAGGAGAGGATCAACGGACTGAACAAAAAGGGATCGAGACAGAGAAGAGCGTCCTGGAGAATGTGAGACAGCGACAGGAGAAGAGGAAGAGGAGGAGCAGACAGTGGAATGATCTGAGCTGGTAAAAACACGTCTACAGGTCCAGGTGTCGACAGTGAGCAGAGTGTGTGTTTGGTGAGTGCGGAGAGTTGAATATAGAGTCCACAGCAGCGAGAGACGGAGGAGTGAAGGGGACTCTGCTGGTGCTTCTGTGCCCACAGCGTTAGCACGAACTGGGATGGAGCTAAACCCACATCTATGGCCTGTTCTGGAGCGACATCGCATTATCGAGTCATCACCTTGTCGGATCTGCTGAGGAAGGCTACAGCCGCACTAATGCAGGGTTCTGGTTTTAGAAAGATGGAGAGTAATCAGAGGCGGGCAGAGCAGACTTAAAGATAAAAGTACTCAAGTAATTACTAAAGAAAAAGTAATGAGCCAAGTAAGAGCAAACATTGTGCTTATAAACTAATACTAAAGATGCACTGAGTAAGTTTTATGATAAAAGGTCCGCCACCTGCTTGTCTCCATGACGATACTATCTGTTCAAAAACACTTTGTACATATTGACTGTTTATTTAACCCCTTATGGCACAGGGGGTCATGTGGTGTCTGTTTCTATTTTGTCATAAAAATAGAAAAATATAATTCAGGTCCACCCATCCATCCATCCATCCATCCATTTTCTTCCACTTTATCCAAAGTCGGGTCTGAGTAGGGAGGCCCAGACTTCCCTGTCCACACACACTTCCTCCAGCTCTTCTGG
This sequence comes from Mugilogobius chulae, assembly GCA_038363315.1. NCBI lineage: Eukaryota > Metazoa > Chordata > Actinopteri > Gobiiformes > Gobiidae > Mugilogobius > Mugilogobius chulae. Next base: position 43,575,546 of record CM076398.1, on the reverse strand, counting down.
CAGAATTCCGAGGCGTTCTCAGGCCAGTCGAGAGACATATTTCCTGCAGCGTGTCCTGGGTCTTCCTCGAGGTCTCCTCCTGGTGGGACATGCCCGGAACACCTCCCCAGAGAGGCACCCAGAGAGGCACCCAGGAGGCGTCCTGAACAGATGCCCAAGCCATTTCTGCTGGCTCCTCTTGATGTGGAGGAGCAGCGGCTCTACTCCGAGTTCTTCCTCACAAGTAGTCTAGTCAACCTGCAGAGGAAACTCATTTCGACCGCTTGTATCTGCGATCTTGTCCTTTCGGTCAAAGCTCATGACCACAGGTGAGTGTTGGAACGTAGATTGAGAGCTTGTTTGTTGTTGGTTTCTTTTCTTCACTTGTAATGGTAGCATTAAATTGGACTGAAATGGCATTAAAAAAGTCTTGAAAAGGTCTTGAATTTCACTGGACCAGAGCTGAAGCTACTCTGCTTGTAGAAAAGCTGCTTGGTTTATTTGAACTGTATCTATTTAAGATCATTCCACAAGACAGGCAAGTTACCATGTTAGCTACCTTCTACAGGAAGTTTGCTGTCGTGGAAAGGGTGGAATAAGGTCAACACACCTCTGCTTTGATCTCAAGCTTTTAACTTTGCAACGATTCAACTAAACTATAGATTTGGTTAGTGTGGCCAATGCATGTACTTTTTTAACATATATCTAGCTGGTGTGGCATATTTTTTGATGTGCTCAGTAGTGCGAACATTACAATAAACATACCTGAGCTGTACTGCCCGCCTCTGATTCTACTGTTCCTGAATAAAAGCACACAAGTGTGTCTGTAGCCTGTAATGCCCCCGTGTGGCTCACAGGAGAACAGCAGAGCTCTCCCTCTCGCTGCCGTGGACAAAAACCACTGTCACTTCACTGCACAGAGAAGCCCGGAGCCTCCACCGGCCGGAGAGAGGAGGACCCAAACCAAAACCACCAAGACCACCAGACCACCAAACCACCACACCAGCACACAGACTGGGAGAGCTGGAGACGAAGGACAGGGCAGGACAGCAGCCCCTTTTACATCTGCGGTTCCCCTCACGTCTGCCTTCTCTTTACACCTGACCTCACACTGCTACTTAGATTTATTAACTCTTGGTTTTCTCCTTTAGAAGTTCTCCTTAAAAGTTTTTTTTTGTCCAAATTATAGACGTTATGCATATGACATCCCGACTTTCTACATTTTGACTCCGAGTTGCAAAACTGCATAATAAAATTTGATCCTCTAAATGTTATAAAGCAGCTACTACAACTGTGCTTGTTGTGCAAGTCTCGAGTAAGTCAAGTTTTTGGCCTCAAGTCTAAACACGGGCAGACACTGTGCGATGTTTTCAGTGGTGGATATGCAGCGCCTGCTCAGACTGTACCGGTGAATCTGTACACGATTCATGTCCTCACACTACATGATTCATGTCCTCACACTACACGATTCATGTCCTCACACTACACGATTCATGTCCTCACACTACACGATTCATGTCCTCACACTACACGATTCATGTCCTCACACTACACGATTCATGTCCTCACACTACACAATTCCTGTCCTCACACTACACGATTCCTGTCCTCACACTACACGATTCATGTCCTCACACTACACGACTCATGTCCCCATACTACACGACTCATGTCCTCACACTACACGATTCATGTCCTCACACTACACGATTCCTGTCCTCACACTACACGATTCCTGTCCTCACACTACACGACTCATGTCCTCACACTACACAATTCATGTCCTCACACTACACGATTCCTGTCCTCACACTACACGATTCATGTCCTCACACTACACGACTCATGTCCCCATACTACACGACTCATGTCCTCACACTACACGATTCATGTCCTCACACTACACGATTCCTGTCCTCACACTACACGATTCATGTTCTCACACTACACGACTCATGTCCTCACACTACACAATTCATGTCCTCACACTACACGATTCATGTCCTCACACTACACGACTCATGTCCTCACACTACACAATTCATGTCCTCACACTACACGACTCATGTCCTCACACTACACGATTTATGTCCTCACACCACACGATTCATGTCCTCACACTACACGATTCATGTTCTCACACTACACGATTCATGTTCTCACACTACACGATTAATGTCCTCACACTACACGATTCATGTCCTCACATTACACAATTCATGTCCTCACATTACACAGCTGATGGTCTTATGCGATCTGAGTCTCACACTGTACATCGACCCACGGCGCGTCAGACTAATGTATCCAGAAGAACAACATAAAAGGTGGAGGAGAAGAAGAATAATCCAGAAATGGAAATGCCCCGCGTTTAACAACAAACATTGTTTGCTCATGGGCAGTGTGATAGATCGTGGCACTGCTTCTACAGAGCGATGTTCTTACGAGGAATGACCAGGATTTCAAGTTCGATTTTCTTGCAATCCTACGATTGTTGATCGAAAGCTGGTCGTGAGGTGTTAATCTCTTCTTGTTACCCCAGATACAGGACTGAGCTGAAACTTGGGCCCATCTCCAAAACTGACGCATGACCACTCGTCCCAAAATGGGTCAAAAATGGCACACTGTCTATCCACCTTGTTGAGTCCTGAGCTTAACCCCTGCAGTACACAGAGCGCGAGTTTGGTGCGAGGCGGGACTAAAGTGACTCTCGCAAGACTTAGAAAGTGCTCAAAACCAATGTGCCCTTGTACACTGACATCCAGCAGTGCAAGTGCACATCAGACAGCTGCGCGACTGTGTGGAAAGAATCCATAGAGTGTCTATTTTTGTCTGAGGTCGCAGCAGTCTGATACGACTTTCAAGTCATAATACAAGCAATCTCGTAGGAATTCCCATGAATCCGCATGGCTTTGGGCAAGACTGGAGCTGATGTACAAGGCACAAGAAACTCGCACACTTCTCGGACCAAACTCGCCTCGCAGTCAGTGTACGGGAGGCGTAAGAGTCACTTTGCACAAATGGCCTGATGCTTCAGCTGGTTTTTATTTCACTTCATGGAAACATTCTGACATCGTATCATTGAGGTCTGTTTGCTTCACATTGGCAGGGACGTTTTTGCTTTAACCAATTGTTGTTTTTTGGACGCTTTATAGTCCAGGACACTATCGCCATTTCTGTCAGGTCAGCTTGTAAATTAAGATTCTATTTCATATTTTAAATCAACATTTGGTGAAAAGAAGAAAACATAAAAAAGTCTGCAACCTTCTTGCAGTGAGGCCAGAGCACTATCCTCTCGGCAACCGTGCTGCAGAGTCATGACTTGCAACACCACAATCTTTCTCCTCACTAGTTTAGTTTAGTTTATTAGTTTGTTTGAAAGGGACAATGTGCAAAAACATTAAAGATGCTCTGCAACTATTTAGCTTGTGCCACATACATATTCTTCAGAATGATGTCATTGCATAACCTCTAATGTGAGCTGGTTCTTGTCGACTGAGTTCGTCTCTGAAGAACTGACTCTATAAAAGCTGACACTAACCCTGGTATTATAAATAACTCTGCTCTGTCTCCTGCACAGTTGTGCGAGCTTCAGTGTAAAAGGGGCTGCGTGGGGGTGGTGGGGCGAGTCTACCTTGTAGGCGACCCGGGCAGGACACCGTTTGCCCAGGCCGAGCGGAGGACACATGTGCCTTAACATCTGATACATGTCTGAGTAAGTGATCCGACCACTGGGGGGCGCCGTGACACACACAAACAGGGACAGACAGGCGCATTCGGACAATGCCCCACACAGCACACAGACAAACAGACAGACGAACAGACAGACACCAGTTTGGAAACATGAGACAGACACAGCCACAGAGGAAAAACACAGTTATTGAGAGAAACATGGGGCTGGTTTCAGGACAGAGGAGAGTCGCAGAGGAGAAGGAGGAGGGTTTAGTGTTAGGCTGATCTGTGTGGGACAAAAGGGAGGTGATGCTGCGTTCAGGCTCCTCTGGGATGGTCAGGACTTTACAGTGTTTGTCCTGAGGTGGGTCACTGCTCCAGCCTTGTGTCTGAGCTGTGTGTGTTTGTACAGAAGAGCGTGGTCCATGTGCAGAAGGGTGTCTGTGTGAAGTGTCCTGTCAGTGTGGACGTCCCTGTGTGGTCCTGTGGATGCCCCTCCCTCAAACTTCCCCAAATCAGAGACACAACCAGAGTGGGTTCAACCACAGTTTGATTCACCTGTATTTGGACAATAACACTCTGAATATCTGATAATGCACTAGGGCAGGGCCATACTCTGGACTATTGGTTATCATCATACAAATGAGACTATTCAATTTAAATTTAGTTTACCTCACTGAGATCAGAGTCTCTTTTTCAGTGGAGTCGTGGATTAGAGGAGTGAATATAAACTCCACATAGAAAGACCCAAACCTGCTCAGGAGTCGAGACTTTCTTGTTACGAGGTCAGCTCACTAACTGCTGTGCCACTGTGTCATGATAATGATGTAATTGGTGATACACCTACGACCTCTCAACAGGGGTGTTTGTCATTTTTGTAAGGTAAGGTAATGTTTATTAAGGACAATGTACAATTACATTAAGCACAATGGCAGAGATGCTTGTACCAGATTGTAGCTTTTCCATCTGTAGTCCTGGGAAGGGGAGAAGGGAGGCACATTGGACATGTTTTTTTTTTCTTGTTTTTTTTTAGTTGTAGGAGGAAACCGGAGTACCTGGAGGAAACCTACGCAGACACAGGAAGAACATGCAAACTCCACATAGAAAGGCCCCAGGCGGTCCGGGAGTCGAACTCAGGACCTTCTTGCTATGAGGCCAGAGCGCTAACCGCTGCGCCACCGTGTCGCCCAGTACAGTTATTAAGTGGTTAAGGTAATTTAAGTTTATTTCAGTCGTTTAGTCTCAACCAAGCCTTCACAGTCTGTTTTAGGTTTTAGCGCAAACAAATTAAAACTGTAAGGTTTAGCTACAACTTATGTCTGCTTCCTACACAACCAAGAGAAAAGCACTGTGGTGCACTACAAAAAATTACACATGTAATCATATCAGAATTTACGTTAGCCAACAGCCTGTCTTTTTCCTGTAAAAGGTGCCATTGACTGGAAAAAAACAGATGTCCAAGGTCAGCCTAATCAGCAGGCTGACCTTGGACATCTTTACACATAAACCCCATCAATATCTGCCTTTTCTGTCACTAAAACCCTGCACTGAAATTAGAAAACTCCAGTTTAGAAGTGGACTGCGTCGTCCCGAGGACTCTCGTAACATTCACTGGGGAGTTGATGCTGGTCTGACTCGGGTTCAGTGCGTGAGTTGTTCCAAGTTCAAACACACAGGGATCACACGGGCTTGGATCCGGTTCAGTAAAACAGAGACTGGGGGGCAGTTGAAAGCACGTACAGCCATAATTTATGTGCAGTTGTTTGGCTATTAGGCATTAATATCCGATCGGTTGTTCTCCTTCTTGACCGGAATTCCCAGACCCTGCTGGTCAAACTGACCGGCATAAAAAAGTCTAGCGTAAACTCTGAATCCTTTTTTTACAGTATTCTTTACTTTCCACATGTACATAACAATGTACAGGTGTGCTGTGAGCTGTTATATTAATGTACATATGTTTGTAACAGTATTTCATTTTCCAAAAGGACTTGTTAGAGGCACTAATGTTATAGTCGCCAAACCTACATTTTTCTAATGTATTTATTAGCCTACCAATTTTGTAAAGCACTGCTAACTTTGTTAATCTGTGAAATATGCTATATATTTAAAACTTACATACGATAAACAGTATGCCATAGCCCAGCCCTTTAGTGCACTATCAGTGAGTTTAATTTGAACCGTAATAACACATCAGAGCAAAAGGAATTTCTAGATTTTGTCTTAAGTGAAATGATGTTCATCATGCCACAAACATACTGTATTTGTTTTATAAGATCATGACTCTAATGTAGATCGTTAATGGTCTGATACAGTGGTTCTCAAACTATGGTGCGTGTGCCAGAGATGAGACTCTTCTGCAGGTCTACTGATACTTTGTCATGCAACTTAGTGTAGTCCTGCTCCTGAATAGTAAAGTTCTTTTATAGAATCCAAAAAGCCAAATGTTTAGCTTTGTGTGAAAAGTTTGAGAACCACTGGTGTTGTTAGTGTCGCTCAGAGCCGGTCATGCTCCCTCTGCCTGTGTCTCTGCTCTAAACCAACCCAACAGAACCAGGCTGTTTCTGCTCAGGCAAAACTAGAGACAGCAAGCAGAAGTCTAGACTACCATCTAGCACCAGTCTAATGTGATGGACACGCTGTCGAGTCAGCAGCAGTGCAGACCACCTCATGCTCGTGTCAGTGTGGCATCTCTGCATCGTCCCAAACATTCTCAGAATGCATCAACAGAAACTTCAATGGTGAGATGAGAGTGCAAACCTGAACTAAAACCAAAGCAAAAGTAAAACTATCGTCTACAGTGCCACATTCATCAGTCTGTAGTCATGGTCCAAACCTTGCAGGCCACCCTATGAGGGCATTTCTTGCCAAGGCCCAGGGGAGGGGAGATAACTCGCAATAAACTGTACATATCCTTATAATGAATGCGCCCGCTGCAAGAAGAATACAAGGAGGGAAGGTTAGGCCACAGAGAGGAGCTGAGGAGAGGAAATAAGGAGCTAAGGAGAGGAGCTGAGGAGAGGAAATAAGGAGCTAAGGAGAGGAGATGATGAGAGGAGATGAGAAGCTAAGGAGAGGAGATGAGGAGAGGAAATAAGGAGCTAAAGAGAGGAGCTGAGGAGAGGAAATAAGGAGCTAAAGAGAGGAGATGAGGAGAGGAAATAAGGAGCTAAGAAGAGGAGATGAGGAGAGGAAATAAGGAGCTAAGGAAAGGAGCTGAGGAGAGGAAATAAGGAGCTAAGGAGAGGAGCTGAGGAGAGGAAATAAGGAGCTAAGGAGAGGAGATGAGGAGAGGAAGAGAGGAGCTAAGGATAGGAGACAAGGAGAGGAGCTAAGGAGAGGAGATGAGGAGAGGATAAGAGGAGCTAAGGAGAGGAGACAAGGAGAGGATAAGAGGAGCTAAGGAGAGGAGACAAGGAGAGGAAATGAGGAGCTAAGGAGAGGAGATGAGGAGAGGAAATAAGGAGCTAAGGATAGGAGATGAGGAGAGGAAATAAGGAGCTAAGAAGAGGAGATGAGAAGCTAAGGAGAGGAGATGAGGAGAGGAAGAGAGGAGCCAAGGATAGGAGACAAGGAGAGGAGACAAGGAGAGGAGATGAGGAGCTAAGGAGAAGAAGTGAGGAGCTCAGGAGAGAAAATGAGGAGCTAATGAGAGGAAGTGAGGAGAGGAGGAGAGGAGATGAAGAGACAACAAAGAGGAGAGGAGATGAGAAGCTAAACAGAAGTCAGAAGAGATGAGGAGAAAGTAGAGGAGAGAATACGGTTTAGCCCGGAGTAAAAACATGTGCCATGTTGTCTCTTTGCACTGAGGAGCCCAAACACTTTATATATCTGGAGGTTACACAGGACAAAACCACTGTCCACTGCACAATGCAGGTCGTCTGCAAGACAAGATTTGATTGTGGAAAAAGTCTTGAGAAGCGGTTAAGTATTGCAGCTCAGGACAGTAACAGTGAGTAACAGTGATGCTGATGCTCAGTGTTTGTACGTTAGGGGATTTTTTTTTTTCCAGTTTTAAATGCTGCTGTTGAAGTTGGTTTGATACCAGATACTCTCATCACTATGTGTGGGAGCATATCTGATTATTTTTCATTCATTTCATTTAGTAAGTTTTATGAGTTAGGGTTAGGGCTAGCCTGATGTGTAAGCATTGTTTGTGAGAAACAATTTGTTGTTCCTCTGTATTTCTAGGAAAAAGTTTGTGAATGACAAAAAAGTGATGTTATCCTTTATCCTTGCATGTAAAACTTCAATTAGGGATGCACTGATCCAGCTTTTTCAGTTTCGATACCGATTCCAATACTTTGTCTTAAAGTATCTGCCGATACCCAATATCGACCGATACCAGAGCAAGGACTGAAATTGCTTTTCTGTCTTATCGAAACATAAAACCTTTGCCATATAATGTCATGTAACAGTTATTTATAGTGAAAGCCACAACCTAAAAACTTAATCTGAATAAAATGTCCAAGAATATGGGACGTTTTGGATCAACACATCCAATAAATTAGTCTTTTTATGTCCAAGTAAGGCACAAGGATATCAGCTGAACCGATACCATGGGGCCGATACCCGATCCAGAGTTTTTCCTGCATCGGCTTCGATATCCAACCCCAGTACTGGACCGGTGCATGCCTAACTTCAATGACTTTATATTAGAGAATAATATTTTTTGTAGTCTGACATCTACAAATTCAACTTTTTGTATCGTACACAAACAAAATACCAGGCTTAAGAGTAGAATCTACAGCTGAAAGGTTTTTGTAAAGACTGAACCTAGCACATCTGTGCAGAACCAAGATCTATGTCAGAGTCTCTGCCCTGCTCGACGAGGGGAGCAGTGGCTCTACGCTGAGCACTGGCCGTCAAAACTTCAGTCTGATTCTAGCACTTATAAAACAACGTGAATGGGGCAAAACACAACATGGTCACATGTTTTAGACTGGGCTGAGCTTTACAAGAGAAAAAGACACATCAGGAGGAGGAGAGCAGGAGAGGACATTCATCTGCAAGAGTTAAAACCGCAGTTATGTTCTGTATATTTAGATCTTTCTTGAACCTTTGAGAAAAAGTGAAAACTGTTATTGTACAAGCGAAAACAACAGAATTTATCAACAACATTTTTCAAGTCCTTTTATAGGCTAAGCTTTTGATTAAAATGACCGTAAACATCCTGGATTTTTGATTTCTTATTTTCACCATCTGCTCCCAATACGTTTTATAGATATTCGGGTTGTCAAAGTATCAAAAATCAGATGCTAATCAATACTAAATCTAGATACGCATTAACATATATGTAACCATCTACCAGTATTGTGCAGACCACTGTTAATAAAATGCACAATTATATTCTGGTAGTATTATGTAAAACTTCATCTATATATTCATATTTTCATTCATTGTGGTATCATGACAGCACTAAATAATATACAAACTATGTTCTTCTTTTATCCAGGCTTTGAACTGGCACAAAAGGGACACTCACTTTTTCTAAACTCAATGGTTTGTGCCGCGTATTTATTCTAGTTTGGTTTAGACTAGTCTCTCGCTGGTTAGAGGGACAGATGGTGCGGTTAGTCAGGTCGCAGCGGTGTTTCTGACGTTGAAACCTGTTGGATTTCTGTATGATTTTTTTTTTTTTAGCGGTTTCACGTGTCTGCGATCACTCACCACGCGGCTGGATCGTATTCGGCCCAGATCCTCACGTACTCGTCCAGGTGGTGCGGACCCAGGATGGATGAATCTCGGGTCAGGTACTCGAAGTTGTCCATGATGACGGCCACGAACAGGTTCAGCATCTGAGGAGCAAATAAGTCACACGTATGAGACAGTCTTTAGTGCTGTTAGATTCAGAGAGAACTGGAGAACTTTTGCTCCCTTTAACCTATCTTGGACATGAGCAAATGCTTGATAAATGAGACCCTAATACGCTAATCGTTCTGTTCCTCAGTTCCAACTGCGCTGAGCTGTAGTCAATGAGGGCCGATCCACATCCTGTCCATAAATCTGTTCCGCAGGAGTCCGCCTCAGCTCTATCTGTACGGATCAAGGCTATTTTCTTCTCTGTCCGAGTCTACAGATCAGAACCACCAAACAGGAAAAAGAAAGTGAACTATGTCCGGATTTACCAAGTAAAGTCACTCCGCAAGGACATTATTTTGACCAGATTACGAAAAAATTGTAGATTTAAATAAAATGTCTTTGATGTTTGGAGACAGCAGACTGTTAACTACTTAATAAGTTGCTGACACATGGACAGAAAACACAATATTGAATTTGTTCCTAAACAGTTTAAAATTTCCCCTCAGCAGAGGAGCAAAATATCAAAGCTCCTGTTATAGTTTTATAACTTTTATTTCACAAACTGGTGTTTTTGGCGCATGCTCTTTATGAGCTCCTCGAGGCTACACAGCCCTGCAGAGCGGACTGGAGCGGAGACCGTGAGTGAGGGGTCCGCGGTACAGCCTACCGCAGACCCCTCATGACTAACTCATTGGCAATACGCTTATCAATACAGAAAGGCGTATCACGGTACGCATCGGCCAACTTAAACTCACATAATTTACACTTACAAACCTGGAGTGCTGCTTTAGTTTTTTCTACATTGTGGATTAAAAATAAATATCAATGTACAGTTATTTTATATGATTAAAAATACTCATTTGGCAGATTTAAAAAAAAAAAACAACTCAAAAACAGGATTTGATACGTGACATTCTGTAAAAATTGTATCAGGATATGACTCTTGACAATACCCAGCCCTAGTCTGCGTCAACTTTCGGAGGCGGTCTGTGGCGGAGCAGAGTAGAGCTGCATGTAGTGGGATCAGTGTGTTAAGTGTAATCAACTAGAAAAGCAATGGCTTTTAGAAAACTGACTTTTTTGAGCGTTTAACTTGAAACATTGCTTCTTCATCACAAACTAAGGCTGCAACAAACGATTATTTTAGATTGTTTTGTCGCAAAAGGCAGGTCAATAAACTCGTTCAGTCTATGCCATTAAAAGAAGCGAGCACAAACTGGAGGCTTGTGCAGTTTCCCCATAACATTCTTCACTAATGTGTTTGCACCAATGACACTCTTTATACCTTGTGATTTCTGCAAGCTTTTAGCAAACTGACTATGGCTGTAGGAACAATAAGGGATCACTAAGGCTAACGGCTAACAAAACAAATACGCCCCAGAGTCATGGAAGTATATAATTTAACCAGAGTCCTTCATGCAATAAATCAGCTCAAAATAAAGCCACATAGATGCAGATTACTCTAAGTCTGTAGTTCTCCACTTTGTTGAAAATTAACAGAAATTACACAAAACTCTTTATCAGTGCCATGGTAACTTACCTCCTGTACTTTTCTCAACATTACGTTGTCAAACTCATCAAGCCATTTGTGCTTGCAACTTTTCACTTGTGAACACTAGGTTTTTCCACCAAATACAAGTTAATATCAGTATACATTAGGCCTAAATAAAATGATAGATAGATAGATAGATAGATAGCTTTATTTCGTCCCCGTGGGGAAATTGGTTTGCAGCAAAACACATTTACATGGCTGGTTTCCCCTTTCATACTCCCACATACACAAGCTTACACATTAAAAACAAACATTGTGCTGGGATGTACACCCCTACAAACCATTGAGGAATTTTATGGCTTGTGGGATGAACGAGAACTTTGACCTATTTTTCTTAAACAGAGGAGAACAGAAGCGACGACCAGAAGGCAGGAGGACAAACTCTGAGAAAAGAGGATGGAGAGGGTCAGAGAGAATCTTTTGAGCCTTGTTTACTGTCCTCACTGAGTAGACCTCCTCCAAGCCGGGCAGTTTTAGCCCCAGCAGTTTAGATGCCACAGTCGCGGTCTTTCTTAGGCATTTCTTCTGGGCTTCTGTGCTGCTCCCGTACCACCCAATTAGACAGAACGTTAGGACACTTTCGATAAAACTAGAATAAAACATATGCAGCAATTTTTGCTCAACGTTAAAAGAAACTAGTTTTTTAAAAAGAAGAGTCTTTGCTGCGCTTTGACTGCGACACAGTCTGTCCAAGCATCCCACTTTAAATTCTGGTCCAAAACAACACCAAGATATTTAAATTGCTCCACCTCCTCGATGCAGATGTCATTTATAACTGTGGACCCCTGTTGTTTTGTTTTTCTGAAATCTATGCACATTTGCTTTGTTTTAGTTGTATTCAGTACCAGGTGGGATTTTTTGCTCCAGTCAAGGAACCAGTGGAGGACTGGGCCATGTTCTTCTTCGTCATCCAAGAGTAGACTCACCAGTGCCGTATCATCTGCATATTTAATAAAGTGTCTGTTAGGGAACTTACTGGAGCAGGCATTGGTGTATAAAATAAATAGTACAGCCGACAGCACACAGCCCTGAGGACTGCCAGTGGAGGTGATAATTTTGTCGGACATTGAGTTCCCTAATTTAACCTGCTGAACCCGACAAGACAAAAAATCAGAAATCCATAAAATCAGCTGATTGTCCAATAAAAATTCTGTAGATAAAATGTTTGTTAAAATATCAGGTCGAATTGTGTTAAAAGCTGATGTAAAATCCAGAAAGAGAATCTTGGCGTGAGTCTTAGGTTTCTCCAGGTGGCGGTGCAGAAGATGGAGAAGAGTCACAATGGCATCTTCGACTCCCTTGGAGGACTGGTATGCAAACTGGAGAGGATCTATTAGATGCTTGGTTTGTTCTAATATTTGAGTTTTAACAAGCTTCTCAAAACACTTCATAACCAATGAAGTGAGTGCAATTGGTCGGAAATCACTGGGTTCAGAAGGGTTGGGAATTTTTGGTACTGGGATAACAACAGAGGATTTCCATAAAGTGGGAACTGTATGGTGTTTGAGGGAACGATTAAAAATACTAGTAAAAACAGGTGCTAATTGTTCAGCGCAATGCTTAAGAACATTCCCACATATTTGGTCAGGACCAGGGCTTTTCCTTATATTGGATGATTTGAAAAGGTAAAATACATCTCTCTCTTTGATTTCAATACTACTGCATGTTGGTGATGAAGGGTTTTCAGCAGCATGAAAAACAGGAGTGTCATCCGCATCATGTTCAAATCGACAGAAGAATGAATTTAAGTCATTGGCCTGTCTTAGGCCTTCGCTCCCCTCTGGAACTAATGTTACCTTTGTTTTTCCTTTATAAGGAATATTTGTCATATTTTTAAGACCTTGCCAGGCTTGTCTAGGGTTACCGGATGACATAGATTTTTCTACTTTTGTTTTATACTTTTGTTTATCCAGATATATCTGATTCTTTATCTGCTTTTGGATGTCTTTTTTAGTTTGTTCATCTTGTTGATTGTGTGCCTCAATCTTTTTGGTCAGTAGTTTTTTCACGTTATTAGACAGCCATGGTTTATCGTTGGCATATACTTTAAATGTCTTTGATGGAATTACCGAATCTATGCAAAAATTTATGTAGTCTGACACTACTGAGACTTCTTCATCAATATCTGGGGAATGGAATACTTCCCAGTCTGTGCAGTCTAGGCATCCTTGCAGAGCCATGGTGCTATTATTGTCCCAGATTTTAATAGTTTTGATTTGAGGTTTTTCTCTCTCCAATAGTCTTTGGTAGGTGGGTCGGAGGTACACTACACTGTGGTCCGATGCTCCAAGTGGGGGAAGTGTGGTTACATTGAAGGCATTTTTTATAGTGCCAAAGCACATGTCTAAAGTCTTAGTTTTCCTGGTGGGACAGTTGACATACTGGTAGAAAGTGCGCAAAGCTTTTTTAGCTGGACAACAATTAAAATCACCTAAGAAAAACTTAGGAGCATCCGGGGAAAGTGACTCAATTTTTTGTGACAGATTAAAAATAGATTCGTTTGCTTTGTTAAAGTCAGCTTTAGGATGAACATATACGACTGTCATAAATATTTGTGGAAATTCCCTTGGCAGATAGTAAGGGCGCAGTGAGACACATAACAACTCTATGTCGGGGGTACATAGGTGTTCTCTCACTGTAACAGCCCTGCACCACTCATCCCTGACGAGGAGACAGACTCCGCCTCCTCGAGCTTTCCCAGTGACGTCAGGGTCCCGGTCAGTCCTGTAAACAGAGAAGCCGGCTGGCTGTATTTCCGTGGATGCGATGTTTTTATCCAACCAGGTTTCTGTAATCGCCAAGACGCACGCATTCCTGTATTCTTGAAGGAAGCGAATGTTGGCGGACAGCTCGTCCATTTTCATACGCAGAGATTGTGCGTTTAACAGCAGTGTAATAGGTAAAGGGAGCTTCTTCTTTAGCTTTTTTAGCCGCTGTCTGAGGCCGCCCTTACTTCCGCGTTTCCGCTTCGCTGAAGAAAACAGTCTTTTAGCTCCTCGTTTTAGGTAGTTTGGTATTTGATCTGTTATTTTGGAATAGTCCGGGCAGAGGTTAGCACGAAGACCCAACAGGGCATCTCTGCTATAGTAAAATCCAGGTGGGCCGGTACCATCAGCATGCCCGAGGACATGGCCAGCAGTCATGTTTTTGTGTAAGGCCAAACTTAAAAGTCCAATCGCGTACCACCACACGATAAAATCCATCACTGGTTTCAATAAGCACACATCCCAGACACAGCTCAAAAATCATACGAAAACTGACAGCTTAAACCAGACAAAAGTGAAACGCTGCAGAGCGGCCACAGTGCAGCGCTCCCCTGGAGGCTAAATCAGGTCTAAAACTCTGATAAAGCAGTCTCACAACCTTTCTTTCCTTTACATTTCTTCCTGTCTATAATGTGTGCAAAAGTCAGTGTTCATAGTCCTATGTGCATAGTCCTGTTTGTGTGTGTAGGTCTAAGCGCTCACCAGGAAAGAGCAGAGGAAGATGAAGGAGACGAAGTACGTGTAGGCGAAGGTGCTGCCACACTCGGGCTCCGTGTTTCCCGAGTCTGGATCACACTCTTTTCCTCCCAAACACGACAACATGATCTCGTGCCACGCCTCGCCCGTCGCACTCCTGGAGACACAAGACACAATTCATACAGGCACATGGAGGATGGTTGGTTTTTAGCTCACAGAGGAGTGGATTTGGAAGTCGTGACTTGGACGTGAATATTTTGATGACTTAAGACTTGACTTGATCAATGGACTAAGACTTGGGACTCAACTTAGAATTGAAGCTCAGTAACTTGGGACTTGAAGTCAAACAGTCTTACTTGAGACTTACAAAATAGTGATATGGTCTCACGTCCATATGCACCAATTTCTGTTTTTTGGATGGGATGTGTGCTCAAAACAATACACCCGCACCACACGCATGCACGCATTAGAGTTTAGATTCTGAACCCGAAGCCAGCCCAAGCTCGACTTGACTTTCGGTTCAGCTGCGTTCAGGTTAAGACATGAAGCTACTCGAATGATGGACAGCCGCGCCAGAACATAGCGCTAAACCACGGCGGTGACCAAATGCGAGTGTTCGAAGTGGCCACCTACACGGCGTGAAAATGGACGGTGAGTGTTTGATCCACAAAGCGATCCGAAAGAGAAACAGAAGAGAAGGCACGTCTTTCATACACATGGACCAAAGAAAAGAGGAAAAACAGAGAAAGACGGAGCGTGTAGGCAATGTGTTCGTCTGCAGTGAAGCAAACATGAGGATGTACTTTATGTTACGTGCGCCGTGAGAAAGAGATATGTGCGGTGGAGAATGTGCATATGGTTCCGGAGACACACTGTAAACACGTAAACACATGAGACACAACAGTAATGTGCTTTTTCTGTCATTAAAATGCCAACAGTTCAGTGAGTGGGTGATGCGGGCTCAAACAGACAGAGAATGATCAGGTTCCGGTCGGGTTCGGACACTATGTGCGCAGGCTCGGGTCAGGCTGGATTTTTTTTTGGCCCAATCTGAACTCTACTCAAAATATCTCAGCGTCCGCATTCATTTGGTCATACAGCGTCTTTCACACTCTCGGTCATTTAAACTCTCTCTCTGATCAGTTTGTGCATCAAACACTTACCGTCCCTTCTCACGCCGTATAGTTGGCCACTTCAAACACTCGCATTTTGTCACTGCGGTGGTTTTGCGCTGTGTTCTGGCGCGGTTGTCAGTCATCCACGGACTGCACATGTTCAGTGCGACTCTACGTCTTCACCTGAACCCAGCCTGACCCGACAACTGAGCAGTAAATTAGGGCCCAGCTGGGTTTGGGCTCGGGTCCAGAATCTAAACTGTAATTTAGAGAACCCTTATAATATAAATTAGGGAAAAATTGTCTTGGTGCCCAGACATTCGAGTGGGTGCTTGGGCTTCGGAGCAACCCTACTATCAGCGTCAATGTTCACCTCTAGTTCAAAGCTTAAATCGTGTTGCTTTATAAGAAAGTTTTAACTGAACTGACCTGAAGAGCAGCATGAGCGCCATGATAAAGGTCCTGAAGTTGTTGTGTTCGTTGATGGCGAAGTCGTCATCTTCTACCAGAGCCAAGTTTCCAAACAGCTGCAGCACAGACACGTTTGGATTAGGTGTTGAATCAGTCTTAACTGGTTAAACTGTGAGTTGTGAGAGTCTCACCTGCATCCCGATGATGGCGTAGATAAAGAAGAGCATGGCAATGAGCAGACACACGTAAGGAAGAGCCTGAGGACAGACACAAGGAAGTTAGAAACAGCTCAAGTCAGAGAAGAAATCATCACTTTTATTTAACTAAAAAAGCCCTTTTGAGATTCAGAACTTCTTTCTGATGAGTACTGGCTCACAAGGGCGGAACTTCTACAGGTTTTAAAGCTGCATTCTAGGCAATGTGAGGTCTAATATTTTTGTGGTGTTTTTTTTTTTAAACCTAACCTACAACCAGTTATGCCACATTTCATCGTAGCATAATTGGTCATGTATGTGAAGTGGAAGTCCTTCATCCAGCTGTAAGTCACAAGTACTAAAATTAAGTTACCAGTTGCCTGAAATGCACCATTAGTCCTAAAGGAAAGTGGAGAACCTAGAAGAAACCAACACAGACACAGGGACAATATCCAAACTAGGCATAGGCCCACTATAGTTCGGGAGTTGAACCCAGGACCAGGACTGAGTTAAACGCTGCATAACATTGAACATTATATATACAAGATAAACAGTTTGCAAGTATATAACGCACAGTAAATGACATTTTTGACAGGGGTCTGAGGCTTCCCCCTAAGAAAAAAAACCCTGTTACCCAGATGGATTGTATTAAGATATTTGTAAATTCACAAACTTGGTAGAAATCCATTTGGGCCTCCACCAGCCCGACTGGTTTGGAGTACGAACCAATGATTTAAAATACCAAACACTTTGCAGCAGGGGTTTTGTCATTCCCCAATCCAAGTCACTTTCCGAAATTGTTTCTGCTGCTATTGATTCTGTTTTGACAAAAGAAAAGTGACACTTGTTTTATCCAACGTGTGTGTTGGTTATACGCCAGTTCGACTCATTGCTGTGCTGTGTGTGAAACTAAAGTAGGCGCTAGTTGAAGTCGCCCAAGTATTTATTTAAACGTTTCACCTTTTCCCAAACGCTTACAGTGAAGTTCCAGATGGATATAGTGGAAGAACTCAAATCACAGTTCAACACAGATCCATCTGGCGTGAGCCAGGTTTACCACTTCTTGTGTTCTGGAGTAGAGACCTGCACGGGACTAGATTTTCATGACCGCTCCTGCCCGATCCCGTAACATATGTGACCGTTTTCGCCCGATCCCGATGCCCCTGTGTGCCTGCCCACCTGAGAAACCCCCGCGGGTCCCGTCGAGTCCCGACTTTTTTTCTTTTTTTTTTTTTGGTGACACAGAGATTGAGTGGCGGCCCCAGGGCATAACAACATGGACACAAATGACTAAACTCTGCATAACTCTCTGCATCTAGTTTTAAAATATTAAGCACAAGCCTAAATAATCTGCGACAAGGCGATTATGTTTGTTTGACACATTCAATCATAAAGCGATAATGTCTGTGTATTTCTTACCTGAAATACAAAGTTCCACACACCTCCAGTTTCTGCTACAAAACAAACACTTGGCCCAACTCCATGTGTATTATTTCCATCTCCCCGTGCGTTTAAGCCAGTCTTTCATTCCTTCCTCTGGGAAAGTTTTCGCCCGTGCTGCAGGTACTGCTGGAGTGAGGACTCACAGATGATACGCACGCTGGACTAGGAAATGCAGCAGCGCCAGTGTTGCGTCTCTCTGTTGAACAGCAGCGCGCACAAAGGGGTATTTCTTCCTTGCTACGTAATATTTTTAAGACAGCGGAGAGAGTGCGAGTCCGGTCGGGACTTGAGGTGTTTGGTCTGATCGCCCGTTCCCGCCCGAGGCAACGTTATAACCGCCCGATCCCGAGGGTTTGGTTACGGGTCCCGCCCCATGCAGGTCTCTATTCTGGAGCTTTTAAATTGCAACTTTAACAGTAGTGTTCCCCCTACAGCTCTCCTGTGTAAATACACTAGTCTTACAAATAGAAACTAAACATTCATTTTTTCATTTTTGTGTATCTTTAATATTTATAATGCCGCAAAAACACACCCAAACACATTTTACATAGCCAATTAAAAACAAAATAAAGAAGATAACGCTGGATTTACACAGACTGCAAGGCGAGTGCGGGTCGGGACACGTGCGGGTTTCTTGCTAAGTGCCTGTTACACCAGATGCTGTCAACTGCGGTCCGGTTTCGTCCAAAGCCACGTGGAGTCACGTAGATTCCCGCGAGAACGCTCGTATAATGAATGAAAGCCGCACCAGACCGCTGCGGTCTCCGACAAAAATAGACTTCATGCGGATTCTTTCCGCAGAGTCGCGCGACTCTCGCACTCGCAGTCGGACATGTCGGAGCACGGTGTAAATCAACGCATTGGTTTTAAGCACTTTCTAAGTTCTGCGTGACTCGCATCCAAGTTGCACTTAGTGTAAATCCACTGTAAGAGTTTCTCAGTAGAGCTGGTGTCAGGTTGGGATCTGTTAGAGATTCAAAAACTGCAGTTGTGGGATTTCCACTAGAAGGCTGCAGACACATTCTTCAATTGGACCAAAAATGTACATGTAACCATCACTCAGACTTACTAAGACATTTAACAAAGTACTTAGTTCTGCTTTAACAAGTTTTTGGTCATTTTAGTGTGAACTTTAACCTTGACTCAGTGAGTGTGACTCCTTGCTAAAGCAGTGGTAAAAGCACATTAGAACAGTAAAGCATCTGCAGCTCTAGACTCACCTTGAAGGACTGCACAAACGTCCAGAGCAGGATTCTGATGGTTTCTCCCTGTCGCAGCAGTTTGATGAGTCGAGCCGCTCGGAACAGCCTCAGGAAGCTCAGGTTTATGAAGTTATTCTGAACACAAACAGGCTCTTTAGTATTTTATTTTACTGCAAAAGTGTCTGAGAAAATCAACTAAAACAAGAAAGCTCTGCACCGGACCGTCTACAGGAGCAAAAATGACCGAAACCCACAGTGTTACATGTGACTTCAGGAGTTTGGGCCAGTTTAGATAGTTTGATCAAAGTGCAGAGGAGACCAAAATACTGAAGTTTACTACTCAAGTAATAGATAAATTACTTGTTGCTTCACTCAAACATCCCAGGGCATCAGGACAACAGCATCAGCAAATAACAAACCCAATAAAAGACTCGACGGTTCCCAATCTGGACACGCTCCTGACTGTTAACAAAAATATTGACGCTCCTGCAGCTGTCATCATGCTATCCCAGCATCCACCGCGCACGTCTGCAGTGGCAGCGAAGAAGGCGGCATTTTCCAATGATTTTAACATTGTCTGCCACAATTATTAAACTTTATTGGAGTTTTAGGGAAAGTGGACTATTCTAAATACTAGGGGTGTGAATATTTGAGTGTCAGGCGATTCGATTCCGATTCTTGGGGTCACGCTTCGATTCAAAAACGATTCTCGATTTTTGGTTCTAAACGATTCTCAATTTATTTTAAAAGTCATTTTTAATTTTGTTCTTAGGTTTTTTTTGTTTTTTTTCTTAATTAAAATGTTGTTGGGGCTAATTTATCACCATCTTGCAATTATTACACTTATGTTTTTGTCAAAGGTAACATTTTTCAATGCTTTAGAATTAATTTAGCAGTAAATAAATGGGTCACTGGCCCTTTAATGCAGACAAGTTGTGACTGGAGTTAGTTAGCTGCTCTCCACCGCTAACAACAACAGCACGGGACAAATCATGGAGTACATGGATGTAAAGTAGCGCTAAAATACTCTGAATGTCGATCCACTTTCTCCCTTCTGCCTCACGTAAGTCTCTGATCTGTTTGTGCTGCTGCCGCTGCCGCGTGTGTGTCTGTGTCTGTGCGCTAGGCACCGGGCCCCCTCCTTTGCCCTCGCTCCCGCGCGGAGAGGGAGAAGGAGAGAGAGAAAGAGGCTGCTCCAACACAAAGTTTTGTTGAAATTGTGGCACAAAGAGTTTATTAGAAGATATAATATGTGTTTAAACTCAGACACAGACATTTTACCAGTTTTCTGACAATGTAACTCATGTCATATAGGAGCTATTTTACCGCAGCGGACCGCAGATGCAGCATAAACACTGACGTACTTTAAAATCGATTTTGGAGAATTTGGAATCGATCCTGAATCGTTAGAGGTAGAATCGCGATCCTTTTAAGAATCGATTTTTTTCAACACCCCTACTAAATACTTTAATTTAAAAATAATGAAAGACAGAAGTGGATTTCCTCAGGTAAAGTCCAACAGGTCCTGGGGACAGGTCTGACTTACTCCTTCCGTACACTGACTTTGAGGTGAGTTCAGTGCCTTGTACACCAGCTCCAGTCTTACAGCGAGAATGCTCGTATTATGACTAAAAGTCGCATCAGACCTCTGAAAAATAGACTCTCTACAGATTACTTCCGCATACTCGCGCGACTCTCAGACATGCAAAAATGACATGCGTGAACTAGCAAAACCACAGCCATGTGGCCACACCGATTGCAGGAGATTATTATGTGTTCGCAACTGCCGTGCGTCATCGCGAGCCACTGACCCTGTGTTTTTCTATGGGAAAGCTGTTCAGATTTGTCTGTCTGTGTTTATTCTCTTGTATCAGGTCTATAGTGAAAATAAGCACATGAACAGGTTTATATTTCCCTCTGGACAGGCGGATGACGACAATTTCAATAGTAAATCTGAATCTGAAAACTCAAACAGACTCTCTGAAGCTGGACTCCTTCACACTTTCCAGATCTGTCCCAGGACGTGTGATGCTGATTAAAAATGCACAAATACAACAGTAGAAACCTGATTTCTCTGTATTCTCTGCTTCTACACACCTCCGCCAGCGACAAAAAAAAATAGGTTGGATTCTTGCATTTTTGTGCTAACGGCATAGCTGGTTTTATTGACTTTGCGTGATTTTTAAACACATGGATATTTTTATCAGCGCCTGAAGGCTTCCCACTTCTTAAAAAGTAATCTGTACGATCCGGGTATGGGTGAGCCACGCGGATGTGCTCCGGTGAAGTTGTGGAAACAAGACACGGCAAACAAGAAACCAAGCAAGCGCTGGTGAAGTGCATCCGGTGACCCTGTTCTCCTGCAGCGGGACACCACAAGGAAAACCCACCTTCTCCACAAAGCACACGTGTAAATCTAAACCAATTCAACTCCTGGAATCAAGATGAACATTGTGAGCTGAAGTCATTTGATCTCATGTGGACGATCCTTTTGCAGAGCAGAGCGGAGAAAGACCCAGAGAATAAATGAAAATACAGAGAGAGAGAGAAGGAAAGAAATCAAACGAAAACTCGGAAGTCGTCATCCAATCTTGGTATAACTATTTTTTTATTTTGTTTTATTTTTTTAAGAGGAAAATGCACTGATCTTTGGGGACGAGCAGGCCACACAAGATGAAGGAACGCTCTGTCTGCCGACCACGAACAAACGCACCACGTGAATTTAATGTGATGACATGAGGTTTATATTAGATTCAATTCGTTTCAACGAACAACTGTAGCTTAAAATAGAAAGTGGCTGTAATAAATAAAAAAAATAATGAGCTTGTTCAGTATTTTACCACAATGTCTGACTATGAGGAAGTAAAGTAGTGTATTTTTAGAGATGAACAATGACGTTTTGAGCGTTTTGTTGTGGTTTGTGGTGGTGGACAGGCAGAGCTGGAGCAGGATGACGAAGGTGAGAGTCAGGCAACTTCAGGCACAGCTACAGGAGAGAGCAGGGTCAAATCAGGGTCTAATCGGGGTCTAATTAGGGTCAAAGGGTCTGGTTCTCTTCGTGCAGAGACTGAGCATTCACTTTTGGTTTTATTGTCCGGTCATTCGTCTGATAGAGGCAGATGAGAGGTTCTTTTCATAGTGAGTAAAATGTTGAGAGTCTAGACCAGTGGTGCCCAAAGTCTGCAAAAGGTTTACTTTGGCTTGCTAGGATTTATTCAGTGTGTCTGTCTGATAAGAGTTTTAGTTACTTCTAAAACTTGTTCTTAACACAGTGTGATAATGAACTTATTGCAAATAAACTTTTTAGAAATTCGATTTGGCACATGCAAAACCGTTTACATTGGCTCACTGAGTAAAGAAGTTCAGGCATCCCTGGTATAGACAGTAACAGTGACAAGTAACATAATAGCTTCAGCTAAGAAATTATTTTCAATCTAGTGAAATGAGTGACATTAAGACTTTTAAAACATGTTTTTAACCAAATGAAGCTATACTATGGTGACCAGTAGGGCTGTACTCAATGTATCGATACAGGGATATATCGTGACAAGCTCATTGGCAATACGCGTATCGTTACAAGAAGGTGTATCGGGATACGTATCGGCATACTTACATTAATATAATTTACACTTTTGAACCTGGACAGCAGCTTTAAGGCTGAAACTATTGAGCTGAACAATAGTTTATTTGTAAGACACTTGAATGTAACATAAAGAGTACTGTAATTTCTGCCCTATTGAGCGCACCTGAATATAAGCCGCACCCACTAGATTTAAGTAAGAAAAAAGATAAAGTACATATATAGGCCGCACTTGTTAATAGTAAGTCTATGAGAATGTATAGTTTTGCGGCATTGCCTTATAAGCCGCATAGTTCAAAGCTCATGAAAAAAGTAGCGGCTTATAATCCAGAAATTACAGTAGTTTGAAAATACAATTCCTTTGCATTTGACACGTGATACTTGACATATTGAGGAAATTATATCAGGATTTATGTGTATCGGGATATGTATCGTATCGTGAGCACCATATCGGGATACATATCGTATCGGAAGGCTCTTGGCAATACCCAGCCCTAGTAACCAGTGTTTCCACCAGGTTATTGGTTTGGCTGCATTCATGCTCCAGAGTTAAAAATAGGCTGATGCCGGCTGATAAACATTGGAAATATTATTTCAGTGTCTCTCTGTTTACTGGTGTTTAAAGCAGGTAAACTTCTACAAAACATCCTATAAAGATTTATGACATGAAACTAGTCCTCAGACAATGTGACTGAGAGGGCAGGAGAATAGATCATATTAAAACAAATGTACTACTGTTCATTATGAGTGTACATATAAGTACTACTTCACATGTCGCTGCAGAAAGATGTGCCACAGTCTAACTGGTTCATCTGCACAAACTGCTTTGGTAAAAACAAAACAGGTTTGATAAATGTTTAGCCAATGAAGCCCGGAGCATTTCTTACTGTTTACACTTTCACCTGAATGTGGGGCAATTAGAGTCATTAGGATGGATTTCATTCACTACTATTAATTTAGCAGCATAACCTATTTTATCACACAGGGATAAACTATTGTAGCTGACAACAGCACTGGCCTGTGCTGCTTCTACAATAACAAGAAATGTGAGACAAACAAAGTACCGTAATTTCTGGATTATAAGCCGTTACTTTTTTCATGAGCTTTGAACTGTGCGGCTTATAAGGCAATGCAGCAAAATTTTAGATTCTCATAGACTTACTATTAACAAGTGCGGCCTATATATGTACTTTATCATTATTCTTACTTAAATCTAGTGGGTGCGGCTTATATTCAGGTGCACTCAATAGGGCAGAAATTACAGTACATCTTTTATAATAAGCTACCGGAGCTCTTTCTACCCTTAGGCTGATCCCTCGTGTCAATAAACAAATAATCCCTCCATATGAAAGAAATCTAAATTTGTTCATTCTTTTTCAGTTTAATAATGCCTGTGTCTTTGTAATAAAAGGTCTTTTGGGTTTTGCTGGGTCTAGACCAGAAAACAGTAACAGTTATCATGTCTAAGAGTACTTATTAACCTGTCCAGTCAGATAGATTATTTAGCGATTGGTTTGGAGTCTGACACAGCGGTGCATCGGCCCAATCACATCGCAGCAGGAGGGTTGAGACAGGAAGTAATGCTTGATTCAAACAAAACAAAGATGGCGGCTCAGGTGGATTGGATACACTATTACACTTCGTTGCTGTGATTGGCTTGGCTAAGCACAAATCGGCCGCACACCCAATCAGCTTAAAGGGACTGTACCTGATTTTTGCATCCTAAAAATGTAAAGAAACAGAAATAATTAATTTTAACCTTTTTCCTTCAGGCTACATGATTTCCTCACGTAGCTAATGCATTCTGAGCTTCAGAATTGTTCATCATGATGAGTTTTAATGTTTTTTCACAGCTGTTAGCAGCGAGGTGAGTCACTATGCTAACAACAGTTAGCCACAATGCTAAAAACAAAAACAGAAAAAGCTGCACACAAACGGGATTTTATTAGACATAGACAGGACTTTGGGGACTAATTTCCACCTGAGGCATCAGTGCTAGGGGGAAATTGCTTCTAAGTTATCTTGTTGCAAAAAAATCGAGTACAGTCCCTTTAATGTATTTCATTAAACGTCTTTTCCCAAACACTTTTAGTGAAGTGAAGTTTCAGATGGAGACTGTGAAAGAACTGAGTGAGCCAGGTTAACTTTCTACTGTCAGCTGATCACAATCAGTAGAGTAATCGCTGTAGTCCTTTTATGAAGCTTATTTGACCTTTTATTTGCGTGTAGATGCAGCTCTCTATACAGTCATGAGCACAATACTTATGTCAGTCTAAGGGAATGTTAAAATAAAATATGTCTGATGTTTTATACAATATAATGATGTTTTATCGTATATTTTCAGACCTAAGAGTGAGCATTCAGGGAGCACATGCACTTGGAGGGGGAGGGGCTTAAAGGGGGCGAGGCTTAGGAGCGGGCATGACCAATGAGGATGCAGCATTGAGCTTTGAGAGAGAAATTACAAACCAACCAGATTCTACATCATGTGCCAGTATGTAGAAGGGTGGATGGGTGAGTGACACAGAGACACAGTCAAGTCAATTAAACGTTTGAGTTTTGGGGTTTGTTTTTGGGTTCATGGGGCGAACACCACACAGCACCATCACACGGCATGGCGCGGCACGGATGGGCGGAGCACACGATGTGGGAGGAGTCATAGTGCATTTCGATTGGATGGATTTGTCAAAGGGGGAGGGGCCAAAGGAGGAGGAGTTAAAGAAAGCATGTAAAGAGACAGAGAGAGCATCGTTACTGCAGCTGCAGGACAAAGGAACTGGACACACACAGGGCAGCTTCTCTTTGGTGACAACTCCTGGATCATAGTTTAGTTTAGTCAATGTGTTTATTTGACAGGAACAAAATACATGAAAACAAAGCATTTACACCAGAATAAAGCTGAAGTTTCCATCTGCAGGTGAGAGAGACCATTTAAAACATAATATTTCAATAACACACTCACACAGAGAAATGAGAACTTTTTACACAATAAAATTATACTGTACAATCAAACCTCACAAACAGCACAGTGACAACGTAAGCGCTGCTCTGCTAATCTACTCTGTATAGTGACGAGGCCCTTCTGAACCAAAAACACACTATTAGGGATGGGTACCATACTACTACTTATTTTTACTGCTTATTGATTCAGTCTTGGTTCTCTTATCAGTACTTTTATTTACAAAAACACAACACAATAAAGTGCTTTTTTCCTAATAATAATAAAACTAATAAAACTCAAAAATAACAACAAAATAACTACTAGCCAACTAAATGTATTTATTTATTTTCTTCTTAATATTTTTGCAGTCCTATTTTAACAGTGCAGTCAGCTTCACAGGCTGAATTGAAAAAGGCTACAATTAGTTGGAAAGCTGCGTTGTGTTTATTCCACCAGTGATCAGAGTTTATGAAATGATGCCGTTCTCTCCGCCAGTGAGTCAGGAGAGACACAAACGCGGCGCATGATCAAAGCAGGACCGACAAGGTGTGTGAAAGGGACAGATTTTATGAAACGTGCTCCCTCAGAACCGCTAAGAGGACTGGTAGGCCTGGAGCTTATCATTCCAGCGGAACCTTAAAGGGTCTTTCACACCAGGCCGAGGGTCGCCCGTCTGAACCGGTTTGGCAACTTCTGCCGACAGACGGCTCACGTGCGTTTGGTGTGAATGGCGCTGTCGGGGTCAGAGGAGCGCGGAGCACGTCGTGGAGGCGAGGTTTTGAAGACTTGCTTGTAAAGTCTGCATCGTCAGCGGTCGGTAGTTGCCGCATATGCGGCTGTTTGATTGGCCCGTGGCTAGCGAATCAGTGCGCAAGAAAATAGTGCGGAAAATCGAAAATGACGCTTATGGAAAAACAGTATTTACCTGAGCATGGATTGTTGTTATTTGCCGGGTTCAAACGGGACGTAAGTACGGAGAAGAATGGCTACTACTTGGTCCGAGGAAAACAAAGATGGAGGAGTACAGCTGTAGCACGAAGACTGGACTGTAGCGGGAAACAGAAGTTGAGCCTAATCCGTGAGGTAAGATAAAAATCTGTTCGCCACAGAGTTTGACAACTACTCGCGCACAACTTCTGTTTTGTCTTTTTCGTCAAGCGTTACGTCACGCGCATGCTCACTCGGCATTTGTTCGCCGACTGTTGGCTGTTTGGATCATGTTTGTGTGAATGCTTTTTTACATCGATGCGCCCCAAAGAGACTAGAACAGACGGTGCGTCGCCCCTTCCTACCGACAGCGACTGGGAGTTGTGTTGGTGTGAAAAAGCCTTTAGACGCAGCACCGGAGCTGTTATGGAACCAGGTCTTGGTACCATCCCTACACACTATGCAATACACACTGAGGGTGCATCACTGCCATCCTTACATGGGAGCAGGCCCGAGCAGTTGGAAGCACAGCCCGCAAAAGCTGTTTGAATGCCGCTTGCGATTTTAATGGTGTTTTTTTCTGTAAATCAGCTGATGCCAAAACTGTAACTGATGTTTTCTCCATCTATAGTATATAGAGTGAACTATAAGAAATTAATTTGACGTCTAAATTATTATTTTTTGTTCTTACTTGGGACTTGAATAATCACGATTATCGATTAACCTAATAATCTTGACAACCCTTGCTGATACTTAAGTTAGATTCAATGGAAGCGGCAGGTGCTTTATTAAACCAGGCTGAAATCAAACCAAAAGAGGCGGGACTATCTACCAGCAGCTGAGAACCAGCTCTTCTGATTGGACAAGAATGTTTTAGGGCATTTTAATCAGGTTTTGGTTGACTACACATCTCACACGTTTTTTACTTTTTTGCTGGCTGTGCATCACACCTATTGCCTCTCCTGCATAAAAGTCCTGTTTTCATCTCCCACCAGGTGAAAACTGCTTCTATTACAGGGACGTGTTAGATCAGTTTTGTGTTTTACAATAAACAAAATATATAGATCTACAAACTGTATGTTGGCGCTTATTGATAAATACATGGACAACACAATTAGCCTCCTTTATACTTTTCTATCTTTGGAAATGGTTTGGACAGGGAATTTATAGAAAACCGTAGGAACTGGTTAAATCATGTACAAAAGTTGATCACCAAAGAGAAGCTGAAAAATACAATATTCTTAGGAGAATATTTAAAAACTGTACAGACAACATGGATATTACTGCTGTGAGAAAAACCTTGTACACTATAGTAAATGTCTAGTAAAACTCAGCTGAATACAAGGGTTTGCTGACAGTAGAAACATGTCAGGATCACAGCAGGAGCACTGTACACTGTAAAAAAGTGTTTAAACGAGTGAAACAGAAGCAGACTTACCCTAACTCTGTCACCAGAATGTCCGTGATGCTTCCCAGGACCGACACGAAGTCAAAGATGTTCCAGGCGTCTCGGAAGAAATTCTGAGCAAACACAAGTCACACATTAGCTTGGGGATTCTTGCTTGTTTGTTCTTGTTTACGTAGGAATCCAATATCATAACTTTTTCATTCAAAGTAATTTATATACTTGTATTTGAAGTAATTTAGAAATAGACTAGACACTGGTATAAAGACGTAGGGTCTCATTTATAAAGCCTACTTACGCATAAAATGAGCCTCGAAAAGTACGGAGCAGATTTTTGCATAAAACTTGGGATTTATAAAAAACAGCTTGAACGTGAAACATTACGTATGTCTCCGCACATTTTGGACGTTGCTTATGTGAGACAGACTTCACTTAAACACAGCTCAGAGGTAGGAGACACGTGAGAGGACGGCATGTTTGAGGAACATTTGAAATGGGCAAATATGACTTTATAAAAAAAAAAACAAAAGAAAAAAAAAAAACAGCTTAATTTTCTGTTATTTTTTATAGCTTATGTGGGTGAAAGATGTGCGCTCCACACTGAATGATCTCCGCCTCAGCAGTATCTAGTCTTTATAGTAAACGTTCACCAGACAGTCTGACCCGCGTTTAGGGAGCAACCGCGTCCCACCGTCTCTCTCCCACCCCGGACCACAGCGCAGACGACGCACACAAACCCCCGCTTGCATGTGGCTACAGGCTTGACAAAAGCGATATGACTTTTCCCCCTTTCACGTCTGTTTAACGATCTTTACAGCTGCACCAAAGCAGTGGTTCCAATAAAGTAGACCAGCGTGTTTAAAATGAGTGTTTTCAATGACAGTGTGTAAAAGTGTCTTAGAGAAGCAAAGATCACTCTTGAATCCACTGTCCTGCCTCAGCGTGTCTCCTCTGCTCCTCCCTCTGTCAATCAAACTCACTCATTATCAGCTGTGAGGTGTGAAGGGGGCGTGGCCTGAGGCGGGGTCCTGGCCGCACATTTCTGCTGCTCAGAAGGAAAAGAGCGCTTACGGAAAGTTTTATAAATCTGGATCATTTTTCACTCAGGACAAATCTAATTTTTTTTGTAGTAGCTTTTCCAAGTAGATATTTACGCACTCTTTTATAAATGAGACCCCAGATAACCATGTTTCGATTACAAAACTAGTTGACGATATTATTTCAAGAAATAAGACATTATCAATTCCAGTGGATTTAACAATCACTCTTAACAATACAGTTCTTTATGAATTCTCTTATAGTGTGTCTGAAGTTTTAGATCGATAAGAGCAGGAGATGATTTCATTCAGCTCTTGGGATGATTTCTGACTTTTTTTGATAGTGGCTGTATTTGTGCAAAGCAATTACCACAAGAATGCTGCATTAGACTTTGGAAAGAATAGATTCTTGCTGATTCTGATACCTGTGCTGCTCTGAGGTCCATGTGACTTTGGTTTAAGCTTTTTTAAAGAATTTCTCACCAGAGGCCCGAAGGCGATGATCTTCAGAATCGACTCCATGAAGAAGAAGGTGGTGAAGACGATGTTGAGGTTCTTCAGGACGTTATCGTAAGTTTCCGATGCACCGTCAAACTGCACGAGACGAGAACACATTCATAAGTCACACATTCACAGCAGGACTCAGGAGAAAAGCGTGGAGTCAGACCTTCATCATGAGGACGATGGTGTTGAGCGCGATCAGAGCCATGATGCTGTACTCGAACGGAGGCGACACCACAAACTGCCACATTCTGTACTGGAAACTGAGCTTGTTCTTGGGCATGTGTCGCGTCAGGGGTCTGGCGTTTATGGCGAAGTCAATACAGGCTCTCTGCAGAAGGAAGCAATGAGCAAGTTTGTCAAACGTGCAAACAAAGCAACAAAACAGCAGAAAACAAGACCTTCTCTGTGTCTCACCTCGTTCTTCTCGAGGCTGTAGTCCTCCATCATCTTGTCTCCTTGCTCTTGGAAAGTGATGATGATGAGAGCCACAAAGATGTTTACGAAGAAGAAGGGGAAGACAACGAAGTACACCACGTAAAAGATGGACATCTCCATCCTGTATCCCGGGCTGGGGCCCTGATTCTCATAAGTGGAGTCCACCGAGTGTTTTAACACCCTGCCACGAGAAAAGCCAGGGTTAGAGAAGACTCTTACTATTCAACTCAATTCAAACGGTTTATTTAGAGACAAGAGAAGCAATTTAAAAAGGCACACAGAGTAGATACTCATTCACATCAAACAAGTGTCTTCAAACATTGCAATAGACAGACGCTGCTGGTCATTAAAGTGGAAAAACTGAGAAAATGAAAGGTTCTTTTAAAGCAGCTTCAGTGGTAAAGCTCACGTCCAGCTCTCTTGTGTAAAGACAGTATCACATCAAAAGTAAAACATGGTTTTTGCTTCATTTCTTTAAGTTAGTGTATCTTTAGTGGTGAAAAAACTACATTTTAAACTGCCAATTAAAAATCATAGAGCCATTGTTTGGCCTCTTGATGGAAAAACGGCATGTGCTGTATTTCCATCAAGAGGCGACTGAGATGCCTCCAAAAACACACCTAACCATCAAAAAGACTTCTAAAGACATTTAACAAGGTCACAATTAGAGATCGACCGATATGGGTTTTTCTTGGGCCGATTTCAAAGGCCGATTTTCTTAATTTAGTTTTTTTAAAAACACAGCTGAGATGAGATAGTATGTCCAAAAAAGAAAAAAGTTTTATCTACACAATTATTTTTACTCATTGTTTAATGAAAATATGTTTATGCACATTACAGAACATTTTAAAGAGTAATTCAAGAAAGTGCTCCTTTTCAAAACAAAATATAATGGAGATGTATAAAACAAACTATCATTTCTCTCCAAAACTAACTCAGAGCTCAGCTGATCACTGTGAGAGCAGCTCTACCAGCAGACGACTGTTCAAACAACTGCCTGATCCAATATCGGCCAAAATAAAGCTGATGTGGCCGATATATCGGTCTAGCTCTAGTCAAAATGTTACTTAGTTCTGTTTTAACAGAGGACCTTCAAAAGTAGAAATAAAGTGATTCTTTATTGTGCAAAATACAATTACTTATGACAGATTTTATTGCACAAAATCCTAGTTATGTGTTATCTTGTGTAGTTATCCTAGCTGTATACTTTCATTGTACTAATCCTAAAGCTTTAATGTGCAAAAATGCAATTAGGCTTCATTCTCCTAGTCCTTAGTTATTTGTGCAAAAATGTCACTATCCCAGCTAAACAGTTCTATGGCCTTTGTCTATAAAAGATCAAAACGTACAATAAGACTCTGAGTGAAGAGGCTTGATAGTAGGTAATAGAATATTTTATGTGTTTATACTCACCCCTCTCCAGTGGACACAGTTTGTACAGGTTTATCATTAGTGTATATATAAGTTTATATAAGTGTTTACTTACTGGGGCCACCCCTCTCCAGTGGACACAGTTTGTACAGGTTTAATAGTCGTATATTTATAAGTTTATATAAGTGTTTACTCACTGGGGCCACCCCTCTCCAGTGGACACAGTGAAGAGGGTGAGCAGGGCCCAAGCCACATTGTCGTAGTGGAAATCGTACTTCTTCCACTCCCGCTTCTGAGCTTTGACCTCGTCCCGATCGTACACCAGATACTCGCCCCTGAAACACAAAACAGACACATTTAACCAGAGACACAGATTTAAGACTGTTCAGAGTGTGACTGTCACTGACGCCACAAGAGGGCAGTGCTGCTTCACAGATGAAGCTGTGAAGATTCAGAGTAAAGACAGAAATGTAACAAAAAAGCAGCTTTGTTTGAGTAAAACAGACTCTGAAAGGTACTTATCTGCTCATTTTGTTGCACAACTAAATATTGGATAAAGATAGGACATGTTTCTCTCATTTTTGTGACCTATAAAAACTGCAACAAACAATTATTTTGATAATCCATTAGTTGGCTGATTATTCTTTCAATTAATCGATTATTCAGAAGTCTTTTGAATACACTTTTTTTTTTGTAAAATTGCAAAACACTCAAATTACACAATATTCACGGCTCACAAACATCATTCTTGTTCAGTCTGAGGGTTTTCTCAACTGTTTTGAAACCTATATAAAGTAGGATTGTATCGAAAATCAAACAAATCAATATTAAAGCAAGTATCAAATCTAGAAATAATTTGTCCTAAAAATAGCTTTAAGGAAACACATTTTGGCCTTTGCCAACAATTTTAAAATATATAACAACTAAAACAAAACATACATTTTAAACAACCAACAAAAAAAAATGAAAACGTCGGTATCAAAAATGGCATTGAGAATCAAATTCATTCCTTGTATTTAAAGTAATTTAGAATTGTGACTACACTAGTAAAGACCAGATAACCATGTTTCAATTACTAAATTAGTTGAGGATATTCTTTCAATAATCGATTGGTTGCGAATAATTTATTAACTTGTTGCAGCCCTAGACCTATATCATTACTTTCTGTTGCTTGTTTCCATTTAAGCGTTTGTAGCTTTGTTATTTTTGTAAATAATTAGGCCTTGTCCACACTTGTCCAAGCTCAGGCATTTCAGAACAAATATTTGACCTAAACCACACACTGTCCACACAAAGCAGGAGTTTCAGGACACTTAAAACAAATATTTCTGAAAAATACAATTTCCCGAGTAGTATAACGTTTTCAGACGTTTGACCATGGTTTAAGTGGATTAAACAACTCGAAGCCTGTGCGTTACACAGATATAATGCACTCCGCGAAGAAACATCACTCTGCGTCGTGCATTATATCTGTGTAATGCACGGCTCCTCGTTGTTTAATCCTTACTTATATGATGTTCACTATTGCACCATAAACCACAGAAAACAGGGAAACATAAAAAAAATCCACTACAATCTCCAATAAATCCGTTTTGAAGCTTTGTAAAAAATATTCCAAAGAATCTGAAACATAAATCCACTTTCTATGTCTCTTCTGTAGATTTTAGATTAACGTTGTTAATTCAGTAACTTTTCTGCGCCGCTCAGTGTCAAATCTTCCTCTAGTTTTGTGACTTTCTGTGTCAGTGCCACAGCGCCGCACTCTGGTCAGTTACTTCAGGCTACTTTACTGATTCGTGTGGACGCTCACAAATTCCAAGACAGCTCCATGTAGGTGTCGACAAGGCCTTAGTGCTGAAGGTATGTTTGCCTGATCTTATTTAGTTATAATCTGATCAGTCTCTTGCTTTCTCCTGTTACTTTCAGGTAAGACATGTCAGTTTTCCTTATTATCCATTTCACACATGCTGTTTTGTTTGTTTCAGGGCTGCTTTTGTGTCTCAGTGTGTCACATATTTGCTACTTTCTGGTTTTGTTCCGCTCTCGGTCCGCTATCCAAGCAAACTAATCCCGATCAGAAGTGTATGACGTGTGTTGCTCAGACCTGCAGTCGCGCTCGAACTCTTTGGACTCGTCGGTGCAGTAGAAGAACCGTCCTTTGAACAGCTGCACGGCCACCACGGCGAAGATGAACATGAAGAGCATGTAGACAATCAGGATGTTTAAGACGTTCTTCAGAGAGTTCACCACACAGTCAAACACCGCCTGGACGCACACAGAGAAGCCGAGGGTTATGATACTAGACAACATGTATCACAGACATTAAAATAGTACATTAGTTGCACATATTCTTCGCCATATTCCTTCGGTTTGTGCGATGATGCAAATCAGTTGAACACAATGGCAGAAGTCAGACTCTTGTGGCTAAAACAAACTGATTTTTGTCTTTTGAAGCTTTTAAAATACAACTGGCGATGTCAAACAGAACAGAACAGAAAGATGTATTGTCATTGTCACAGAGTACAACAAAATTCCGATTGTAGTGAGCCTCCGGGCCGCTGCATCTTTTGCGCGCCGCCACTCGCTCTTCCGAACATGAAATGCAAAGCAAACATACACATTTTATTTCCCAAACTGACACATTCATAGACATGTTACGCAAACCCAATCACTTGACAGAACACTTCTCCACAGGTAAGTGAACTATATAAACAACTTTTGTCTTTTGTCTACTATTCTCACAGTAACATGTGAAACTTGAAATTTGCGAAGCGGTAGCTCATATGGTAGTTTTACTCTTTACTCGCCACCACCATTAGCATTAGCTCAGAAAAAAAGAAAAGAAAAGAAGACATCAGCGTGGCTCTTTTCTATATAAAAGTTCAAGACTATTCCTTACTATTCTAATATGTGTTTATTTTAAATGAGCAGCTACTTGGTGCAATGGTTCCCAAACTTTTCAAACCAGGACCCACAAAATTGTGATGTAGCCAACTCACGACCCCCACACCAAAATAAAATGTGTGTTTAGAAATTTCACGTTGGAAAACCATTTAAATGGGCTAAATGCTTTTATTTTTGTAGCTTTACATGATCAAAATCCAGTCAAACCTAATGTTAAAGTTATAAAAACAGATTAAAAACCAAGTCCGAATTGTAAAAACACATCTTGAAATCATCTCACGAACCCTGCAAGACGTCCCGAACATACTGTATATTATTTCTATTATTTAATTTACAGTTTGATAAAAAGCATGTTTTTAACATCTTACTTTTCTAAAATGTCACTGTGTCGAACAATAGGGGTCCTTTGAATATTTTCATACCGATAAGGGTTGACTGGTCTCAAAAAGTTTGAGAACCTCTGGTTTAAGCTAACAGCTAGCATACATCAAATAGAGATTTCTGATCTTGTGCATCTTTTAAGACTCTAATAACCACCTTTTTTCATATTACTAGGGAGAACAGACAAATTACATAAATATTGTAAAATAAAAGTTGTACAAACTCAGCTTATTCCACCCCGACCACATTTCTTGTCAAAGCACTTCCTGTTTAGCTCTGTTAAGGTAGCTAATACGTTAGCTTGTCTTGTGGAGCGATTTAAAAAGACAGTTAAATAGACAGACAGTTACAATAAATCCAGAGAAGGAATTCTAAGGACCTTTTAAACAGATCAGTAACTTTGGCTAAACACAGCAAAGCTGAAGTGTGCTTATATAACTGGTAATACTAAATAATAGCAGCGGCCCTGCATTTGCCATTGTGTTCAAAAGATTGGCGTGACATACACCAGAGGAATATGGCGTCAACACAGGCAGGTACACAGGTCAATTTAAAACAAATTCAAAGTCCCTAACCTTGAGTTTGGGCAGCCGTTTGATGGTCTTCAGAGGACGCAGCACCCTCAGCACTCGCAGAGACTTGATCGTGCTGATGTCTTTGCCTTTGCTGCTCCCCCTGCGGATCCAACCGGGAACAACACCAACGACAAAAACACAGAATGAGCTCAGGTTCAGACAGCAGCAGGGTCGTTTAGCTCCCGGCGTCACACATGAAGCCAGCGCTCTGGTTCATGGACTGTTTTTGAAGCGGTGCCGTTCATTCACATGGACAGGCAGCTCACGGAAGAGTGCCCAGCCAAACCTCTTTCTTTCTTTATCAAAACGTCAACGGTGTACGCTTTCAGTTCGTTTTCAAACATGGCTGTTCCAAGGATTATGTGAAGGGATAATCCTGTGTTTCTGAAGAAGCAGTAAGAACACCGCACGGCCAAAAGTAACACCCGGCTCGGTTCAAATGTCTTGTTTTAAGAATATATTTTCATGATTTGAGCTGGTTTGACTTTAGTATAACTTTCTACCGATGGAAACATACAATTTAGATTCTTAATAGTAGTTGTTTTTCTTATTTTAGGTAGAAATATTTACTTGACAAGTGAAATCTGCTCAATACAAGATAATATGTTCTTAATTTAAGATATTTAACCTTGCCTGGGTAGAACTTTTTGCAGTGCATTCGTCCTTTCACGTAGTTTGCACCGGTCTGTCAGAAGTCTGCTTTTGACTGGTCTGCAAATGGGTTTCGTTTAATCTGAAGTTTGTCTTTGTTTTGTTTGCGAGAAGTTATTATGTTTGTAGAACAGACATGCTACTCTTTGAGGTCTGAATCCTGACAACAACTTATAAAAAATATGGGCAAACAACGGTCACTTCTCTCCATTCAATAAAAAAAAAAATTCACTTGTCGACAGGGGAAAAATGGCCGACGGGTAGCTCACCTCCTGAAAAGAATAATCCTTAAAATAGCGTACTAGTAGACTACTTTTTTAGGGTCTTGGTCTCAGCTCGGACTCTAGCACATCTTTGTCTCAAGGGTGCTTGGACTTGGTCTTGTGTTAGACTCGGTCTTGTTTTGGACACAGAGACCACATTTCATTACCACCACTCTGCTAAACTTGCAGCAGGAGTTTATGGCCCAGGGCAGTGTTTGCAATAGGCACTGCACAGTAAGATTATGTATAAAATTACAAAGATGACTTTGGTCTTGATGGGTCACGGTCTTAGTCTCGTCTTGACCTCACAACCTTTAAAAGTCTCGGTCTTGTCTCGGCCTCGGGACTCTGTAATCTCAGAAAGTGCGGTCCTTCTTTACTACTACACCATCTTAAAATGAGTGCTCACCCTTGACGTCAGTCGTCTGGTTACAGCCAACTGTTCCGCATGTCAATTGTCCAGTTGACATATTGGCAAGTCAGATTCTAAGGCTAATGTTGCACTTATGACTCAGATGCTAAGTCATAAACGCAAGATTTACACGAGTTCTACTAAAATACTCCAGGCACGGTAACTAGCCTGTCAGTATAGGTCAGTGTTAGCCACTGACATAGGGTTTTCCTGTAATGGGAATTTCTGACTTTTGACCAGGATTCTCTCTTAAACTTGGTCTATTATTACTAACAGGTCATTTGCAACATCGACATGATACTGAGATTAGATAACAGCATGAGTCCTTTAAAATTTAGCTGTATCGGTTATTGGTTTAGCCGATATCCTGGTTGTGCCTTAAATGAAGCTCAACGGTGACCAAACAGCCCTTGGTTTCGGACGCACTGATTCCCATTATATTTATCATAAATTAAGTTTTAATTTTGTGCCATATTTGTTACAAAAATATATCTTTACCTGTGGTTGGAGTTTGTCTAGTCTAGTTACAATGATCCAAACATGTTTGTTATTTTTTTTAATAGTTGTCAGTTGTCATGTCACTATTAGTTTCAGACTTTAAGCAGCTACTTTTTTCACAAGCTGTGGCCTATGCAATGATATATTATAGATTCTTATAGACTTACTATGACAAAGTTTGTCCTACATATGTATATTTTTGTCTTTCATATATTTTGCTGGTGCAGCTTATATTCAAGTAAGCAAAATAGCTCAAACATTCTCTTGTATCACATGTTTAAATGAATCCAATATATTCAGAACAATATTTTTTAGAACCACATTTGCAGACTTTGAGCTGGACTTGTGCAGGCGTGGGTGTAAGTTATGTGAAAGTCAGAGAACATGTCATGCCTTCGCCACAGACATCACATGTTTGCAGCAGAAATACCACATCGGGATCGTCGTGGTGATGCCTGGTGTGCAGACGCAGTCACGAGCCGGGTCTGTGGACGTGTCACAGTGACTTATCGTGAGTGGGAAAGTGGTGCGTGCGCTGCTAAGGACAGGATAATTGAGTGCAGATGGATTGATCGGGCCTTGGCAGTCGACCGGAGATTGATAGATTAAGACTTGGCAGGTGGAGGAGAGTTTGTTGGAGGCATTGATTTTCTATGGCACGCGGTGCGGTGATGGAGCCTTGGGACAGCGCCGGAGAGACTTCGGGGTCTTAGGAGTAAAGCCCCGAGAGGTCAGAGGTCACTGGGACTGAGGAGAGGAGACGCGCGGTTCTGTGGCCGATTTTTATGTCATGAAATGTGTGAATAAATAAATATGTTTTCTGTAGTGAGTCTTTGAGCATACTCTTTGAGCGTACTTTTTATCTTTTACTCAGTTGATGGAGCATGTTTTTTGTCGACCTAGACGTTCTTTGGTCGACAACAGCACTAGTTGAATAAACCTGGTCATTCTCCAGTAATTTACCAAATGTATGTAATCATGCAAGCGTGTTAGTCAGCTAGCATTGGGCCTCATTCATGACACGTTCTTACAAACAAATTAGTTCTTAAGGACTTCTTGCAAACCTTTTTGGCGTTCATAAAACTTGTTCTTCGTGAAAATGTTCGTCTGTAGGAACAAATCCTAACGCGTCAACGCGCATTTAAGCATCTGAAAACCCGGCGTCTTGCGGACTGGAAGCTCAAATGTGCGACAGGCGCAAATTAGCTCGAATCTGCGGCCGCCACAGGAGTTGGGAAAATCTATCTTTCACGCGTTGGAAGTCGGAAAGGTCGCTTGTTTGGGGCTTTTTCAAAGGCTTGGTCGGGAGACACGGCAAAACAAACAACATGGGACATGATCTGGACTGACAACGCGCTCACATGGATCTATTAATGCTTGGTGTCGTGTTTAAACCACTGCTGTACGATGAGAAGAACCGAGGAGGACAGTGACAGCAAAAGGACACTGCCTGGAGGAGGAGAAAGTTGTGCAATCGGGTAAGCTCCGTTTGGTAAAGGCAGCAAGCCTCTCTCTTTCTCAACATGATCTGTCTACGAGTAAAACAAAGCCTGCAAACAAGCGGGAACTCAAAGAAGTGCATTGGGTTTTTAAAAGTGTCTTATTGTCCCCCCAACGCCTCGACGTGCATTGGTTCATTTTGGACACCTATTTGGGCATCAGCTTCGAAAATGTTCTGAGTCAAAATACACTTTTGCAAATTTTGCAAAAGCGGTGTGAACGCAGTATAAGGAAGTAGCTTCATTAATGCATTATTCATTTTTATGTAAATAATCATTAATAGCTGGAGTTTGAAGAGTTTAGCGTAGAGGCTGTTCAGAAGGAGTTTGTCTTCTTATGAACACGTCCTGAGTCTGACGTAGAGTTTTCTCATTATCTTCTTAAAGTGGAAGCTACGCACAATTTAAGAACACTTTCATGAATGAGGCCCAATGTTATTATTTACACAGCCATAATAAATGGTTCTAATAATGACAAGAGAGTAGCCTGTCAGTTAATATGTAGTTATGGTGATACTTCTTGTGTTATTATCCGTGGTACTTTGCATAAATAAACCACTCGAGAAAAGAACTGTAATATTTCCAAATGTGTGAGCTTTTTCTGAATCGGCCGATGGTGTGAAGGAGACGAAACGGCGTGAATGAGCAACGAACGAACAAAGAAAGAAAGAGAGAGAAGCCATTTTGTTTTGGATCCGGAGGTGAAGAGCAGTTTGGGACGAAGAAGAAGAGGAAAGAAGAGAAGGAGAAAGAGAGAGAGACTTTACCGAGTACTGCTCCTGTGGAGAGGCAGCCAAACGCCAAAGAACAGAGGAAATATATGTGTGTGTGTAAAGAGAACGAGAGGAGACAGAGAGAGAGAGAGATGGAGAGAGGGAGAGAGAGAGAGAGAGAGGGGGGGAAGGGAGAGAAAGAGAGAGAGAGGGAGAGAGAGAGGGGGGAGAGAGAGCAGTGAGACAGAGGAGAAAGCAACAGAAAGAGGTAGGAAGGAGAGAAGAAGGAGTAGAGAGACAGAAAGAGGAAGAGGGAAAGGATAGAGAGAAGAGAGGGGAGGGGGAGAAAGAGGGTGGGAAGAAGGGAGAAGAAAAAAAGAAGAAAAAGAGAGGTGAGTGAGAAGAGAAAGAGAGGTAGGACAGAAGAGAAATTAGAGGTGAGAAAGAGAAAAAAAAACAAAGGGTGAAAGAGAGGAGAGCGAGAAACAGGGAGAAAGGGAAGGAGGAGAGAAGAGAGAGTAGAGAGAAAAAGCGAGGGAGGGAAAGAACAGAAAGAAGAGAAAGGAGAGAGGCGAGGAAGAGAGAGTGAAAGAGATAGAAAAGATGAGAGAAATGGAGGAATAAAGAGGGGAGAGAAGAGAAAAATAAGGGGACATAGAGGACAACAGAGAGAGAAAGAAGAGAAAGAAAACAGAGAGGAGAAAGGGAGAACAAGATAGACAAAAAAGAGAGTGGAATAGTGAGAGGAAAGCAAGAAATAGAAGGGAGGGAAGGAGAGAGAAAAAGGAAAGAGGGGGATAGAAAATGGAGAAAGATAAAATAGGAAGACAGAAAGAGAGAGAGCAATGGGAGAAAGAAGGGAAAGAGATGAGAGAGGAAAGAGAAAAGGAGAGAGAAAGTAGAAGAACATTTAGAGAGGGAGAAAGAAAGAAATGGATTGAAGAAAAAGAAGAAAAGAAGAGGAGTGAGAGAGAAAACCGAAAAAGGCAAAGTAGGAGGAGGAAAGGTGTAAAAGCAGACGGACAAACATTGACATAGAGAAAGTTGGAACAAGAGAAAAGACATCGATGAGACACAAAGATGGAGCAGAACGTCTACAACAAAAACATCTGGGACTTTTACAAATCCAAATGTGTGTCACTGTGGATAAAGAACAAACCGTTTAATGAACAGATTTCTAAAGTCAAAGTGCAAATGACAGGTTTGATTACATCAGGTTTGATAAAACATGGAATTACTCCACAATTGTAAAATGTTATTTTTTTAGAACTGCAATTGTTGTAATAAGTGAACTTGGCGGCTACACCAGACGGCACCGTAGGCAACCACCAATATCACCTACACTCAATGCAGCCTAGCTCACCTACGCTCAAAGCCGCCCCTGCCACCTCTGCTGTAAAGGCTAAATCAAGGTAACACTGAAACACTAATGTTGTTTTTTGTTTTTTTTACGCTCAAGCCGTCTAGTTCACCTACGTCAAAGCCGTCTAGTTCACCTACGCTCAAAGCCGTCTAGTTCACCTACGCTCAAAGCCGTCTAGTTCACCTACGCTCAAAGCTGTCCAGTTCACCTACCCTCAAAGCCGTCTAGTTCACCTACGCTCAAAGCATCTAGTTCACCTAAGCTCAAAGTCGTCTAGTTTACCTATGCTCAAAGCCGTTCACCTATGCTTAAAGCTGCCTACTTCACCTAAGCTCAAAGCCGTCTAGTTCACCTAAGCTCAAAGTTGTCTAGTTCACCTATGCTCAAAGCATCCAGTTCACCTAAGCTCAAAGTCGTCTAGTTCACCTAAGCTCAAAGTCGTCTAGTTTACCTACGCTCAAAGCCGTTCACCTACGCTTAAAGTCGCCTAGTTCACCTACGCTCAAAGCCATCTAGTTCACCTACGCTCAAAGCCGTCTAGTTCACCTACGCTCAAAGCCATCTAGTTCACCTACGCTCAAAGCCGTCTAGTTCACCTAAGCTCAAAGTCGCCTAGTTCACCTACGTTCAAAGCTGCCTACTTCGCCTACGCTCAAAGCTGTCTAGTTCACCTAAGCTCAAAGTCGCCTAGTTCACCTACGTTCAAAGCTGCCTACTTCACCTACGCTCAAAGTTGTCTAGTTCACCTAAGCTCAAAGTCGCCTAGTTCACCTACGTTCAAAGCTGCCTACTTCACCTACGCTCAAAGACGTCTAGTTCACCTACGCTCAAAGCGGACTAGCTCGCCTACGCTAAAAGTCGTCTAGTTCGACCTACGCTAATCGTCTGATTCATCAACGCTCAAAGCCGCCCCTGCCACCTTCACGGTTGAAGCTCTGCTGTAAAGGCTAAATCCAGGTAACAAAGAGGTGACACTGA
Source organism: Mugilogobius chulae (assembly GCA_038363315.1). Taxonomy (NCBI): domain Eukaryota; kingdom Metazoa; phylum Chordata; class Actinopteri; order Gobiiformes; family Gobiidae; genus Mugilogobius; species Mugilogobius chulae. Next base: position 43,534,284 of record CM076398.1, on the reverse strand, counting down.
AACACAAATGTTTTTTTCTGTTTATGAGTATTTTTTGCAGCCCAGAAGAGCTGCATCTCGAATCTACAGCTTCTTATTCATTAAAATATATCGTTAGTATTGGATCAGAGATATCGACACCTGAAAAATGTATTTCATATCTGCATTTTTTTCAATTCCAGTATCAGTATCGGCACAACCCTACGTTCAACTTAATCTGAAATATTGTATTAGCTACAGTTTTATTGATTATACCTGTCATTTGCACTTTAAGCTGGAGGAATTACACAAACAAAATAAATCCATTTGTAGATAATGTTTTTAGAGTGTACAGAATCTGGTGTGTTTGCTCTGAACAGCTGCGTCCATTCACTAAACACTGATCCTATCACTGTAATCACCATTTAAACCAATCTGAGCCTTTTCATCTGCCTCACTCTGACTCATCGGAGCTTCTTACACACAAACCAACAGTTTTACACAAAAAGTCAAGATATTTTCACAGACCGCATGCGTTTCTATGAGAGTGAGAGAAAATATCCGTCTATTGAAGTAACTTATTCTTATTTTGCAGATGATAGATGAAGTTTAGAGTCGTGAGGAGCGGCCGATGGTGGGGCACTGTCTTAAAATGATTCAGAGTTTACAGGAGCAAGGGTTTGGGGTCAGGGGTCATGCCGTGAACAGGGTCAAAGGGCATTTAGAAGTAACTTTGACAATGGCAGTGTCTGAACGACCACACTTGTTCCCTAAACCACAAGTCACAAGCCATGTTCAGTGAACTTAGTGATTCATCGATTTGGTGATTTAGACATACTGCAACCACTTACTGCAACAAAACTCTAATAAGAAATGAACTTCTGTAGTAAACACTGCCCAAATACGTCTGTCGTGCACATGATGATCATCAAACAACCTTCATTTAATAGGGATCTAACACTAAACGTCAAGTAGACTGGATATTTCAACTTTTACAGCTCAAATTAAGGTAAGCTGCTAACATTAGCATCTTTACAGCTGATGTTAGCTCACGATAGTTAGCAATGAGTCAGTTCAACAGAGCTTGGTATAAATGTTTGTTTTATCATCTTTAATTCTGTTGTGTTGTTTTCAGTTAATAGGCCTAAGTGCCTATGGCAGGTTGAACTACTAGATTTATCACTTTCATTAATAAAATGCATTTAAAATGTACCTGTTCATAAATGAAGACATCACACTATGACGTTGCCAAGCAACCTCAATATTGATTGGGCCAAAACTCAAAACAATAAAAATGCACTACAACACAAATGTTGTAGTCTCCGTAGTGTGACGTCATCAGAGTCTAGAAGTCTATTCTTCCTTTTTAACATATTTTCAAACTTTTGTTCAAAAACTTGTTTTTGATTACACTAAAACTATAATTTATATTTACAACCAATAATAATCTATTAAATTAAGTTCAAATTACATAATTGCTCAAAAATGTCATAGGCACTTTAACTGGGATCTAACACTAAACATGAAACGGACTGGATAATTCTACTTTAACAGCTCAAACTAAAGTAATCAGCTAACATTAGCATCTTTACAGCAAACGTTAGCATCTTTACAGCTAACTTTAGCATCTTTACAGCTAACGTTAGCATCTTTAAAGCTAACGCCAGCATCTTTACAGCTAACGTTAGCATCTTTACAGCTAACGCTAGCATCTTTACAGCTAACATTAGCATCTTTACAGCTAACATTAGCATCTTTACAGCTAACGTTAGCATGTTGTTTCCAGATTCCTGACACTGTCGCTTGTTTTTCCTACTCTAAGGCTTTGTGGTGTATATTGACGAGTCATGTGATCATCGATGGTCACTAGTTTTCCAGATGGATTGTGGGAAATGTTGAGGGCACTACTTTTTCATCTGTTGGACATTTGGACACCACTACAAATGAAGTGATCTATAAATGATGCCATAAGTAGAAAACAGCCTGGACGTTCAGACAAAGCCAACGTAACATATTCTTATGTCACAGCTTTGATGGAAAGTCAAAAGGTTTTGGGTGAGTTATGAGTTAAATATTATTCCTTTAAATCCCATGCAGACTCATGCTGGACCAGGTAAGGGAGGTTTTTCTCTGACGGTAAAATGTCCAAAGCTGGAGCAGGTTTGTTCATGAATAAAATGAAAGTTTCCCAGAGTGTGTGCTCATGCAGAAGGACAGAGAAAAGTACCTGCGTCTCCAGAACATTTAGTTTAGTTTAACCTGAGCTAGAGCAGCTCCTGGTCTGTTAAAGGGTTACAGGTGTCTGGGGCCGCCTCACCCGCACGGACCGGGCTCAGGGAGGGAGGGAGGCGCAGGGGGAAGAGTGTGAGAGGAGGGAGGGACCGGGCTCAGGGGTGAGGAGGATGAGAGGAGGGAGGGACTGGGCTCAGGGAGGGAGGTGCAGGGGTGAGAGGAGGGAGGGACTGGGCTCAGGGGTGAGGAGGATGAGAGGAGGGAGGGACTGGGCTCAGGGAAGGAGGTGCAAGAGTGAGGAGTGTGAGAAAGACAGGGAGGGAGGGAGGCGCAGGGGTGAGGAGGCTGAGAGGAGGGAGATACTGGGCTCAGCGAGGGAGGGAGGTGCAGGGGGGAAGAGGGTGAGAGGAGGGAGGGACCGGGCTCAGGGAGGGAGGAGCAGGGGTGAGGAGGGTGAGAGGAGGGTGAGAGGAGGGTGAGAGGAGTGAGGGACTGGGCTCAAGGAGGGAGGTGCAGGGGTGAGGAGGGTAAGGAGGGAGAGAAGATAGAGGAATGAACTGGAAGGCGCCAGAGTGAGGAGGGTGAGAAGTGTGAGAAGAGAGAGTGGAGAGAGAGACGGTCTGGGCTCAGGGAGGCGCAGGGGTTAGGAAAGTGAGAGGTTGAGAGGGAGGGAAGAGGAGAGGATCCAGACGCAGAGCTCCACTGTGACGACACTTTCATTTACTTATTTCATATGGAAATACAATAACAATCGTTATTAAAAAAAATAATAATAATTTTCACCTAATTTGAAATGCATTTAGACGCAAACGATCAGGTGTGAAGAGAATCATTGAGGATACAGTACACATATTAATCCAGCAAATGGTGTTGTGCTGCTCAAGTGACTGACTGCTCTGCACTGCAGAAGTAGTTTCACTTTCTGTTTTACATTCTCACACTGTTTTTATAAGATGTGTATTTCTGGATCAATGCTGGTCTTTAGCCCTTCGCTCACTTTCATTCTATTCTAGCTACTAGATTAGGTATTGCAGAACTGCAGACAATTCTCAAAAGCCAGGAAGTACAACTGGCCAATCAGTGACCACAGATGTAGCTGTGACCAGAGTTGAAATAGCAACTCTTCCTTTGACATTGTGCTAAATATTAACTTTAATTTGTAAGTTTACTGCACAGAAACAATTGCTGGCACACATTACATGACACCGGGATTAATATGTCCTCGTCCTACCAGATGAGCTTGTTCCCCTGTGCAGATGAAATCTGGTTCTACAGACTTAAACTCATTCCATGTTCAGTGCATTCACATCTGTAACACACTCTGATGTCATGGGGTAATTTAAAGTTTATAGACATTTTAAATATTATCTTGTGTACATATTTAGCTGTACTGTGCGTTGTTTTAGGCTCAACATGTTTTTTTTGTCTGTTTGATCTGCAGTAGTGTGAGCATAGTGGAGGTCGACGCCTGGTCTGGGATCTGGACTGGATCTCGTGTGAATGTGGATTGAGAGAAATGACTTTGGACCAAGGACCGAAAGACAAAGAATCAGGTGGAGGGTGGGTTTGGGACGAGATGATGATACATTTGGGCAATAGTCTAGCTACAACTACTTCAAATGAATAACTTAGATGTCAGTTTGGAGGATAATAATGCAACTGACACATACATTCTGCAAATCACATTCAAAATACAAGTTGTTATATTAAGAACAAATCAAATTATATTATAAACCTAACAATAATAAAAATGTCTTGTTGAAATGACAATAGAATTTCTGAAAGGCTAAAAGAGCCACTTTATCCCAGGTGTAAATGTGGTGTTTATGTGCTGAGGATGGAGGAGATGGAGATGGAGGGAGAACTTACGTGAAGGCGAAGGCGACCAGAGCACCACTAACCACTATAAAGTCCAGGATGTTCCAGAGGTCTCGGAAGTACGAGCCCTGGTGCAGGAACAAGCCCAGGACCACCATCTGCAACACACAACAGTGAACAAGCGTGAAGACGAACAGAGAACCAGGAGGGAGGAGAAAAGGATCAGAATCATACAGCAGAAAGGAGAGGCTACAGAGGAGTCATGGAAGAGAGTCACACACAGGTGCAGGAAGTTTGGTGCTGCTCTGATTTCTTTCTGACTTTCTTTTTTTGTGAATATGCAGCTTAATAGGCTGCAGCGCGTCTAGTCACAGATATGAGCAGCAAAGCCAAAGCTTAGCCCTAATTATCAGCTTCAATATTGGTCTAATCACTACAAAATAAAAACTGGGACAAAATATAGAGTACATTACCACATCTTAACGAACACAATTACCAAACCTAAACTGACTAATTTTTGTAACTTCAGACCTGAACTTAAAGTCAATCTAAACCCTAAAACGTTTTTGTTGTTGTTGTTGCTATTTAACTGTGTATTGACCCTATTTTGTCCCGCCCACTTGGCTTGGAAATGCACTTCCTGTTTAGCTCTGTTAAGGTAGCTAACGTGTTTTTTTTTCTGTCTTGTGGGGCAATTTTAATTAAATATAATGACAGTTAAAATAAACCCATCGACTGAAATCTACAGGCTAAATGCAGCTAAACAGGAAGTGCTCGTCCTAGAAAAGTAGGCGGGACAAAATAGGGTCAATAGAAGGATTTTTGTTTATCAACACGCAGAAAGAGCAGCCGCTCATAGATACAAACCCGTGAAAACAAGTTGAAAAAGTTTATCGCTGTGTGAAAACAAATTTATGCTGCTAAATCAACATTTTTGAATTAAAGTCGACACTACAACCCTTAAAAGTTACATTCAGGTGAAAAAACGGCGAGAAAAACATACATCCAAAAAGCTGCTCTCGTTCCGTTTTGTTTTTTTATTCAAAGACGTTTCTCCAGCTAAGCAGGCGGAGAGCGGCTCTCAGTAGGGCGGAAAGTAATGAAGACCGTTAATCCTCTATATGGTGCTTAAATAGCATTGCCCACTGTTCTGCCATTTAATGCAAACTGAGCAAATTAACAGGTTCCAGGTAAAAACAGTCACAAACTGGCTTTGTCTCACTGCAAGACTCTATGCGACGTCAGCGTGTATTGTCCACTCAAAATTGAGCACAAATTGCAGACACCTACTGTCAAACTAATCAAACTGTTGCTCTCTAATCTAAGACGGTGTAGTCCCTCATTCATCCAGGAGTGATCCATAGTAGAAGTCTTCAAAGTAGTCATCCGGACAGTGTTTTCGAAGATCAAGACGTTTCGACTCTCATCCGAAAGTCATTTTCAATCTGAGTCAAAACGTCTTGATCTTCGGAAACACTGTCCAGATGACTACTTTGAAGACTTCTACTACCTCTCTAATCTAAGTTTGCCCTTTTTCCAATGCTATTCAATGCTGTGCTTGAAAAGTGTTGGTTGGTAAAGTTTAGGGGGTGAGCTTTACTTTATCTGTTAACCACCCAAAAAAAGTTCCCGCGTAGTGTCGACTACATTTCACAGCATGTCAAATCAATACCATGTCATAAACACACCAGAAAAGTTGTCCTTACAAACTGTTTACATGGCGTGATGTAAGCATGAATTTAATGACAATACTTTGGACATAACCGCCACACTGCTCTCTCACTGCAATGCTGAAAGCTGTTTCTTTACACTTATAGCACTGACTTTACATACTGGTAATGAATCTGATGATTGTGCTGTTGTGTCGTGATTTAGGTCGGGGTTGGACTCGAGTTGGACGTGGTTCTCTCAAGGCCACGTCAATCCTGCAGCTTCAGAACCAGAGACAAATCCCATGGCTGCAATTTTTGTGGTTCTCCTTGATAGAAACTTATATTGTGGCATCAAATCACAGCCCTCAGCCTCTGGTATCAACACACTTCCCACTCCCACAGAATCACACACGGACTCACTTCTCTGACGCTTTACCTTGATCAGCATTTCAAAAGTGAACACTCCTGTGAAAACGTAGTCAAAATATCGCAGCACCTGCAAAACACAACACAACAGCAGGTTCAGGTCATGAGCAGCGTCTACGGTTCATCTGAGAGACTCAAATGTACAATCAACCATTAACACTTGAAGACAGCACGAGGACTGTGAGCAACATTTACACAACTAAATATGCATCATAGTTTTAAAATGTGTTTATTCTGGTTCAGAGGTCTCACGTTGTTGCGAGGCGAGTCGGGCCAAACCGGATCTTCTGCTGCTAAAGCGATGCTGCTCATGGCGATCACAGACAGAATACTGAACTCAAAATACTTCAGCGTCAGGATGTAGTGACAGCATTTACGAAACCTGCAACAAGAACAGACAAGAGTTTTTTGATGAAAGAGAGAGTAGACTGTTAGTGCTTTTAATGACCTGAGTAACGCCTTTGATAGCAAAAACCAGACTGCAAAGTTAAGGTAGCAGAGGCGTAACTTGGGGCCCAGAGGGTTCTCCTACATCCCTACTTTTGCCACATAGTGAGAAAGTTGAGGTGTATTTTCCAAATTAAGGTTAGTGCATAGTCTCTATAATTCAAAAGCCCTTTGACCCAATCTTGTGGCCCATTTTGTATCCTGAAAATGTTGTCTTCCCTCAGCGAGTATTGAAGTATAAAGTGAGGCATTATTTTCTTACGGGTTTGTGGTGGACATGATGGAGCGGTGTAGTTCTTACGGGTTTGTGGTGGACATGATGGAGCTGTGTAGTTTCTTACGGGTTTGTGGCGGACATGATGGAGCTGTGTAGTTTCTTACGGGTTTGTGGTGGACATGATGAAGCTGTGTTGTTTCTTATAGGTTTGTGGTGGACATGATGGAGCTGTGTAGTTTCTTACGGGCTCGTGGCGGACATGACGGAGCTGTGTAGTTTCTTACGGGTTTGTGGTGGACATGATGGAGCTGTGTAGTTTCTTACGGGTTTGTGGTGGACATGACGGAGCTGTGTAGTTTCTTACGGGTTTGTGGTGGACATGACGGAGCTGTGTAGTGTCTTACGGGTTTGTGGTGGACATGATGGAGCTGTGTAGTTTCTTACGGGTTTGTGGTGGACATGACGGAGCTGTGTAGTTTCTTACGGGTTTGTAGCGGACATGATGGAGCTGTGTAGTTTCTTACGGGTTTGTGGTGGACATGACGGAGCTGTCGAGTTTCTTACGGGTTTGTGGTGGACATGATGGAGCTGTGTAGTTTCTTACGGGTTTGTGGTGGACATGATGGAGCTGTGTAGTTTCTTACTGGTTTGTGTCAAACATGACGGAGCTGTGTAGTTTCTTACGGGTTTGTGGTGGACATGATGGAGCTGTGTAGTTTCTTATGGGTTTGTGGCAGACATGATGGAGCTGTGTAGTTTCTTACGGGTTTGTGGCGGACATGACGGAGCTGTGTAGTTTCTTAGGGGTTTGTGGTGGACATGACGGAGCTGTGTAGTGTCTTACGGGTTTGTGGTGGACATGATGGAGCTGTGAAGTGTCTTACGGGTTTGTGGTGGACATGATGGAGCTGTGTAGTTTCTTACGGGCTCGTGGCGGACATGACGGAGCTGTGTAGTTTCTTACGGGTTTGTGGTGGACATGATGGAGCTGTGTAGTTTCTTACGGGTTTGTGGTGGACATGACGGAGCTGTGTAGTTTCTTACGGGTTTGTGGTGGACATGACGGAGCTGTGTAGTGTCTTACGGGTTTGTGGTGGACATGATGGAGCTGTGTAGTTTCTTACGGGTTTGTGGTGGACATGACGGAGCTGTGTAGTTTCTTACGGGTTTGTAGCGGACATGATGGAGCTGTGTAGTTTCTTACGGGTTTGTGGTGGACATGACGGAGCTGTCGAGTTTCTTACGGGTTTGTGGTGGACATGATGGAGCTGTGTAGTTTCTTACGGGTTTGTGGTGGACATGATGGAGCTGTGTAGTTTCTTACTGGTTTGTGTCAAACATGACGGAGCTGTGTAGTTTCTTACGGGTTTGTGGTGGACATGATGGAGCTGTGTAGTTTCTTATGGGTTTGTGGCAGACATGATGGAGCTGTGTAGTTTCTTACGGGTTTGTGGCGGACATGACGGAGCTGTGTAGTTTCTTAGGGGTTTGTGGTGGACATGACGGAGCTGTGTAGTGTCTTACGGGTTTGTGGTGGACATGATGGAGCTGTGAAGTGTCTTACAGGTTTGTGGTGGACATGATGGAGCTGTGTAGTTTCTTACGGGTTTGTGGTGGACATGATGGAGCTGTGTTGTTTCTTACGGGTTTGTGGTGGACATGACGGAGCTGTGTAGTTTCTTACGGGTTTGTGGCGGACTTGATGGAGCTGTGTAGTTTCTTACGGGTTTGTGGTGGACATGACGGAGCTGTGTAGTTTCTTTTGGGTTTGTGGTGGACATGACGGAGCTGTGTAGTTTCTTACGGGTTTGTGGTAGACATGATGAAGCAAGAGCTGTATGGAGGAATACGTTTGGGTCCATCTCCGTCCTCTCCCTCGTCTTCTTCCTCCTTCTCCTCAGGTTTCTTCTGGTCTGTGTTGGCATTTTTGTTCACTGAGAAACAGCACAAAAGAGACACACAAATATACATTTATTATCTACAGACGGGTTCTGTGTAACAAATGAATCTCTTCTCTGTTATTTAGTGTCTTAAACCAGGACTAACGCATAGCTCTACCAGTTCTTACCCTGCAGAATGGCGTTGGTGGAGGGGTAAGGGTAAACCGGGGGCATGTCGATGGCTGTGTACTCGGGTTTGGCCAGGCTGGTGAGGATCAGACTGTCCATGCTGTGGAGCAGAGTGTGGGTGTCGGAGTCCCGGGCGTTCAGCAGGTTGTTGATGTGGTCTGGGTGGTCCGGGTGGTCCGGAGGCAGCGTGTAGGGCAGCTCGCACAGTTTACTGTTGTTGCGCAGGTTGTCCAGGGACTCGTTGTACTGTTGGATGGGTCGTGTGGTGGAGAGGCTGGGGCCCAGGCTGTGGTGCTCTCTGAAGAAGCAGAGGGAGAAGGGTTAGGTAAGTAAGCAGAGGGACAGGACAGGCTAATCCTAAGAGAGAGTTTCTGAAATAATTCTTTAGGTTTAATTTTAGATTTAGACTTTGCTAAGGATATTTCTAAATCTGTCATCTGTGTTTTTCTTCACCTCTTGCGGTGCCGATGTCTCCGCCCCCTCCGGCTCTCTCTCTCCCCCTCTCGCTCGCCCTCGCCCTCTCCACATTTAGAGCGGTGTCTCCTGCTGCCGTCCTCTGGGTCTCTGGATCTTCTGTGCTGTCTGGACCTCCTGTGCTCGTGTTGACCCTCTCTGAGCAGCTCGCTGTGAGGAGAGACGCTCCGGGCCTCACGGTTCTTGTGCCTGTGAACAGGAAGCAGCAGTCAGTTACACAGTGTTTCCCACAGGAGACTCTGGTGGCACAAGCAATCTATATTTGATACATTTTATTTTGTATACATTTTTTGGGAGTCTAATGTAAATGATTGCGTCTACATATGAAAAAGCACTGATTACAAAATAAAAAAGGCAACTTTAACATGCATTTGATAATGCCAAAACCATAAACTATCATTTAAACGACCAATTAATTGTTCATCTTATGTTTAGACTATGGGGGCAAAAATTAGACCATGTGGGGGTGTTTTTAAGTAAATGTGCACATTTGACTTAAAAACATTTTTGTTTCTCAGCTTGTTCTGCAGTTGTGATGCTTCGACATATTCGCTTCAAATGTTCATCGTAACATTAGACTTTTCCCCAGAGTGCTTGAACCAAGGTTTCTGACAGTGAGGAAGTAACAGTAACCCACTTGACCCAGAGCTCACAGTGTGAGACAGAGACAAAGAGAAATAACAATTATTACTTAGCACTGTTTGAAAACGTTATTGCATGTCAACTCACCCGGATAACTGTGGGATGTTGCAACACAGAACCTAGAGTCTGATATTAGCTCAGACCAATGATCACCAACCTGTAGCTCAGGAGCTACCTGTAGATCACCACTACTTGCTAAGTAGCTCGCCAATTTCTGCTGTAAATGTATTTTTAGATACCTAATTATACCTTCTAAATGAATAATGAATTGATAATAATTTGTCATATCTACATCTAACTGTGACCCATCCATCCATTTCTTCCGCTTCATCCGCAGTCGAGTCGCGAAGGCAGCAGTCTGAGCAGGGAGGCCCAAACTTCCCTGTCCATACACACTTCCTCCAGCTCTTCCGGAAGAATCTGGAGGCGTTCCCAGGCCATTCGAGAGACATAGTCCCTCCAGTCTGTCCTGGGTCTTCCTAGAGGTTTCCTATCGGTGGGACATGCCCGGAACACCTCCCCAGAGAGGCGTTCAGGAAGCATTCAATACATATGTCAGAGCCACCTCAGCTGGCTGGTCTCAATGTGGACAAGCAGCAACTCTAACCCGAGTTCCTCCCGTGTGACTGAGCTCCTCACCCTGTTTCTAAGGGTGCACCCAGCCACTTTGCGGCGGAAACTCATTTCGACCGCTTGTTTTCACGATCTTGTCCTTTCGGTCGTTAAAAAAAGCTCATGACCACAGGTGAGGGTTGAAGTGTAGATTGACCGATAAATCGAGAGCTTTGCCTTTCGACTCAGCTCCTTCTTCACCACAACAGTTCGTTACAGCAACCTCACCACTGCAGACGCTGCACCAATCCGCCTGTCAATCTCACGCTCCATCCTTCTCTCACTAGGGTTAGTGACCCATTTACCTTAAACTTTTTGTAATTGCTAAATGTAGTAGCTCAGACCAACCACAGTGTGTGTTCTCATACCATTTTAAATTCCTCTTTAAGTCTAGGAAAAATCAAGGACAATTCACCCTGGACAACAACAAACTTATAAAAGTCTAATTTCAATTGTGCATTTGAATAATGTTCTTTTGCAGTAGTTTTAGTTCAACATAACAGTAATAAAACTCTCTGAAAGCATCAGTGTCACCTCTGCCTGTGTCGGTGGTGTCCTCTGTGGCTGTGGCGCTCCTCGTTGGGCTCTGTCTGCGGCTCCGTCTGTGGTTCTGTGTTTGGCTCCAGGTTTGGGTTCGTGGACAGATCTGCGCTTGGCTCCACGTTCAGCTCTACGTTTGGGTCTGTGGAGGGCTGAGGCTGCGTCAGGGAGGAGCAGCTGAGGCCGTGCCCGACGCCGGTGCCTCCCGCTGGGGCTGCGTCGGCGGGGCAGGGCCTGGGGTGATGATGGTGGTGGTGATGATGATGATGGTGATGATGATGGTGAGAGTTCACACGTCTCTGATGCTCCAGGTCCTGCTGTTTGTACTCCTGCTCCAGAGGCACTTCACCAGGAGGAGTCTTGTTTGTGTTGTTGTTACGATTGTCCTGCACAGAGAGTTAGGTCAGGGTTATTACAAATTTACTGTTAAAGATACAAACTCACTGTTTTGCAAGTCAGTCTCAAGTCTGAAGTACGAGTCAAGTCCTAAGTCAAAGAGATACAAGTCCAAGTCAAGTTCCAGGTCCTTTTTAGTTCATTTATATAAAAAGAATATATACCTAATTTAAAATTCATTCCTGGTCTTAAAACAGAAGAGAGGAGGTACATGTTCCAGCTTGTTGATGCAAAATTACACTTACAGAAGCATCAAGTCTGAAATCACCAGACTCCAAGTCCAAGTCAAGTACCAAGTCTGTTTTATCAAGTCTGTTAAAGCTGTCTGACTTCTTAGTTGTAAATTGAGACAATGGTTTATTTTTCATCAAAACGTATATTCAGATTGCTGTACTGCCTGAATACACCCACAGTAAAGGCTTTTACTGTGTTCGTTTTTACAGTGACATTTAAATATAACAAGGGGTCTGGGGGATCACCCCAGAAAATTTTTTACAAAATAGATGAATTTTCTTTTAATCTGGGCCTAGATAAAGACGGGAAGATGGCATATTATTGGGGCGAGTCTTGCCATGGGAGAAATGTCTCTGCTAAGTTAATCTTTTGTGGAATTTCTTGGTGAATTAAGAGTATTTAAGCACAACTAATTCAACTCAAACCATAGCTGAGTCTTAATGGATGTTGTTGATGTGGTGTTATCTCAGAAAAGTGAACCTCGGAGGAAAAACTTTTTTTTTAGTTTTTCCTTGCCAAGAAGGAGGGTCTAAGGATAGGGGGTGGTCTGGGACAATTATTCATCCACCTGTTTGTTGGACAATCTGCCTCTGTATTTCTAATTAAAAACTGTTTCAGATTTTCTAATGATTCTGTTATTTTTGACAAAATGTTTTATCCTTTGATTTTCTGACATTTTCTTTTCTAAATCAACAATCATGTGAAGACAATTTGGTTTCAAACTTGGGTCAAAAGCAAAGGTCTAATCTTAACCAACACAAAACAGGGTTACAATTAGGATCCTTACCTGTGGGTTGACCACTAGGGGGCGGTCCAGGTGGGTTTTCATGTCGCCTTTTCGTGGGTAAGAGACCTGGGCAGGTTTAAGGTTGTATTCAGAGTTAATACAGCTGTTAGAAAACTTTTACACAAGAGACTAACTCCCTTTACTGTAAATACAGTCAAACTAGACTGTCTGTACAGTTAAGGAGATAAAAATGTGTCTTAAATCAGTGAAAGCCAAATATGTGCTAAAACACTGTTTAAAGATGAATTATCATCAAACTTTAAAGATGTCCAAACAATAGATTCTGTTCACATGACAGTCACAACATTCTAGACCAATGTTAATACTAACGTTTGACGGATAAAATGAACATTGTTTAACTGCAGTATTTTTGAGTTTAGGTTAAAGTTGGGGTAACTTTTTTAGCTTTACATTAGTAATCCTTTTGCCTGGAAAATCCAATTGATATATAAAAAATAAAAATATATCGTCTGGCCAAGTGTCCCTCTTTCGAATTTCAGGGGTCGTGATTGACAGATTTATTAGCCAATCAGAGACACGCTTTGTCTGCCCTGTGAAAACCAACATGGCTGCTTACAACGAAAAAAATAAATAGAAAAAATATCACACGGAACTGAAAAACATCGCGGGTTTCTGCAGAATCAATGAGCGAAACAAAAAACTATTTTAATGTGAGGTGAGTGAAGTTAGATTTTGGTCTAAATGACAGACGACCAATCAGCTTCTTTGTTTCATCTGCGTCACGCAAATAAACTAATCTGATCGCCCGGTACAATGTAGTCTTGATCTGAAACGCAGGCGGGGGGGCGTGGTGACCAGACCCACTCTTCACAGTTTGGTGAAGTGTGGGTTCTAGATGCCAGGCAAGTAATCCTTGTGTTTTCCACTGAAAAGTAAATAATAAATGCAGCACTCTAAAAAATAAAGAAATGAATGACGAAGAATTTTAGTTCTAATCAGGACCGGCTCTGATTGGCTGAGCTTGGATGGTTCTCTCCAAAGCACAGCTACTTCACCTTTAAGGTTATATTTATTAGAATAATGAGTTAGAAATAATGGGCAGAGCTGAGTCCAAAATCAACAAATTTGATTGAAGCGTGGACATAATAAAGGTGATTTGTCCCGCAGCAGAGCATTGTGATGAGCATTTGTCTCATGCAAAGTTGAATAGTGCACTTTGTATTGACAATAATCAATTCACAAGACCACTCAAATGATGAGCATGCAATCTGTAGACGCCCAAAGATGTATTTAGCACATTTTTGGCTTCAGTCAGTTCAGCTTAGCATTAGCAGCATTAGCATTAGCAGCACAGCCCCCTCCTCCCAGGACCCCCCCCCCTCCAGAGGCACAGACACACACCCGACTGCAAACTCCACCTTTGGTTCCACGACAACAATCGGCTCATGTCCAGAGATACCAAGTCTGATTCTTTGTGGAGACTTTGAGCTTCTTTCATAGGACAGTCACTTGTGAATTCTGAAAGTCGCTGAGCAGACACTGTTCTATAGCCACGTTCCATTAGCCTGGATCAGACCGGTTCACTTTGGAGCAGTGTGGGCCGCTTATGTTAATGATGGTGACTTGTGAGCGTTTTCACCGCAGGTCCAGGCTCCCGAGGGTCTGTTAAGTGAGCAGCTGACAACACTCACACATTACACATGATTTTCTCAATAAATACAAAAGAAAATGTATCTGAATTATACTTTTTCTTCCTGGCGTCGATCTGAGCGATTCACAAAAAGACGTGTAATAATTGAAGTCTGTGGCTGTGACATGAAGGTCACGCTGGTGTAAACAAGAAACTACTTCCGGTTTCACTTTTTTATAGTTTATTTAACTTTTTTTTACAAAGCCTTTGCGACTCTATGATGCTTATTAAACTCGTTTTGTTTAATGCTTTGAGGCTGGATTATGTTGGACACATTACGTACAGGATTTACATTTTTTTACAGTCACTGCGGTTACATGTCCAGGGAAATCAGACTAGGCTAGAAAACCGGACTCGGCTTGGTTTTCCCCTGAAACCAGTTGGACCAGTTTTGCTCCTGTTTACATGAATGAGAGTAAACCGATTACCCTGGAGAGACTGGTCCTGCTGTGTCAGATTCACTACTGCAGGATTGAGGCTGTGATTTGTTGAACTACTTTAACATTGTTAATGTTGTTTATTTTTATTAACAGTTTGTAATATTGTTTGTTAAATGACACACAGTTTTTTCTGGAACATGTAGGACTGTTTTAAACATTTAGATCAGTGTTAAACATGTAGTTAAATGTGAGATTATGTGTGCCACTTTGTGTAAGGCACTTTATAGTTCTAAAAATCTTAATTTATTGTTGGAATGTGCTGTGGACAGGGGTTGTGAGCTGCTCAGTTACATTTGTCCAGCTGCAGACCGATTGTCTGTTTACATGAGTCTGAAATCAGACTACAATCGATCGGGACCACGTGTGCCAACTGGTTTTCCGAAAACCGGTTTACGGCTCCTCAATAGGTCTGCCCGGGTTTACATGTGCTTTGGAAAACCAGTTTAAATCGGACTAGGCTAGTTATCCAGTTTTCCTGGCCTCCATGTAAACACCCTGACTGTTTTGCCTCGGCAAACAGGAAACAGCTGATGCTAATGCGCTAGCTTTGCTTTGCTAAGTCTATCGGAGCAACAAATAAAGTTTTCATCAGTGGAAATGCGTCAGTTTGACAGGGGATCAAGGCGACGTTTGGTGAGGAACATTATTTCGTGTTTCTGTCTGCTCTTTTCCGTCTGGTTTTGGCCTGCGACACTCACTGCGTTTACATGATCAGGGAAATCAGACTAGGCTAGAAAACTGGACTCTATTTGGTTTTCCCCTGAAACCGGTTGGACCAGTTTTGCTCCTGTTTACATGAGAGAGAGTAAACCGATTACCCTGGAGAGACTGGTCCTGCTGTGTCAGATTCACTGCTGCATGATTGAGGCTGTAATTTGTTGAATTACTTTAACATTGTTAATGTTGTTTATTTTTATTAACAGTTTGTAATATTGTTTGTTAAATGACACACAGTTTTTTCTGGAACATGTGTAACCGTTTTAAACATGTAGAACAGTGTTAAACATGTTAAATGTGAGATTATGTGTGCCACTTTGTGCAAGGCACTTTATAGTTCTAAAAATCTTAATTTATAGTTGGAATGTGCTGTGGACAGGGGTTGTGAGCTGCTCAGTTACATTTGTCCAGCTGCAGACCGATTGTCTGTTTACATGAGTCTGAAATCAGACTACAATCGATCGGGACCACGTGCGCCAACTGGTTTTCCGAAAACTGGTTTACGGCTCCTCAATAGGTCTGCCCGGGTTTACATGTGCTTTGGAAAACCAGTTTAAATCGGACTAGGCTAGTTATCCAGTTTTCCTGGCCTCCATGTAAACACCCTGACTGTTTTGCCTCGGCAAACAGGAAACAGCTGATGCTAATGCGCTAGCTTTGCTTTGATAAGTCTATCGGAGCAACAAATAAAGTTTTCATCAGTGGAAATGCGTCGGTTTGACAGGGGATCAAGGCGGCGTTTGGTGAGGAACATTATTTCATGTTTCTGCTCTTTTCCGTCTGGTTTTGGCCTGAGTCTGTGTTTTCTCTTGTCCAATCATCGAGCCTAAAGGAGGGACCGCTGTGTGAGATCTGCTCCAGGGTCCAGGGTGAAAGCAGGTCTAAAAGCGGCTTTCTACGGACACAGCAAGCAGGGCGGAACAGGTCGCTTTGCGCAGTGGAAACAGCGTAGGACCGCCCCGACCCGAGCCTATGGAAACAGCAACGTCTCCGATCCGCCATGTTACTAATTTGTGACATGAACCAACTCGACTCTGGGGTTGAACTGTCGTGTTTTTCTTGAACCTCTGGATGGAAACACGGTGGAGTTTGCAGTGTCATATCCAG
This sequence comes from Mugilogobius chulae, assembly GCA_038363315.1. Taxonomy (NCBI): domain Eukaryota; kingdom Metazoa; phylum Chordata; class Actinopteri; order Gobiiformes; family Gobiidae; genus Mugilogobius; species Mugilogobius chulae. The sequence goes on along the minus strand of CM076398.1, from coordinate 43,517,865 downwards.
TCGCGTTTTTTTTCCTTCTTCGTCTTGGGTTTTTGTTCTGGTTCAGATGCTCTGGATTCGGCTGCATGCTCCGGATTTTAAATAATGCATGTGACCAAAGCAGCAGCAGCAGCAGCAGCAGAAGAAGAAGAAGAGCAGGTTTAAAGAGAGAGAGAGCCTAAAGCGAGCTCTGTGTTTTTACTTTTATAAACTTAGTGCTTTTGAGTCAAATGTCTGAACATGTTTCGACCGAGAGAAAACATGTGCAACACTCAAAATCAGTTTATAAAGAGAAAACAAGTGCATATGACAGGCTTCACTGTAAAAAATAAAACATTGCTGACATTAATTACACTGTGTAACTTTTTGACCAAAAACCTGTGAATAAGAGCCTACTTGCTTTAGTTTTATATTGCATTGTCTAACCTCTAACATTACAAGATTTTGATATAATTTTATTTATTAAGCTCTAATAAAATTCATTTCAATAACAAATCAACTTAAAAAATATCCAGATGATACAGCATATTTCTAATATATTGTCTGACTAGACTTGAGAAATGTGATTGTTTTTTGTGTGCCAGAAATCTTTACAGAAAGCAGTTTTGAATCAAAAATCGAGATCAGTTAAAATGAGGGGAAAAAAGTGATGAATTTGTTCTTCAAATGGCCATCCTACTCAAATATACAGTTTTCTAAATAATTACTGGGGTGCACAGTAGGAGAGTGGTTAGAGCTGGTGATCGTGGGTTCGATTCCCGAGCCAGGTCAACATCTCACAATCTCTCCAGTTAAAGTTTGCCTGTTCTCCACCCGAAGAAAAATCCTGTGTTAATAGAGCATTTCTGTAAATTTCGCCTGTGAATGAATGACAGCGTGAGTAGTCTGTCTAACGAGTTGGCCACAGTCCAGTGGAAGGGTGGACAATTATTTTTCGCAGAGGGCCGAAGCTGGACAAGTGGTGGAGGGCCAGACCGTGTTTATTGGTCCAACAAAAGATCATTATTGCAAGCACATACGCTTTTTAATCTACTACTACTAAATATTATGACAACAAGCAAAGATACAGGCTCCATAGCGAGGTCAATGAAATTTGAAATATAGAGAGAATAACACTAAACATGTGGGGTCAGACTGAAACAGTCCAAGGGCCGCATGTTGCCCCCGGGCCGCAGCTTGTCCAGGCCTGGTCCAGAGTGTTCCCCAACCATTCATTTTTTGTTTAAAATTACAGGCCAGAGTCAGACTTTTTATTTTCTGGTTGCCGACCAGCAACCTCAGTTTTAAAGGGGCACTGTGTAAGATTGAGAGGAATTTTAATGATCACATATAGTCCACAAACATTTAAATCATATTTATTCTTTACAACATGAATACTTAAGAGAGCACTGTTAACCAATCCACATCAGCTGTGATACATTTATACGTATTTGAAATGTTTTATTACGGCCGGAATGTGGATCATTGACGCTAGATGTCAGCATGCTTTATAGGCAAAATGCGTGTGAAAGGCTCCCTCTGGTGTTCAAAAGTGGAAATCACTTTGTTTGTTTGTTTTTCTTACATAGTGCCCCTTTAAGTCATTCATCTTTCTTTTCTTTATTATTTCTCCATTCACCTTTTTTAATACAAATAGAAATGTTTTATAGTTTTGTTTATTCTGAAACCAGCCACGGCTGATGACATTTGCACAATAATTACAATACAATATTATTAGCTTATAAAATGCTGTGATGTTCCGTGATTTGTTGCCAAAAGAAACTACAAACAAATGCTTGTGTAAACCTGTCATATGCACTTTTAACACGGTGAATTTGTGGATTTAAATCTGGGAAAGAAAGACAGTTCAAACATGCTCATGCACAAAAAAAATATTTCATTATTCCTATGTCATTATGATTAAAGGTATAACTAAATCATTTTACCAACATTCATTTTGCCGCTTTTCTTTTGAGGTGTGTAAAAATCTAAATCTGATGTAAAAACTCAATAGGACATTGTGGTAAGTCCATTTTAAGTGTTAGTTGGGTAAAAATAGTTATAATCTCTGCTGGATCATCTTGAATTGTCTCGATTATAGTTTCAGATCTCAGAAGCGGACTGGACATGTGCACTGCAAAAAACATCTCTCCAGGAGTTTAATTCAGCTGTTTGACTGCACCAGATTATTTTGTTCACATAGATATAACTTCAATGACACGTACTGTATTATGCAAAATGTATTTGTTCAGTCTTGTTCTAACATGACTCCCTGATCACAAACTAAGCTGGAGTTGTGTCTGTGAGAAACTAAATTCATGTTTTTTACACGAAGCTGCAAAATTCCGTCCGTGTGTGACATCATCACATTGGATGGTGCACCACTTGAGATGGTTCAGTCATACAAATATCTTGGAATTTGGCTTGATAAAGACTTATCCTTTGGAGAGCATATTGCAAGCATGTTAAAAAAACTTCGACCCAAACTTGGCTTTTATTATCGTTTGAAAAAGTGCTTTCCCTTTGCTGCTCGGAAACGCCCAGTAGAGAGCACATTTGTGGCTGTGCTGGACTGTGGTGATATTCTTTATCTGCACAGAGCCTCTCAGTCAGCATTAAAGAAGCTGGACGTCATTTATCATTCAGCTTTACGTTTTGTAACAGGTGCAAGTGCTCGGACACATCATTGCACATTGTACAAATCGGTTGAGTGGACCTCACTAGATTTGCGCCGGCGACTACACTTGCTTATGTTTATTCTTAAAAGGAACCCCGAATATTTACATAAATAGATCGAAAATACTTCGCGTAGGTATACTTACTAAAAAGTAGAACTTAAAGTAAACAAATATTCGCCGTTTGACGTAAAATTGTTATGTTTACAACAACTTCCTAATATTACGGGCGCCGCCATCTTGAGGTGATGACGCAGAATCGTGTGGCGCACTGGCGCAGTGAGCGTCAGTCGTGAGACGCAGCAGTTGATCTGGTTAACAGCAGCGTCAGTAGTTTTTTGTTGTAAAATGGTTCATTGTGTGGCTTTTGGTTGTGATTTGGTCTCGGGAGGAAACAAGGAGAATGCGGTAAGCTTTCATAACTTTCCTCGTAGTTACACGATTCGACGTCATACTACCCATAATGCACTGTGTTGTAAACAATGATGGCGTCTTCCGTGAAAATATATTTCTTAAAAGTTTAATAAAACGGTAGATTTTTCAGATTATTTTCGTGTGTATTTATATCTTTGATGATATAAGGAAAACTCGAAAACAAACATTAAAAAATTCTCGGGGTTCCTTTTAAAGCTTTGTCTCAAAAACTGCCAAGCTACATTTGTAGTCTTTTGTCACTTAATGCTTCGAAGTACAGCACAAGGTCTTCAGACAAGATTCTTTTAAAGGAGCCCTGTGCTCGGACTGAGCTTGGGAAAACTGCCTTTAGTGTTTGTGCACCACATGTTTGGAATGAATTGCAGGAGTCTTTCGGTCTCACCTCATTGCCCACTATTGATCATTTTAAACATCTTTTAAAAACAAACTTAGTAGAACATTGCCAATGTTTTTAAATGCTCTGATATAATTTATTGTATATGTTTGTATGTTTGTATGTATTTATTTTTGCAATAACCGGCTGCCTTTCTTGACCTCAGGACTCCCTGGAAGAAGAGATATTGTATCTCAATGGGACCTTCCTGGCTAAATAAAGGACAAATAAAAATAAAAAATTCTTTCTCCTCTGAGCCTCAGAAAACACTGAATGTCCCATTTTTGTGATGTCATAAGCAGATCTCTGAGATCTTCTGCTCTGTTTTTAACTCCAAGAATCAACCACTTGCTCTGAATACAAACTGGCAGAGGTGGGACCAAGTCACTGTTTTGCAAGTCTCAAATAAATCTTTCGCTCCAAGTCCAAGTAAAAAAAAAAGAAGTCCAAATCAAGTTCCAAGTCCAAGAGAGACAAGTCCAAGTCAAGTCCAAGTCCTAGAGATGGTCTCATTTAAAACACATTTCTGTTCACAAAAAGGAATGAGGAGGAGGAACATGTTTCAGTTTGCGTCAAACGTCAAGTCAAATCTCGGGTCACTGACGTTCAAGTCCAAGTCAAGTCTCAAGTCATTAAAATAGTGACTCAGGTCTGACTCAAGTCCACACCTCTGCAAACAGGGACTGTCACATGTGCACTAGAGAATCTCCTCTAATAAAACAACAGCTATTCTTCAATACCGGCTAATACCAATATTACACATGGTATTTCTCCTTTAAAATCAGATAAGCCTAGTACAGCTATACTGGAGACCCATCTATTGACATCACAAGGTGGAACAGTGTGTTTTCACTTTGACAGAAGATTATAGCTTTTACAATGTGCAAGTTTTGTGTTACATGTGTGATTGGAACCAGACACAACTCCAGCTGTGCTTTTAATGTGGAAACAACATAAAAACATAAAATGATTTGGATAAGATGGCTCTTTACGACTTTTTCTTGTTCACGTGTTTTGTGTCACATTAAATAATTCAAATTTTTATATTTTCAGGACAAAACAAATCTGGTACAGCACAATTAATACTGCTCAAAAACAGCGACTTCAGTGAGTTTAGACTGGACAACTGGAGCAGACGTGTCTTTGCAGTGCTGGGTTGTGAGTTCTCTGTGGTTTTCGGGGGGGTCCTCACCTGCTCGCCCTCGCCACCTTCCAGTCCTCCTGCTCCAGCTCGTTGTACAGCGCCTCGCGGCTGGTCATCAGGTTCTGTCTGCGGATCTCGCTGGTGCGCTGCTCCCACACCGACTTGTTCCCTTTGGCGTGGTTCTTCTGCTGCTCCTTCCTGCGGATTTTAGAATTCAAGTCGGAAAAGATGGTGGGATAATCAGACACAAGTATTGATAGTAAAAGTAACGTGTTGTGTGTAAAACTCACGCAGCGATGGAGAGGTTGGCCGCAGACAGAGGGCTGACTTCAGCCACTTCTTTAGCCTTTTGCAGAGCCGTTTTCTGACTCGCAGCCTCCTCCTGCTCCTCCTCGTCCTGAACAACAGACAGACAAGTTTCACACAATTATTTTTGTTTTCTGCATGAGTTATAGACCAAATAAAATAAGTTTGCGTGTACGAATTAGCCGCCAATCAATCTACCTGAAATAAAAAAGATATGGGTTTTAAGAAGCCAGTAGTAGTATTTCAGATAAAATATAATAATGTCAATATAAAATTTTTAGTAATTTGTGTTAATCATCAAGCTAGCTGCCCAGACAGAGAGCTAATCGTGTTTCTCTCGACGTCTGAGCGGGTTTTCTTCAAGCACCTAGTCTTCAAAACCAACCACAAAAAGGCTATCTAGATATTTATTTGTGGAGAAGCCCCAGATACATTCATTCATGTCCTACCTGCCGGTGTTTTGACGATAAAATGTGTCGTTGACCGGAAAAAGCTTGACCAGCAGAAAGAAAAATGAGGAATAATTCATAAGTTACTGCAGGCTATTTAAATATAATCCAACATTTGTTCGTTCTGCGGTCAGTAATCGCAATCGTCTCACATGATGTGACTGTGAGACAAATAATCGTTGTAAATGTCCTTAAGTCTGTGGCCTGTTCCTAAACTCCTGCAGACTTTATGAAAGTCCACTTCCTGAACTCGTAGAGGGAAACATCTGGCTTAAAATTGGGCCAAAACTTCTGTAATGTGCAGAAAGTTGAGTCCAGAGTCGGTACAGACCTTAGTGAGCTCCTGAGCGTTGGCCAGATTGTCGACAGCGATGGCCAAGAACACATTCAGCAGTGTGTCTGAGGTTCAATGGTTAAGGTAAAATACAGAATATAACCCAGAATATCACTGATCAGTAAGACTGACTGTTACAACATTACTTCAGTAGTGGTGTAATGTTAAAATCACAGCAGCAGCAGCAGCAGTGGCAGGATACAGTTTCCAAACAGCGTGAGGACGATGAAGAAGATGGAGAAGATCATTCCTTTGTCGTTGACTCCTCCCTGAGACTCGATGCCGTCGTACATCACCACGTTCCAGTCTTCACCCGTCAGGATCTGTAAATGTGGAGAAAACACAGCGTTATCGGACCCTCATCCTGCACAAGAAGCCTGGCACCTCGTTTATATGTACTGCATTAACCCATTAACTTGTGCTAAATGTGTGTTGTATGAGACTTTTTAGTACAATAAGATTTGAGCTGTAGAGCAAGGGAGATGAAGTAACTTTGAAAACTTGCATCACTCAACGCCCTACTGTAAATGATTTTCATGTAAATTGGCTTGGGGGTCCTCCTCCAAGAAAAAATGTTCAGAATCTCTCTTGTGTGTTGATTCAGAGCAGAGAAAATACTGCTACAGCACAAACATTTGACAGAACAGTGTCTGAGCTTCTGTCTCATGTTACAGTCATGCACAAACTGTAATGATCAGACTTAAACATTTCCACGTTGTGCTGTTACACGCTGCATAGAGCTTTTATTTTCACATTTTAACATTATGTTTCTGTTTGAAACACTTCTTAAAAGATACAGGCTGTCTGCTAAAAGGAACCAAAGTAGTTTTTTCATTTGAAAATCAAGTCCAGTAAATCTAAAGACCCTGGAGAAGCCAAACTGATATCTCTTTGTATTATTGCATGCAACAGCTGCTACTGAGTTGAATCTAGATAAGCCGCTGAAACGGTGAAGCTGGAGTCTGAAGACACAAAACTTTGGTGCAGAGTTTTTACACTGGTGCTTAAAAGGTTAATAAAACTGAAGAAAAGACAGTTCCAGGCTTGTTTTGGACGAGTGCTAGAAGAGAGAATTTGACTTTGGATGAAGAGAAACTCACCTGAAACACTGTCATGATGGCGGCTGCAAATGTGTCGAAGTTTGTGGGCGGAGTCCCAGTTTCAAAATTAAACCTGAAACAAACAAAATAAAGAGTTAGATTAGTTAAACACTGTCTTTAAATAAAAGGGTAAAGTTTCATAGACCAAAGGTCCAGCTGTTTGGTCTGGTCCAAGCCTCATTCATCAGTTGGTTTAATTTCACTCGGTGGAAATCGCATCATTGAGGTCTGTTTTGCTTTAACCAATCATTTCTTTTTGCTTGGTTTGTAGTCCAGGAAGTAGAGAATAAACATGTGTGTCAGCGACAGTTTCTTTGAGGTAAACTTTAAAAAGTACAATATCATGTTCTAAGTTCATATTTGACAGAAGGTCCAAGGATCCATCCTCGCTCCTGTTCACTTACTGGCCGATCAGACTTCCTGCTTTTCAGGAACTGTCTGCAGTTCTGCAAGACTTGACCTAGAACCTGGAATGAAATGACACAGAGTGGAGGCAGTAGGTGGCACTAGTCTGGCTCTGAACCAGGGTCCACAGGATCATTCCCATTTGGACTTTGGACCAAACTAAACAGGGAAAAAGTCTTAATCAAAGGTTGCTAGTGTGAAATGACCCTTACAGTGACATTTATCAAGGTCAAAATGTTTGTCTCACAGCAGAATATCAGTATCAGCTCTATATCGGCTCATCACTAACATTATTAGCCTATTATGATTTCAAACTCATCTGAACATGTATTTTTGCAGAAGTAAGTGAAAAGCATAAGTACGTACTGTCCTCCGAAGAGCTGCATCCCCAACAGAGCGAAAACCACGATGAAGAGAAAGAGCAGGAACAGCAGAGAAACAATGGACTTCATGGAGTTTAACAGAGACACCACCAGGTTCCTCAGAGGAGCCCAGTATCTGCACAAACCAGACCACGGCAGGGTTACAATCAGAAAGAACAAGTCTAAAGTCAAAGAGCAGTGACAGGAGAACGTACTTGGTGACTTTAAAGATTCGCAGCAGTCTCAGAGCTCGTAAAACGCTGATGCCAAAGGAAGTTCCTGGTTTGATCGTGGCCCAAACCACCTCGAAGATACTGCCCACGATCACCTGAGAAGAGAAGGTTCAGAGAGATTTACACAAACAGAGGGTCTCTTCAGTAGGACCCCTTCAAGTCATTTTTTTTTTCTAGCCACAAGCAACTTCTAAAAAAACATCTGTGCGGCTCTTTGAGATTTGATTGAGAATGAAGAACTAGACTAGAAAAAAAGAACATCCTTTACTATTATATCCTATTTACAGTAGGCCTACATGTTTATTTTAAAGTAGCAGCTGTTTAGTGCAGAAGTTCACAAACTTGTCAGTCCAGGACTAAAAAAAGCTGCAACCAAATCGCAACCCCAACACCAAAAGAAAAGGAATGTATGTAGGCTAATCATTTCAAGTTGGAAAATCATTCAATTTGGGTCAAAATTAATGCATTTAAGTAATGTTTTTTTATGTGACCAAAATGCACTCAGGCATGCTACTTTCGGTAAAAAAAAAAATGAATAAATACCAGGTTGTAGTTTCAAAACTACATCTTGAAATCATCCTGTGACCCAGATTTTGCTTTGTGACGTCCACTTTGGGAACCACTGGTTTAGTTTGTAAACTGGTTATTTAATCATTTCTAAATGTATTGACGGCTGGAGTTGACTTTTCTCAAAAACGCACAATAAAAAACAAATGAAAAGAAGATTAGTCTCGCTATCAAATACAACACTGTGAAAATACACTTTTGTGTAAATGTTTGATGGTTTGTCTGTTTAATTAAAGGGGTCTTATTGTGTTTTTATATATATATATATATATATATTTAGTAAGAAACTAGAACATATGCAGATCAGTAATTTACCTTGTGTTCATTGTAAAACACAAAGTTGATCTAAAACAACTTAAAAACAGAAACAGCTCTATTAACTTCCTGTTCAAAACTGCAGATCTGATAAGCCCCGCCCCTTAACTATAAAAAGCAACAGATTTTTACTGGATTATTGTTGGAAATTGGCTTTGGGACAGTTTTGAACCATATGTGTTTCACTTTGAGTTTTAATCTTTTGAATTATAACAACTAAATACAGACAAGTGGGAGGGGATAGGTGGTAGGTGAGAACGGGGATTTCTGAGCACTTGAGCTGCAGCTGAAGAACAAAACAAGATTACTCCAACATGCATGAATCTATTAAAATATAACTTTGACTAAACTAATGGTGAAGAGAGGCCATCATAACAAGGTTAAAAACTTAGAAAAGTGAATTTGGCACAATAGGTCTCCTTTAAATACAGTTTTACTAACATTAAATTGGTTTAAATTGGGCAAATGTGGCTCTTTTGCTGTTGAAGGTTGCAGACTTCTGCTCGAGCTGCTGTTTTGACAGAAATGTACAAACGTAATTGTTTGCCTGAAAAATCTAGATATACTATATTAAATAAATATATTGTCTGGTCATTGTGTTCCTCTTTTGAATTTCAGTGGGCATGACTGACAGATTAATTAGCCAATCAGGGACAAGCATCTTCTCCTGTGTGAACATCGACTATTCTGTTACGACGAAGAAAACAGATGGAAAAATTCATTCATTCATTCATTTTCTACCGCTTAATCCCGTTAGGGGTCGCGGATGACTGGAGCTGGAGCCTATCCCAGTGACTTTGGGGGCAGGGAACACCCTGGACAGTGGCCAACTTGTCGCAGAGTTAGACTGACAACCATTCACTCTCTCATTCACTCACTAAGGGAAATTTACAGTGATGCCCAATTAACCTAAACATGCATGTGTTTGGAGGTGGGAGGAAACCGGAGTACCCGGAGAAAACCCACGGTGACACGGGGAGAACATGCAAACTCCACCCAGAGAGATCGTGAGATGTTAGTATGGTCCGACCCGGGAGTCGAACCCACGACCTTCTTATTGGGAAGCCAGAGCTCTAACCACTTGGCTACCGTGCACCCCAAGAAAAATATGAAAAGAAAAACATCACGTTGAACTGAAAAAAACATCACAGATTTGTGCAGAATCCATGAGTGAAACCTGTAGTTCAAATTGTTCAGTCGATTTATTGATGGACTAATGGAAAGGCAAATATTCATAAACACAGTAACAGGAAGAAGGCAGAGGTTTGTTCACACTAAAGAATGATGTTTTTCCTTTTAATAAAACTGTACTTTAGACTTTGAATGTGGTGATTCCTTTTAGTGCCTAGACATTTTTTAAACGACAAAAAAACTACAAGCTGACTACAGACTGACAATAACCCAATAAGAATTGTTCATTTAAATAAATTCATGTTCAGAGACGACAGAACAAAGCTGATTCTAGGTGTTGATAAATCATCAGAATTTCCATTGTGTTGTGGTTATGTAACAACGAGACGAGCTCAAATGAATTCAGAGTCAGAGCGTCACACTTTCATCTGCGAGGAAACCGACCACTTTACAGCTAAATAAGACATGTAACAATCCTCATTACACTGTGGGCCTCATTCATGAAAGTTTTCCTAAAAAGTGAGTGTAACTACCACTTGAAGAGGCAGAGAAAACTTTTCACGACGTGTTCTTAAGCAGCACTATTCAATATTTAACAGCCTTCAACATCCAGCTGCAAACAAACCACTCATTTACACATTTATTTACAAAAAGATTTAAATGTTTTTGATTAGAAAAACGTCCTCTAAATTTCCTCATATGGGGTGACAGGTTGCTGGAGAAAAAGTGAATGAGGAAAAGCAACCGATCTTTGTCACTTTTTATCAATGTCCGAAAACACATGACCACACTCAGCTATAACAGGTTTAGGTCACAAACGTATTGAAATAAGTAGAGATGCACCGATCCGATACTGGGATCGAATATCGGTGCCGATCCAGGAAATTTTGCTGGATCGAGTATCGGCTCCATGATATCGGTTCAGCCGATATCCTAGTTATGTTTAATTGGACATAATGAGTCTGATTTATATGCTGATGTTGAGCCAGAATGTCTCATAATGTTTGACATTTTATTCTTTCTCTCTCTCTCTCTCTCTCTCTCTCTCTTATTCTTTCTTCTCTTTCTTCTCTTTTTCTTTCTCTCTTCTCACTCTCCTCTCTCTTCTTTTCTTTCTCTCTTTCTTCTCTCTATTCTCTCTTCTACTCTGTCTTCTCTTCTTTCTCTCTCTCTCTCTCTCCTCTTGCTCTCCCTCTCTTCTCTCTCTTCTCTTTCTCTTCTCTATTTCTCTGTCTTCTTTCTCTCTTTCTCTCCTCGCGCTCTCTATCTTTCTCTCTCTTCTCCTGCTCCTCATTTTCTTCTCTTCTCTCTCTCTTTCTCTCTCCTCTCATTCTACCTCTCTCTCTTTCTTCTCTTCTCTCTCTTTCTCTCTCCTCTCTTTCTCTCTCTTTTTCTCTCTCTCTCTTCTCTTCTCTCTCTTTCTCTCTCCTCTCTTTCTTCTCTTCTCTCTTTCTCTTTTTCTCTCTCTCTTCTCTCTCTCTCTTCTCTTCTCTCTCTTCTTTTCTCTCTCTTTCTCTCTTCTCTCTCTCTTCTTCTTAAGTTGTTCAGTTTTGTCTTGCAGTATAAATAACACTATTATGATCAAAAGTCTTATGTTTTGAAAAGGAAAAAAGAGCTGTTTCAGTCCTTACACAAGTATCGGTTGATATCGGCAGATGCTTAATTCTAAAGTATCGAGATCGGTATCGGTACTGAAAAAGCTGGATCGGTGCATCCTAGAAATAAGGCAGGACTTTTGCTGTTTGTACTGTACTTGATGTGGGTGGTGCTTGGGGCGTGACACAGGGACACGCTGAGTCCTGTGGGGGTTATAAGGTTCGGAATCGGAACATGAGTGGGTTTCTTGCAAACTGCCTGTTCCACCACCTCCAGCGACTGAGGATTCCTACGAAAACACTCGTATAATGAAAGACACGTCAGACTGCTGCGGTCTCCACTCTAAATGCTCTCACATTGGTTTGGTCACATTGGTTTTAAGGTCTTTTTAAGCCCTGTAGGACCGCTCCAAGTTTTATTTTGGTGCTTCAGTTTTTTTTTAAATATTAGCATGTTTGCCGCTCACAGCTGGTCAGAAATTAGTGTGCTTTTAAAAATCGACTAAAAAAGAAAATACGGTCAGCACAAAGCATAAATTAAAACTTTTTTAAGCTTTCTATTATGAACTATAAAGGAATTGTTAATTTCTCAAAAACTAAAGCAGCACAAATGAAACTTTTTGCAGCACAAGCGAAGCACAAACAATTTACATAGTTTTTGTGTAGATGTGTGTTTGATTTCACGAAGGTTTTCGACTCGCACTCAGTACACAGAGGGATTTTCAGTCAACTTTCCGCTCTACTCCACATGCGTTATGCAGAAAGAGCCGCTCTCCATCTGGTTAGCTGGTGAAACTTCTTTGAATAAAATCTCGAATCAGGACGAGAGCAGCTGTTTGGATCAGGTCTGAACCGGTCTGACAGACGTCTGTCTGCTGAAGCTTGAGACAGTGTTTTTCATCTGAATGTAACTTTAAGGGTCGTAGGGTTGAGTTTCATTCACAAATGTTGATTTAGCAGCAGAACTTTTGTTTTCACAAAGTGATAAACTCTTGTAGTTACTGACAATGGAGCTTTTTCAACTTGTTTCCAGTGTTTGTGTCTATGAGCGGAGGCGGGGTACACGTGCATCGGCCATGTTGAGAAAAACTATCTCTCTATAGAGGGATTATTTGTTTCTCAACATGGGGGACGCACACACAGCCTTAATTGCAAAAAGAGCTGCGGCTGATTGACACAAGCTGAAGCAGCAACACTCGCCAGCCCAGAAACAAAAATGATGCTGCTTAATCAACATTTGTGAATGAAAGTGCGACTCAAACACGTAACATTGAGGTGAAAAAGTTATCATAACTGATCACTGTTTTTGTTTAATACAATAATTTGCAAAAAATACAAAACCTACAATATAGAAGAACTAACCTTTTAATAAAAAAAAAAACAGGAGTAATAATATTCTAAAACTCCTGGATATTTGTTCTTATGCGTGAAACAGTGGTTCTCTAAACTTTGTCTCACCCTCTTACTTTAGGTCTTATTGCCTCTCAAATGTGACACTCGACGCTGGATGTTCTGCTACATAGAACACAAGAGGTGAACTTTAACTTTAATGCAACTGTAAGTGTAAGTGCTTCTAACCTGTTTTAAAGCGTAGTAATACACCTCCCTGTATCGATGCATGTGATTGGCTGGTTGCGTTCACGTGACATCACAACATTCTACAGGCCATCATGTCTGACGACTAAAACACAAGACCTTTTTGATTCTTCGTGGCAAAGTACAGTCTTATTTACAGGAGTAACTGGCTCTAGCTCACCATCTGGACGTCGTCCGATTTTACACAGAATAAGTTAAAATAATAAGTTTAATGTGTGTTTGAAAGAAGAAGACTCACCACGCAGTCGAAACAGTTGAAGGACGAGTGGAAATATGGCTGAATGCCCAAACCGTACATTTTAATCAACATCTCCGACATGAAGAGGCCCAGGAAGATAAACTCTGCATAGACTGTGGAAGAGAGGGAAGAGAGAGAGAGAGAGAGAGAGAGAGAGAGAGAAGGAGAGAGAGAGAGAGAGAGAGAGAGGCAGTTTAGTTATTTCAGCAACAAGTTAAAAAACATTACTACATTAAAAAAGGAAAAGGAAGAGAGCAAGAGAGAGGGAGGGAGAAGAGAGTGGAGAATGAATGAAAGAAGAGAGAAAAGGTGGAGAGATAGAAGAGTGTGAGAGAGAGAAAGGGTGAGTGAGAGAATGGTAGAGGGTGGGAAAAGAGGAAGATAAGGGGGTAGAGTGAAAGGAGAGAGAGAGAAGAGAAGGAGGGAGAGAGAGAGAGAAGGAAATTGTGAGTTTAGTTTTTAGTTAGTTTAGTTGACATTTAAAAAGAAAAGATGGTATTCAAAAGAGAGAGAGGAAGAGAGAGAAAAAGGGTGGATGGAAAGAAGAGAGGGAAAGAGAGAGAAAAGGAAAAGAGGGAGCGAGAAAAACGAAAGGAGAGGAGAGATAGATAGAGAAATGGCAAAGAGAGGTGAAGGGGAGGAAAGAGAGAAAAGGTAAGGGGTGAGAGGGAGAGAGGGGGTAAAAGAAGGACAAGCTTGAGAAGACAGACAGAGTGAGGAGAGGGAGAGAGAAGGAACAAAGGCGTAGTGAAAAGAGAATTTGAGAGAGAGAAAAGAGAGGAAGAGAGAAAGAGAAGGAAAAGAAGAAATGCACAGTAGAGAGAAGGAAGGGCAGGAGCGTCAAGAGAGATGATGTGAAGGAAAGAAAGGGAAGAAGACAGAGATGAGTGAAAAGGAGAAGGGGGAGTAAGGAAAGAGAAAAGGAAAAACACAGAGAGGAGAGAGAAAGAGAGGAGAGAGAGTAAAGAGGGGGAGTGAGACATGAGTAAAGCTGAGAGGAAGAGATAGTGGTACCGGAGGGGAAGAAAAGAAGAGAGAGATAGAAGGTAAAAAGAAATAGATATGAGGAAGAATGAAGGAGGGAGAGTGTTGTGAAATAAAGAAAGAGAAAGTGGAGAGAGAGAGAGAGAGAGAGAGAGAAGAGGAGGGAGAGGTGTTTAGCAGACAGTTAACACACAGTGAAGACCAAGTGAAAGTGGGAAGAAAGAGAAGAAAAAGAGGGAGAGGAAAAAGAGAACAATGAAGAGAGGGGGAAGAGAGAAAGAGAGAGGAGGACGAGAGAATAAAATGACACGGGGCAAAGAGAGTTGAAGGAGAGGAAAAAGAATAGAGGTGCAAAGAGAGGAGAAGGGGGAGAGAAGAAAGAAAAGGAAAAACAAAATGGAAACGAGGGAGGGGGGAAGAAAGAGAGAGTAGAGAGAGGGGAAAAGAGATATAGGAAGAGAGAGCGAAAGAGGGGGTAAAAGAAAGAGAAGAAAGAGAGAAAGAAAGGAGAGAGAGAAGAAAGAAGAAAAGGCATCGCAAATAGAAATGGAGGGGGGCAAAGAGAAGGAGAGAAGGGGCATAAAAAGAGACGATGTGAAGGAAAGAAATAAGAGAGGGAAGAAGACTGATATATGAGTAAAAAGGAGAGAGGAGGAAGAGGGAAAGAAAAGAGTAAAAGACAGAGGAGAGAGAGAGAGAGAGAGGAGGAGGGAGAGGTGTTTAGCAGACACAGTTAACACACAATGATTCAACAGAGCTATTTAAAAGCTACAATTACCAAAGCGTTGTGTGAGAGAGAGAGAGAGAGAGAGAGAGAGAGAGAGAGAGAGAGAGTGAGGGGGAGGAGAGACGTGTAAAGACATGAATCATGGTTTGGAGCAGACGCTGACAAAGAGCTGAGTTTACAGACAGGAGGGGGCGCTACAGGGCGAGAACGACTGACCACCAGAGAAGTACAAACAGAACAGAGAACCACGTTTTCCTGCGTTATCAGCTTAAACCTCATGTTGGTGCGACTCACAGAGGAAGTCAGAGAGCAGCTCCGGCTGGTCGTAGTGCACAGCAGCCACGCACACGGTGTTCAGTCCCACCAGACACAGGACGGTCCAGTAAAACGCCTGAGTCTTCACCATCTTACGAATGAAGAAGCGCAGACGTCGCTCCTTCTTGCTGTAGTTCGATCCGTCTTTCCCGCTCTTTATACTCGAGCGGGCAAAACCTGGGACAGACGAGGACTAGATCAGTTTAACAAAGAGCATTAGAGACTGACTTCTTTGAGTTTATAATCACGTTAGAATGTTACTACTTTTTTTTTGACCCATGGCACACTTTTTAGTTGACATTTTTCATGGCGCACCACCTATAATCAACAAAAATATAAACGCAACACCTTTGTTTTTGCTCCCATTTTTCATGAGATGTACTTAAAGATCTAAAATTCATTCCAGATACACAATATTACCATTTCTCTCAAACACTGTTCACAAATCTGTCTAAATGTGTGATAGTGAGCACTTCTGCTTTGCAGAGATAATCCATCCCACCTCACAGGTGTGCCACATCAAGATGCTGATCTGACATCATGATTAGTGCACAGGTGGACCTTATACTGCCCACAATAAAAGGACACCCTGAAATGTGCATTTTGTTTTTTCTTTATTGGCGGTCTGGGGACTCAGAACCAGTCAGTATCTGGTGTGACCACCATTTGCCTCATGCAGTGCAACACATCTTCTTCGCATAGAGTTTATCAGATTGTCTATTGTGGCCTGTGGAATGTTGGTCCACTCCTCTTCAATGGCTGTGCGAAGTTGCTGGATATTAGTGGGAACTGGTGCACGCTGTCGTATACGCCGGTCAAGCACATCCCAAACATGTTCAATGGGTGACATGTCCGGTGAGTATGCTGGCCATGCAAGAACTGGGACATTTTCATATTCTCTGAAACGCCTTTGGAGACGGCTTATGGTGGAGAAATGAACATTCAATGCACGAGCAACAGATCTGGTTGACATTCCTGCTGTCAGCGTGCCAAGTGCACGCTCCCTCAATGCTTGTGGCATCTGTGGCATTTTGCTGTGAGACAAAACTGCACATTTCAGGGTGGCCTTTTATTGTGGGCAGTATAAGGTACACCTGTGCACTAATCATGATGTCAGATCAGCATCTTGATGTGGCACACCTGTGAGGTGGGATGGATTATCTCAGCAAAGCAGAAGTGCTCACTATCACACATTTGGACAGATTTGTGAACAGTGTTTGAGAGAAATGGTAATATTGTGTATCTTGAATGAATTTTAGATCTTTAAGTCCATCTCATGAAAAATGGGAGCAAAAACAAAAGTGTTGCGTTTATATTTTTGTTGAGTATACTTAAAGGAGACCTACTATATCTGAGTTTTTAACCATGTTACGGTAGTGTTCTCTCATCATTATGTATTTAGACTGATTCTTGCATGTTTGAGTAATCTTGTATTGTCCTGCAGCTGATGCTCCAGTGGTCATAAAATCCCTGTCCTCACCTACCACCTATCCCCGCCCACTTGTCTCTATTTGCTTGCGCTTAGTCAAAATGGTAATGTTTTAAATCTGTGGCTCATTAAACTTTAATTTTACACTGAAGAGGCGGGGCTTATCTGTTCTGCAGTTTTAAACAGGAAGTCAATGGACCTGTGTCTATTTCTACGCTGTTTTGGATCATTTTTGTGTTTTACAAAGAACAAAATGTGAATTATTGATCAGCATATGCTAGAGTTTCTTTAGAAATATAAAGAAAAATCACAATAGGTCTCCTTTAAATAATGTAAAATCAAACTATTCTGGAAAACAACATTATTTAATTTTGTAAATTCTGTCCAATACAGGGAAACTCTTCTGGTGCAGGGTCTATCTTCTTTTTGTATTTATGTGCTTGTAATGTTCCTCCAAACTTACTAAAGAGAGGAAACATGTGACACAACAAAACCAAGAATTACAGGTCAGATCTATGAAGAGGCAACCTTGCTCTCAATAAAATAAAATTAGCCAATTAGCCTATAACCTATTAAATACATATTAAATATGTGCAATATTTTACATTGGAGTAATTAGCTCTTCATGATGACAGAATCTTGTTTGAAAAGCTACATGGCACATTTAAAATATTCTTTAAATTAGTAAGTAGCAATTGCCTTTCTTTAAAAGTGGTAAATGATTCAATTAAAAACTAGCAGCCACATTGTTAACAAAGGCAAAAATTCACTTATGATTCATACTACGTGGTAACACTTTGATTGTGTTAAATGATTGTTTAAACTCCGGAAAACTGTGTCAGTTGTGTGGAAATTGTCTTTGCATTTTGTTGCTTTAGGATGACACGTTTTCAAATTACTTCCTGTTATTTTCAACTTTTATTTGTCAATTAACTTAACTTTTAAATAAATGCTGCAAAACGCTGATAAATATTTACCACAGATACTATAGCACACACTGTTTTTGTTCCTCTGAGGCTCAATAAAATTAAAATATTTACTGAAATTGTGACATGCTTAGTTCAGTTAAGGCATTTTTGTAATAGTATTTTTTTCAGTGTTTAGATGATTGTAAATATGTAAGAGTGTTTTCTGACCGACGGCGTCTCCCATGTTGTCCTCTCCCTCCTCCGTGTTCAGCAGCTCCGTTTTGTTGTTTTTGGTTTTGATGGTCGGCCGTCGTCTGGAACCTGGACAAATCACACCACAGTCACTCGTTTATTCATTTACTCACAACTGCAAAGCAAAACTATATCAAGGTTTGAACTAAGAATTCAGCTGAAGAACAGAGCTAATGCAAAGAACAGGTTTACTGTATATAGATGCTGTCATAGAAGGGTTAGTGGTGCTGACTCTAATCCAGACTGTATAACGCAGTGACAGAGCCTTGTTAGACGAATGATAACTTGGATGAGTGACAAAAAGTCATAAGAATCTGATGTCTACTTCAGACTGCAGTTTCAGTATGGATGGGCATATGGACTGTAATATATTTGCCAACTCCTCCAAAGTTTCATCCTCTTTTTGAATGTGTGAAAGTGTGCAAGACATTGTACTTTGGTATGAAATCACAGGTGTAAATTACGGGGGGGTAGGGGTGTTATAACCCCCCCAATATTTAAACCCTTTAGTTTCAACCCTAACAGGAATAAGTGATAGAAAATGAATGAAAGAGTCTCAACCCTTTCAATATTTCTGCCTATGTCTAACAATATACAGCAATGTAAGTGTTTTTGTTGTTTTAGTTGTTGTTGTTAAAGGTGCGTTGTCTTGCAAAGTGGACTCAATTGAAGTTGGCCTCATCAGGTGTCAACACCCGAGTTGGGCTTTGCTGAACTTTCATGCGTTGAACGTCTGCGTCCACCAATCTAACGCCTAACCCTCCTGTGACTTAGTGACATGCTGTTCTCCTCTCACATCAAGAGGAAAAAAGAACAGTTTACTTAAGTCTTTTTAATAACTTTTCAAAGACTTGGTCGCTCGTTGCTCTGAAAATCTGACGAACGGGAAAACAACAAATGGAACATGATCTGGATTAAGAATGAGCTCACTTGATTCTATTAAAAATGCTCGTTGCTGTCTTTAAACCACTGCTCTATGACGTAGCAATGGAGGAGTACAGAGACAGTAAAGAATTACCTAGAGTATGAGAAAGTTGTGCTGTCGGGTAAGCTACGTTTTATAAATGCAGCAAGCCTCCTCTCTCTCAAAGTGATCTGTATACGATCAAAACAAAGCCTTTTGCAAAAAAGCCGGAACGCAAAAAAGTGCATCAGGGTGTAAAAGTGTCTCTGTCCCCGACAGCTTTGGGACGTCAGCTTTGAAAATATTCTGCGTCAAAATTCGCTTCAACGTTGTCCGGTCTGACCATAACATTAGTATTGTTATATTTTGACACATTACCTTCCTCTACAAAGCACACTTAGTTGTGCCTCTTGCATGAAATATTTCGTGTTTTTCAACCTTGTGATTTCTATAAGTAACTTGACCGAATTTCTTTTGTCTTATAGAGGGATTTTTTGTTTAGCAACACGGGCAATGCGTACGCACCCGTCCTGCAGAAAGAGCCTCCGCACATAGACACAAACAGTGGAAACAAGTCTAAAAAGCTCCGTTGTCAACTAACGTCAAGAGTTTGTCACTTTGCGAAAACAAAAGTCATGCTGCTAAGTTAACATTTATGGATGAAATTTGATCCTATGACCCTTAGAAGTTACAAGTAAGTGAGAAAAACAGCGAGAAAACACTGCATCAGGGGACAGACGTCTGTCAGACCGGTTCATACCTGATGAAAGCAGCTAGCTGTCGTTCCGTTTCGTTGTTTAATTCGAACAAGTTTCCCAAATGGAGAGGAGCTCTTTGTGCATGACGCACGCGCAGTAGGGTGACGTCGACCGAAAATCCTCTATACCAAAACTGCATTTAATCAATATTCATTACAGCTGCCAACACCTTGATTGATTAAGACTGACCTATATCATGTTATGTGTCTTGGGTTTTAGTGTCTATTGAAACTCATTAAGTGCCACAAATCCATTACATTTGAGCATTTACACTGATTACACTGAGCTCTGAAATCTAGGCAACACGACAACTACTCTCTTTATTCCATTTCTATACTTTCACAAATTATCTTGAGCTAAACCAGAGGAACTATAAATAACTGGCGTTGGACAAATCCCAGGAGTTGGACTTAATTCACAGTTGTTTTTGTATCACTTCTGATCCGCTCACGTCAGAATTCTTCAAAAAAAAAAAACAAGTTTGTATTGTCTAAAATCCACACGTCCAAATGAGAGCTGGCTGCGGCTCGGCGGTTTGAAGAGAGTTTTGGCAGATCTCACAAAAAGAAAAAAAAACGTGGCGTCAGAACTAACAGAAGAATCGG
Organism: Mugilogobius chulae; assembly: GCA_038363315.1. Classification (NCBI taxonomy): domain Eukaryota; kingdom Metazoa; phylum Chordata; class Actinopteri; order Gobiiformes; family Gobiidae; genus Mugilogobius; species Mugilogobius chulae. The sequence goes on along the minus strand of CM076398.1, from coordinate 43,497,767 downwards.
TTCTGTCCATCCTCCATCTGTCCAAGAGCGGTTTGTCTTTCATCTCGTCCAAGGACATTCGAACAGTCCAGCACAGGAAACTTACACTTTTTATATCGTCAGCAGGAAGTTGGGTTAGAACTGGAGGATTAGTCGTTTTCTGACAAGCTAAATTTAAAAGGCTTTATGAGATTTTTGTGTTTTATTAGAAGCAGCAATGTCACAATTATCACCTGGTTTACAAGACACAACACCACAACTAATGTTTGCATCTTTACAGTGTTAGTAACATTTTCATTTTCAACAAGTAATAATCTACCAAATTAAACTTAAAATTATGCTATGTTCTTTAATTTTTTTGCAAATATTTACCTCAAGACAACATTTGAGTGTCCAGTCCTGAGTGAATCGTCCGTGTCTTAAAAAAAAGATCTTTATTTCCTTCGAATTTTCCCTCCTGTAATTCACCAAACTCAGATGTCCCCATGTAATTCTAGTCCTATGAGAATGTGTATGTCTGTGTTATCAATCTCTGAACTGTTTATAAACTGATTTGACTCTGCATTTTCCGTTTAGATTTGAACTAAATTATCATTAGTATTCATCATGGATCATTCTCCAATAGAATTGTATATTTTGTTTTTTTCTAAAAGTAAAAACTAAAAACTAAACAAACTACATAAAACTTGTGACGCAGAAATACAACCACGTTGTCATGGTAACAGAGGGTCTAGAAGAGTGGTTCCCAATGGGGTCCAGGGTCCCCTGGGGCTCCTCAGAAGCTCTGCTGGGAGGCCTCCAAAGGTCCACGCAACGTCTGCTTAGCTGGGAAAACCTCTTTGAATAAAACAACGAAACGGGACGAGAGCAGCTGTTTGGATCAGGTCTGAACCGGTCTGACAGACGTCTGTCTGCTGAAGCTTGAGATAGTTTTTCACCTGAATGTACGTTTAAGGGTCGTAGGGTCGAATTTTATTCACAAATGTTGATTTAGCAGCAGAATTTTTGTTTTCTGACAGTAATTTAAACTTTTGTAGTTAGTGACAATCGAGCTTTTTCAACTTGTTTCCACTGTTTGTGTCTCTGAGCGGCGGCTCTTTCTGGAGGCTGGGTGTGCGTGCATCGCCCATGTTTAGAAACAAAAAATCCCTCTATTTATCTTAGGAAAAGTGTATATTTTTTCAATTGAGTGTGAAATACTACTAAGGAGCCTCATGCAATCTTCTGGCAAATTGGAGGATCACAAGGCTAAAGAGTTTGGGAATGGCTGATCTAGAAGATACAAGGTGTTTGAGGAAAGTTTGGATAGAGAGACTTTATCACTTTAAATGGATTAAAGAGAGAAACCACAACTGTTCCATAAGAAATCTGATTGTTTTGATATGGTTCTGGTGGATGATCAATACGTGACTGGAGCCACATTTACGTTGCCACAGCTCAGGTCATTTAGATAATTCATGATAAAACAAACCCAAAACACAAGAAATGCTCAAGTCAAGAATGAAGCAAAAGGTTGTCATATACCGTGGTTTATCTGTCATCTTATTTTGATACCACTAAAAAAAGCGTGACTGTCTGTGAAGTGGTCTAAGTAGGAAATAGTGTGGAGGTTCAGACACAGCCAAAGAAAAAGAAAATCCACAGCTACAAATGGACTTACCATCAAAGTTCCCTGTTCCGTCTTCTTCGGCCAGAATCACCTCCTCTGTGAAGACAAAAATAAACGTGTGAGCTTATGCCATGCAAAGAAAATCACTCAGCGCTAGTCTAATCCTTCGGTAAAGAGGAAACTGTCAGGGGTGGAACCAAGTCACTGTTTCACAAGTCTCCATTAAGTCTCAAGTCTTTGGCTTCAAGTCCAAGTCAAGTCCCAAGTCTGTGCCTCACAAGTTCAAGTCAAAGTTGTCTTCTTTAATTTTCAAGCACAGTATTCAAGTTTCTGCATCAAATACCAGTGGTTCTCAACCTCACGGAATGATTTCTGGGGATCCTCTGATGCTGTATTATGATGCGTTCACACCGGTCAGCGTACTGGCGTCTTTGCGTCTATTTTCAATGTTAAGTCAATGTAACCCGCGTCTTGAGCGTTCAAGCGTATTTGCGGCGCGTATTGGCGTCTGGGGCATCTCTCGACACGCGTTTAGGCGTCTGAAAACACGGCGTCTTGCGGATTGGAAGCTCAAAATCCATCTTTCAAGAGTTGGAAGCCGGCGCCAGCCAATCAGAGACTCCAATCCTGTGACACGTGACATGTTGTTCTCCTCTCACATCAAGAGGAAAGGACGACTGTTTACTGACGTATTTAAATAACTTTTTTTAACAAAAGGTCGCTTGTTTGGGGGCTTTTTTCAAATACTTTGCCGTTCGTTGCTTTGAAAATCTGGAGACACGGCAAACACGGGACATGATCTGGACTGACAATGCCTCACATGGATCTATTAAAAAGGCTTGTTGTTGTGTTTAAACCTGCTGTACGACGGGAGGAGCCGAGGCAGACAGAGACAGAAAAGACACTGTCTGGAGGAGAAGAAAGTTGTATGATCGGGTAAGCTCCGTTTTATAAATGCAATAAGCCTCTCTCTCTCTCCTCCTTCTCTCTCTCAACATGATCTGTCTAAGCTTGTCAAAGCCTGCAAACAAGCGGGAGCTCGAAGAGGCGCTTTGAGGCGCTAAAAGTGTCTTTTTGGCCCCCAACGCTTATGCTCATCAGGGCGTTTTGGACGCCTATTTGAGTGTCAGCTTCGAAAATGTTCTTGGTCAAAATACGCTTTACGCTCGAATGTTGACGCAGATACGCTGTCTGGTGTGAATGCAGCATAAGAGATGTGAAGTTTAACATTCGAAAGTTTGACACCATTCAACTGGAACAGTACCTCTGGATTGGCAGACCGGGGTGGTGGTCCCTCTGTTCAAGAAGGGGGACCGGAGGGTGTGTTCCAATTACAGAGGAATCACACTCCTCAGCCTCCCCGGTAAGGTCTACTCCAGGGTACTGGAGAGGAGACTTCGACCGATAGTCGAACCTCGGATTCAAGAGGAGCAGTGTGGTTTTCGTCCCGGCCGTGGAACACTGGACCAGCTCTACACTCTCCATCGGGTGCTCGAGGGTTCATGGGAGTTTGCCCAACCAGTCCACATGTGCTTTGTGGATTTGGAGAAGGCATTCGACCGTGTCCTCGTGGTGCCCTGTGGGGAGTGCTCCGAGAGTATGGGGTCCGGGGCCCTTTGCTCAGGGCGGTTCGGTCTCTGTACGACCGGAGCAGGAGCTGTGTTCGCATTGCCGGCAGTAAGTCAGACCTGTTCCCAGTGCATGTTGGACTCCGCCAGGGCTGCCCTTTGTCACCGGTTCTGTTCATTGTTTTTATGGACAGAATTTCTAGACGCAGTCAGGGTCCGGAGGGTGTCCGGTTTGGTGACCACAGGATTTCATCTCTGCTGTTTGCAGATGATGTTGTCCTGATGGCTCCATCAAACCAGGACCTTCAACATGCACTGGGGCGGTTTGCAGCCGAGTGTGAAGCAGCTGGGATGAAGATCAGCTCCTCTAAATCCGAGGCCATGGTTCTCGACCGGAAAAGGTGCCTTGCCCTCTCCAGGTGGGTGGGGAGTCTTTGCCTCAAGTGGAGGAGTTCAAGTATCTCGGGGTCTTGTTCACGAGTGAGGGAAGGATGGAACGCGAGATTGACAGGCGGATCGGTGCAGCGTCTGCAGTGATGCAGTCACTGTATCGAACCGTTGTGGTGAAGAAGGAGCTGAGTCGAAAGGCAAAGCTCTCGATTTACCGGTCGATCTACGTTCCAACCCTCACCTATGGTCATGAGCTTTGGGTAATGACCGAAAGGACAAGATCGCGGATACAAGCGGTCGAAATGAGTTTCCTCCGCAGGGTGGCTGGGCGCTCCCTTAGAGATAGGGTGAGAAGCTCAGTCACACGGGAGGAGCTCGGAGTAGAGCCGCTGCTCCTCCACATCGAGAGGGGCCAGCTGAGGTGGCTCGGGCATCTGTACCGGATGCCTCCTGGACGCCTCCCTGGTGAGGTGTTCCGGGCATGTCCCACTGGGAGGAGGCCAAGGGGAAGACCCAGGACACGCTGGAGAGACTATGTCTCTCGACTGTCCTGGGAACGCCTCGGGATCCTCCCGGAAGAGCTGGAGGAGGTGTGTGTGGACAGGGAGGTCTGGGCGTCCTTGCTCAGACTGCTGCCCCGCGACCCGACCCCGGATAAAGCGGAAGAAAATGGATGGATGGATGAATTTATCTAGGCTTATGGCTTCAAAATAATATCAAACAATAAACTAAAGACTACTTTATCACATTGTGTGTAGCCAACATTTGTGTTTGGGGTCACGACAAAAGAAAAGAGAACCACTGTGGTAAACAATCACTTGGTCTCAAAATGAGCGATATCTATTTTATTTTGATTAATTGCGCAACCCTAATATTCAGAGTGTAGTGTCCTCTGACCTGCTTTACAGATCCACTCCAGATATCCGTTGAGTTCTCTCTCGATCTGCTGCTGCCGCCTCAGCTTCAGGAACTCGCTCCTGTTCTCCACTCGCTCTCTCTCTTTGGCAAACTCTCTGCAGAACACATAACACGTATGTTATAGCACTACATGTTTAAATGACGTTACAGAGTGTAGTTACAAAGGTACAGACCCGGAGAGGACACCCAGCACCAGGTTCAACATGAAGAAGGAGCCGATGATGATGAGAGGAATGTAGTACATCCAGTTCCAGGCGCTGCCCTCCACGTCGTTACTCTGAAACACAAGACAAACAGCAGGGTTACAGGACGTATGCCAGGTTTCACAAATGTGGCAGTAAAATATGATAGAAGCAGGAAAAGTATGTGTTTTTTTCCCCCAGCACAGATGTTTGGTCAAAGTATTTATTGTATTTGAGTAAAAATTATTCATAGTAGATCATTAAAACAAACTCAGAACCAACTCCATCAACATTTCAAACTAACAAAAGCCCATCCGTTCAATATAAAGCACTTTTTTCATTCTAAAGCATCATAATTCTGCATCAAGATGAGTTTAGCAGCATTTTTCACAACTTTCTGAAGTTAATTCCACTAATTTCCTGTTGTTAGCATTTGGCTAACTGCGGTGTCATTGTCTACTTCATACCGAACTCACACTCTGTACCTTAATTTTTCTTAAATTGTTTCATCCATTTTGAGATTTAATAAAACACACAAACAAAAAAACACCTACACACAAAGCCTCCTCACAAATTTCAACCAAGCAAATGATTCTAAAGTCAGATTTTCACCCTTTCAAAGTTTTAAATATCTGATTAAGCTAGCTCCGCTGCTAAGTGTTAGCTTAAAATAACGTTAACTGTGGCAAACTGATGAGATACATTCATAAATATCAATGCAAATAAGGAATATTAACTGTACACTTACAAATAATGTTCTTAAAATAAATATTTTGGTTTGTGCATGAGCAGTAGCCTAGTGGGCAATGACATGTGCAGTAGTAGCTAGCACCAACAGGACTTGACTTAGCTTTTAAACTAAGAATGATACAAAGGCTCTGAATGCATTAGGTAAAAGAGCAATGTAATGTAAGTATTTCAGTATGCTTACATTTTCTTAAACTGCAAAAATCAGAAGAAAAAAAAAAAAAAAACACTTTTAAGCTACAAGCTAAGCTAGCCTGAACATATCAGTTTAAAGTTATCTTAGCAGTGCTACAACAAATTCCACTTTGCACATTCTGAGCACTCACCTCAATGGTACTTTAACCCCATTTTAATCTTGTCTTTAAAGCAGTGAAAATACACGGTTTGTTTTTGTTGTTTTTTTCTAAAGGTGACTGTTCAGTGACAGCACATGCTCCTGAAGACATGCACTTTCCTGTTTTGTCTGCAGCATTAGCATTAGCTTAACACAGTTTGCTAACAAGTTATGCACGGCAAAAAATGAATTTCAAGACAAGCTAAAGTTGCTTAATTCTAGGATTTGAACCTGATTTCAAGCATTTTTGACAAATTTAACCGTGATTTGTTGTAGAGACATAGATTATTTTCCTTGTTTCAAAGTGTTTGGAACTGATTTCAAGACATTGCCTCCTTATTTTAGGCAATTTTCCCAATGGGTTTAAGGGGTCCTATTGTGTGTTTGTTTTTAATATTTAGTATGAAACTAGAACATATGCAGATCAGTAATTTACCTTTTGTTCATTGTAAAACACAAAAGTTGATCTAAAACAACTTAAAACAGAAACAGCTCTACTGACTTCCTGTTCAAAAACTGCAGATCTGATAAGCCCCGCCTCTTCAATTTAAAATTTAATTGTAAAAAAGCAACAGATTTTAAAAGATATATTTTTTATTGTTGGAAAGTGACTATGGGACAGTTTTGAACCATATGTGCTTCACTTTGAGTATTAATCTTTTGAATTATAACAAGTAAATACAGACAAGTGGGCGGGGCTAGGTGGTAGGTGAGAACAGGGATTTCTGAGCACTTGAGCTCCAACTGAAGAACAATATAAGATCACTCCAACATGCACGAATCAATTCAAATATAATTTGGTAAACCAATGATGAAGGAAGGCCATTTATAACAAGATTAAAAACTTAGAAAAGTGAATTTGGCATAATAGGTCCCCTTTAAGAAAACTGCAATTTTTTATTTCTTATTTTTAAGCCAAATTCCCTTAAAATCATTTATAAAATGTCTTGAAACCAGTGAAATATTCTACATTACATAAGCAATTAAATCTTATCGAGTTAAAGCAGCTCAAATCTGGAGTAAAATTCCAAGTCATTTTAAGCAAGTCTAGAGTTATAGTTTTTGCAGTGTGTCCAGTAAAAGTAATATTCCATTATACAAACTTTACTGTCCATTAAATGTGAGCTGGTTTTGTGTAAGATAAAAACACAGGAAGTTGTAGTCAGTAGAAAGACCTACTTCTGTGTGAGGAGAAAATGTTGCTTAATGACACATTTTAGAAATGGCATTACATTCTGTACTCGCAGATTTAAATAACCAACACCACCATATGTGTAAAAATAACTCTTCCTCTCCTCTCTCTCTCTCTCTTCTCTCTCTCTCTCTTTCTCTGTTCTACCTTATTTCTTTTTCTTATAACCGTCTGCTCCCACTCTTATATCATTCCTCTCTCCTCTTTCCTTTTCACTCTTTCCCTTTCTCCTCCTCCACTCTTCCCTCACCATTTCTTTCTTTCTCCCCTCCTCTTTTTTCTCTCACCTCTCCTCTACCTTTCTTCTCTCCTTTCTTCCTCCCCAATCACCTGCCTCTACCCCGCTCTTCTTCTCTCCACTCTCTCCCCTCCCACTCTCTTCTCTCACTTTCTCTCTATTCTCTTTCTGCCCCATCTCCCTTCTCCACCTCCCCTCTTCTCTCCCTACCTCTGTCCCTCTTTCTCTCCCTCTCTTCTTCTCTCATCTGCTCTTCTCTCTCCATCTCTACTTCTCTCCTATTTCCCTCCTCTGTCTGCTCCCTCCTCCCTTTCCCTCTCCCCCTCCACTTCTCTCACCCCCTTCTCTCCTCTCCCCCCCTTCTCCTTTCTCCCTACACCTGCACCCTTTCCTTTTCTCCCTCTTAGTTCTTTCTCTCTCCGTCTCCTCTCTTCTCCTCTCTCCTCCGCTCTTCCCTCTCCCTCGCTACTCTCTCCTCTTTCCCTCCTCTCTGTCTGCTCCCTCTTCCCTGTCCCTTTCTGTTTTCTTCTCTCTCTCTCTCTTTACTAACTCACCTCTCTCTCCTCTCCCTCTCCCTCTCTTCTTCTCTAACTCTTCAGCTCCTTTCTTCCCTCTACCTGCTCCCTTTCTTTTTCTTCCTCTCTCTTATCTCTTTCTTTTCCCTCTCCCCTCTACTTGTTCTCCCTTTACTCCCTTAACTACTCTCTCTCTTCTTTCTCTTCCCCCACCCCCTTTCCCTCTCTTCTTCTATCACTCTTCCCTTTCTCATCCTTTCTTCCCTCCACCTGCCTCCCTTTCCTTTTCTACTTCTCTTTATCCTCCCTACCCTCTCCTCTATCTGCCGCTCTTCCCTCCCTTCATCTACCCCTCTTTCTCTCTCTCTTTACTTAACCTCACCTCCTCTCTTTCTTCTCTCCCCTCCCCTCTCTCCCTCTCACACTCCTTTCTTCCATCCACCTGCTCCTTTTCTTCCTCTCTATTATCTCTCCTCTCTTCTCCTCTTTCCTCTGCTCTTCCCTCTCTACTTCTCTCCTCTTCCCTCTCTTTCTTCTCTCTCTTTTTACTCCCTCACCTCTCTCCTCCCTCTCTTCTCTATCATATCACTGCTTCTCCTTCACTTCCTTCCTTCCTTCACTTGCTGCCTTTTCCTTTTCTCCTCTCTTCATATCTATCTTCTTCTCCTCCCTTTCCCTCCTCTCCCCCACCTACCTTCTCTCTCATCTTCTTCTATCACTGCTTCCCTTCACCTCCTTTCTTCCCTCCACTTGCCTACCTTTCCTTTCTCTCTCTTATCCATCTTCCTTCTCCACTCTTCACTCTTCCCTTTCCCCCTCCCTCTCTACCTCTTTCACTCCTCTCTTCCCCTCCATCTGCCCTTCGCCCCTCCCCTCTCTCTCTCTCTATTCTGGTCTCGGGTCTATTTATACTCTGTTGTGATGGATGGAGCCTGACTTTACGCAGAAGCAGCCCAGAGGAAACCAATCAAACTTTAATACAGAGGCCACACTTCAGACTCAAACAAACTGGGTTAAAGGCCACGCTCCGTAATCCAGTTTTTTTACATTAATCTGAACTTCGCTGTCGTTCATTTTCTTTGACGTTTTAGAAGTTAAAATGATGAAGTGACAATAATCAGATTGAAGTATCTCCTGCTGCGTTTGTGTTCTCCTTGGAAAGTTTTGTTGTCAGGGATTATAAAAAACACACGTGGTGGAAGGAAAGGAGCTGAATAAAGTTAGCTGCTAAATGTTCGCGGGAGCTCAACATAAGCGCTCCACTCTTTAATTAAGAACTGAATTTCATTATATCTGCTCACAGCCCACAGGAATGCCTTAAAATGTATTACATTCAATTAAAAGTTAGAGTTAACACATAGTTGGCTACAGCTTGCAACATGCCTATAAACTCTTGGTATTTTCTAAAAGCCCTGTGTTAGTTTTAAAGGGGATCTTTTAAATAATATCCACTTTTCTGACTGTTTAGCCATGTTACAGCAGTGTTCTCTCAACATTTGTTTACCCCAAAGTTATGATCATGTTTGTATTCATGTTTGAATAATCTTGTATTGTTCTGCAGTTGTTGTACACAGAGGCCAAGTCAAGACCATCTTTGTCATTTTCTACATTTATTAGTGTCTAAATGATCTAATTGTGCAGGGCCTATACAAACTGTGCCTGGGACATGTCACTGCTTTGGGGCCATGAACTCTTGCTGCACGTTTAGCAGAACATGATGGTGATGAAATGTGATCTCGATGTTAGACCCTGACCCTGGATGTAGACAGACTGTGAGGCGGGTTCGGTCGGGACATGTGCGAGTTTCTTGCAAAGTGCCTGTTTACACCAGAGGCTGTCAACTGCGGTCCGGTTTCGTCCAAAGCCAAGCAGATTCACAACACGCGAATTCCTGCGGGAACGCTTGTATAATGAACCGAAAGCCGCGCCAGAACCCGCTTCAGTCTCCCAGGATAAATAAACTTCATGCAGATTCTTTCTACAGACCCGCGCGGGGTCCCGAACTTGCATCCGCATTCCCTCGGAGGTCTGTGTACATAAGCACATTGGTTTTAAGCACTTTCCTAAGTTCGGCGGGAATTGCGCGAGTCCCGAGTCACCGAACTCAGTCTGTGTACATCCAGGGTGAGTCCAAAACAAGACCAAGTCCATGCAACCTCAAGACCAACAAAGCCTAAGCTGTAGCAACACTGGTCAATGAGCTCATCAGATGGTTATAAATAATGTGAAAAATCTACTCCACAATGAGCAACATGATTTATCAAAGTTGGCTGGAGGTTTTGGCTGAGTTGTTGATGTTCAGGTGCTTTTTTGAAAACATTATCCAGGTGTTTTAGACTCACAAAGTACAGCATGTCGGTCCAGCCTCCATGGTGATGCACTGGAACACGGTGAGGACGGCGAACAGGATGTTGTCGAACTGTGTGATGCCGTAGTTTGGTCCGAGCCAGCCGCCTTTACAGGACGTCCCGTTTGGACAGAGACGAGAGGGAAGCTCCGTCCCACAGGGCAGCTCGTCTACAATCTCATCTGTGGACACAAAGAGACAGAGGGTTCACCAGGAAGCTTAGTTTGGTTTAAATGAACAGTATTCCTCATGTATTCATTAATTTGTCAAAAAAGATAATATATTTTTATTCATAACCTTTACCCAAACATTTTTACCTAACTTTACTAATTATTCTAACCCTTTTCCTAAACTTAATCACCGTCCCTCCAGACCAGACTATCAAGCAAACAACAACAAAGGATCTTTGAAACTCATCACTACAGCTCTCACCTTTTAAGGATTATTACTGACAGAGCTGGTAGATCATTTTGATTAGTGCACGAGCTTAGAATAAGTGAATGGGGAGCAGTGGCCATTGACTGTCCAGTATTTATTTAGAGAGATTTTTTTGTTTATCAACACGAACGATGCGCGCACACCAGTTATGTAGAAAGAGCCTGCGCTCACAGACACAAACAGTGGAACGAATTTGGAAAAAGCTCAGTTGTCAATTAACTACAAGAGTTTATCACTGGTGCAAAAACAAACATTATGCTGCTAAACAGAGGTTACATTAACCAAAAATTTTCCGTCATTTACTGATTTTCAAGGCCCTCCATCATTTTGACGGATTGAAATGGAGCTGCTCTTTTAGTTGATTTAGTGACTTGAGGTGCTGCCGTCTGTGCAAATATGTAACCTTTAAATCTGTAAACAGATTTAACGTTTCACGGACCTCACTTTAGCAACGGAGCGTACGGATAAGGCTTCGTTGACAAAAAATAACGGAATGGTCTGTTTTCAAAGAGAAATTTGTACTTTTTGACCAGGATCGCTCGACAGACAAACACTGATGTTTATTCAGATTCATTAAACTTAGCGGAAAGTCACACTGCAGTTTCCTGGTTTGGTCAATGTCGCATGCGGCCTGCTTCGGCATCAGAAAAACTTTCTGGGACGAATGAAGGATTGGCGTTTTATTTGGCAGGAGAGTTTGGGCAAAATACAGTGTGGATTTGCAAGAAGTGGAGAGAGTGGAACTTGTTGCTTTCACATTGAGATTGGTTGAATGTCAAACGGACACAATGATTTTTGCAGAGGCTTTAATGGTATCTTAAAGGGACTATACTCGATTTTTTTTTACAACAAGATAACTTAAAAACAGTTTCCCCCTAGCACTGATATCTTGTTAATGTGTCTAAGGTAGAAATGAGTCCGTCATGTCCTGTCAATGTCTAATAAATACCGTTTGTCGCCAACTTTTTCTGTTTTTGTTTTTAGCATTGTGGCTAACTGTTGTTAGCATGGAGACTCACCTCGCCGATAACAGCTGTGAAAAAACATTAAAACCCATCATTTAGCTATGTGAACAAATCATGTAGACTGAAGCAGGAAGCATAAAATGAATTGTTTGTTTGTTTACATTTCAAGAATACAAAAATCAGGTACAGTCCCATTAAGAAACTATTTATGCAGAGTTCCATCATTTTTGTAATGGATCTTAAATCTCATGACCCATGCACTTCTGTGCAGTCTCCGTGTCCGAATTAACTATAAAATCAAATCAATTTATTTTTGTATAGTCCAAAATCACAACAACAGTCGTCTCTGAGGACTTCCCAAGATTATTAATTTAGCAAACATGAATAGTAGGAAATCAAAATAAAACAAAAACATGCAATAAACCTACTGAACAAAAATAAGAGATAAAAATCCCTTATGACGGATTTTTTGGGACCTTGTCCATCACGGAATGGATGGACTTAAGTCTAGTGTAACCACTGCTGCTAAATCAACATTTGTGAATGAAATTTGACCCTACGTTACATTCAGGTGAAAAAACAGCGAGAAAAACACTGTCTCAAACTTCAGGAGACAAACGTCTGTCCAAACACCTGGTCTCGTCATGTTTTGTTGTTTTATTCAAGAAGTTTCCCCAGCCAACCAGACGGAGAGCAGCTCTTTCTGCATGGAGCATGCGCAGAAGGGCAGAAAGTGACATCGACCAAAAATATCTCTAAACTATGCACTTTATGGAGCCTGCCCCACCAAATCCCAAACATGTTCCACTTTTAAAAATGTTTGAAGTAGTCACGCAAAATAGAATACATTTTTGAAGTATTCTACCCGACGCTGTTGATCAGTGGGTCAAGCAGGAAATATTTCAAATGTCTTGTGCG